>LR749503.1:425409-525919 GCA_902729485.2 Mus minutoides | reverse complement strand
AAAAGAACTCACATAACATGTACTCACTGATATGTGGATATTAGCCCAGAAACCTAGACTACCCAAGATACAATTTACTAAACACATGATACTCAAGAAGAAGGAAGATCAAAATGTGGACAAGTCACCCCTTCCTAGAATTAAGAACAAAGCACACATTGAAAGAGTTAAAGAGAGCATTTGTGAAGCTGAATCCAAAGGATGGACCCAATGACTGTGGCTGCCAGGGATCCATCCCACAATCAGTCACCAAACATAGACACTATAGCATATGTCAGCAAGATGGTGCTGAAAGGGCCCGGATATAGCTGTCTCGGGGGGAAAATATACCAATGCCTGGCAACCATGGAGGTGGAAGCTCATGGTCAGCTATTAGATGGAACACAGGGTTCCCAAGGAAGAAGGAGCTAGAGAAAGTACCCAAGGAGCTGAAGGGGTCTTCAACCCTATAGGTGGAAGAATAACCATGAACTAACTAGTAACCCCTGGGCTCGTGTATCTAGCTGCATATATAGAAGAGGATGGCCTAGTTGGCCATCAGTGGGAAGAGAGGCCCCTTTGTTATGCAGAATTTATATGCCCCAGTACAGGGGAACGCCGGGGCCAAGGGGTGGGAGTGGATGGGTAGGGGAGCAGGGCCGGGAGGGGGGAGGGTATAGGGAACTTTCTGGATAACACTTGAAATGTAAATGAAGAAAATATCTAATAAAAGTTGAAAAAAAACTTAATATGATAGCATTCAATTTGCTTCAGTGTAAAAATATCTAAAACTCAAAATAAATAGAAAGGCTTTTTTCCCTTTTAAGTTATTTACTTATATAGAGAGATAGGGTTTCACTCTACAGCTGAGCTGTCTCAGACTCAATATTTAACCCAGGCTGGTCTCAAAACTTCTTCAAAAAACAAAAAACAAAAAAACATCCTTTCTCAGCTTAATAGATGTCAAGGTTACAGATGTGACTCATCATGCTTGCTTGATCTTTAAGTCTGTTATAACTCAGAAATTTAATTTATTAAAATTGCACATTTATTTCTAACATAGCACACCCACAGAAGAGTGTGCAATCTTAAGTTATGACTTGGTAAGTGGTTACACAGCATCAACCATGCAGTTACTGACTTCTGAATATCACTTTACAGGAGACTTTGCAGCAGCTGATTATGATGCCATTGCCAAATATCTTAATCATTGGCAAAAATCCCTTTTCTGGTAAGTTTTAAGTCTGTATGATGTGATAATAATGCCTTATGTTTATGTAACACTAGTCTTGTTTACCAGGGTCCTGATTGTTTATCTCAGTTCTCAGGTTTTCCACAACCTCAATTGAAAAGTTGAGGATGATATTCCTGTTTGTAGAGAGAAAAGAAGCTTACAGATTTTAAGTTGTTGGTGAGATGTACACACTCAACACTAAACTTTTTTCTACTATATCCAAATAGTACTCTTTGGTGATGGTTGATTTTATGATTTCATTGTAAGCAGTGGTGTTAGGAAAGGAATGATGTTGAAACAACCAAGCTTCATATTTACATGCCTATTTACTATTGCCAAAATTGTTGGCACTATGTAATTGTTTTCTTTTTTCTTTGCTAGTTCATTTTGTAATCATATGTAATGAATCTTAGACCTGATAACTACTAGCCAAACTCCTGTATTATTGAGCAGTCCTTCAACTGTTAAGTTGAAAGTTTTACTGATGAACATTAATTTATATTAATCTATATCTTAGTGAAAAGATGAGTTGACATTTCATTTATTTAAATTATTATATTAAAAATTGTTACTCTTTTACTAGAATTTTATTTTAAGTTGTATTTTGCCATTTATGGAACTTGATCCTAGGACTTCACCTACACCAACCATTCACTATAACCCTCACCCTAGAATTTAAAATTTGAACAATTGAGTAACTAGCAGCTATCAAACATTTCAGCAGAGGACTTAATCCTTGTGGTTTATATGATATTTAAATTGAATATATCTTCTATAACCTGAGCTCTAGCCTAATTGAAACAAAAAGAAAATCCAAATAAAATGTAAGATGTAAGCAGTAGTTGTTATAGAGGGAACTAAGAGTTAAATGCATTAATAGTGAACTCAGGAATTCGCTAACTTAAATAATCTTTAGAGATACTCTAGGATATTTGGTTGTATAAGTAAACAGGAAGATTAGCATGTAAAATATGATTATTTCTGATTCTGGTTTTTTTGTTGGCTTTTTTTTTTTTTTTTTTTTTTTTTTTTTTTTTTTTTTTTTTTTTTTTTTTTTTTTTTTTTTTTTTTTTTTTTTGAGACAGGGTTTCTCTGTATAGCCCTGGCTGTCCTGGAACTCACTCTGTAGACCACGCTGGCCTCGAACTCAGAGATCCGCCTGCCTCTGCCTCCCGAGTGCTGGGATTAAAGGTGTGCGCCACTATGCCTGGCTCTCTGTCTGATTCTGTATCTATTTAGTAAGTAACTACCAAGTCAGAGAATAGGCATGGTTTATGTGCTAGAGGTTCTTGTGGTTTGGTGAAATTTCCAAAGATTACTGTGAGATCGTTTAATTCATATGGCAAAGACATGTACAAATACTACAACATGGGTTAGGGTTACAAACTGTGGTGACTGGATCAAGAAAGACCACACAGATATTAGATGTATCTAGGGTGATGGGAGTGATGGACTGCAGAACCGAGGGAAGGATAGCAATGTCTGACGGAGTTAAGACAGAAGCCTCTGTGTACTGTCAGGTAATGACTGTTAAAATTGCTTTGTAGTCTGGAAAAATGGATTAATGGGAAGTAAAAGGAAGTCTCTAAGATAAACATTTAAAATTCATCACAGGTACATTAACCTGATATTGAAAAATCATTCTGAATATTACATGTTTATGATAAGTTCAACTGAATATTTAAGGCAGTCTTAACTGAATGCTATTGACTAGGGTTGTTCTACAGTTCTGTTCTGTACTGATAACTTTTATTCAGTTTTTTACATATATTTCTCTATTAAAATTTATTATTGTGAAATAGGATCTTACTCTGTAACCCCAATCTAGCCTGGAACTCACTATGTAGTCCAGGCTAGCTCATGTAGTAGTTCTCCTACTTTAGTCTCTTAAATGCAGGAATTATTGGTGTGAACTGCTACACCTAATTAAACTTACTGTGATCGGCATTTAAGGTTCCGATCCTTAAGAACCTGTGCAGTGAGAAGCATACTTAAATTATATAAGTAGATGAACCCTAATGTTTGTACTTTAATAAGAAAACAATAAAGAGGAACCGTCCCATTAGCAGCCACTCTGGCATGCCCTTCTCTCAGCATAATGTGAAAGGCTGGTGTAATACAATCTATAGGAAAGAAGTGAGCATACTTGGCTTAAACTTACTTATGTGCGCTGTTAATCCTTTAGAAGGAATATCCTTAAACTTACTTATGTGCGCTGCTAATCCTTTAGAAGGAATATCCTTAAACTTACTTATGTGCACTGCTAATCCTTTAGAAGGAATATCCTTAAACTTACTTATGTGCGCTGCTAATCCTTTAGAAGGAATATCCTTAAACTTACTTATGTGCGCTGCTAATCCTTTAGAAGGAATATCCTTAAACTTACTTATGTGCGCTGCTAATCCTTTAGAAGGAATATCCTTAAACTTACTTATGTGCGCTGTTAATCCTTTAGAAGGAATATCCTTAAACTTACTTATGTGCGCTGTTAATCCTTTAGAAGGAATATCCTTGTCATATCTTCTGCGATCATCACTTTGTGCCTACATAAGCCACATAAGTGAGTTCTACCATTTATTTACAAAATTCATCTTTTTGTCAAGTGGTGTTGAACATTTTCTATAGGATTGATTGTTCCAGTGTTTGAAAGAATTGTAAACAAAGCTAAATGCTGTACTTACTAGTGTTTTTATTTTAGAACAAGGTACAGAAGAAGTTAAAAAGTTGCTTTTGCTCTTACTTGGTTGTGCAGTTCAGGTAAGTTAAAATATTTCTTCATATTTTCATTCTATAAACTGTTCTTGAGGCTCTAGTTTTCTGAAAGACTAGGTAATCTTAACTATCACCTTATAAAGAAATTATATTGAAGATTTCTTTTATTTCAAAAAATCAATTATAGTATTAATGTATTTTAAATGCTTTAGTTATTTTTTTTTTCTATTTAGAGGCTTCAAATGACTCAGATCTTTATGCTCCTTTTGAGACATCTTCCATACACTTCTTCTGGTTTATGCTTTAGGGGAGGTAGGATTAGCAGTGAGAAAGGGTTTAGGGCTGGAGCAGTAGGTTAAGAGCACTGACTGCTCTTCCCAGAGGACCTATATTGATTCCCAGCACCCACATGGTACCTGTCTGTAACTCATTCTCATGGACTCTAACAACCTCTTCTAGCCTGTGGGCATCAGGCACACCTCTGGTGCACAGAAATACATACAGGTGAATTTTGAACCCTCACATAAAAATAAATAAACCTTAGAGAATTTGTGGGGAGTGTTTTGTATGTAATGTTTGTGAATGTACATGACTGGGAAAGTATGTTCATGTATGTGTTCGAAGGCCAGAGGCTAGTATTAGGTGTCTCTTTCACTTACCTTATTTCTTGAGAACCTGGAACTCCCTGATTCAGCAAGTCCCAGCAATCCTCCTGTCTCTGCCTCCCAGCACACAAATGCACCCAGCTTTTGTTCAGGTGCTAGGGATCTGAACCCATCCTTATGCATACTCAGCAAGCACTTTCCTAACAGACTCTCCCTCGGCCCCATTGCTCCTTTATAGATGTCCATATCAACAATGGTAGCCAAGGTTAATTGATTTCCACGTGTTGTATTTTATGTAGTTTTTTTCTTACAATCTTTTTCTCAAATAATATTAGCATTTGGGTAGATATTTAAGTTATTTAACAAATTGGGTAATTGTGAGTTTAGTGTGCTGCTTTAATAATTACAGTGGGAGACTTCAACAAATTGCAATAGTCACTTTAGATTTAGTTCATTTTGCTAGTAGGCTAAAGAACACTAGTCTGACTTTCAAATCTACTATACTAGATCTTCCATTGAATCAACGTAAAAACAATGTGTGTGTGTGTGTGTGTGTGTGTGTGTGTGTGTACACGTCTGTGTGTGTGTGTGTGTGTGTGTGTGTGTGTGTGTGTGTGTGTACGTATGTGGAAATGCCATGACACCCTTGTGGAAGTCAAAGAACAGCCTTGTTGAGACAGTGTCTCTAGTTTGCCTGTGCCTTTAATAGCATGCGTTTGTTTGTTTGTTTGTTTGTTTAAGTTTCTGGGAGTTCTTCTGTCTCTGCCACCAAAATCTGTAAGAGCACTGGGATTGCAAATACACACTATTCCCATAGCAGATTATCACATTTTCATGGCAAGCACTTTACCCATTGAACTGTCTCTGAAGCCCACTACTTTTTTTTTTCTCTTAAGATTTATTTATTTATTATATGTAAGTACACTGTAGTTGTCTTCGGACACCCCAGAAGAGGGCGTCAGATCTCATTACAGATGCTTGTGAGCCACCATGTGGTTGCTGGGATTTGAACTCAGGACCTTCGGAAGAGCAATCAGTGCTCTTACCTGTTGAGCCATCTTGCTAGCCAAGCCCAGCCCATTACTTTTTTAAAGAATGAATTATTTCAACGTACAATCTTCATAGAATGAATTATTTTGGGTTTCATTTTAGCGTATTTTTTTGCTTTTGATTTTTGTTTGTTTGTTTTGATTTTTGTTTTGCTTTATTATGTAGCTCTGGTTGACCTTCAACTTTTGATTCATGTACTTCCACCTTCCAGTGCTGGGATTGCAGGTGTACACCACTACTCCCAATGTATACAGTGCCTGGAATTAAACCTTTATGTTCATGTATGCTAGGCAAGCACTTTCCCAATTGAGCTACAGATCTACCTATGAGATGAGATTTTTGTAAACAAACAAATGAATTCACTAGTAATATTTCACATTTATTTACATAATTTTATATTCTAGAATTTGTTGGCTTTCAGAACTTACTGCTTCAGAGATACAATATTTAATTTACGTATACTTTTAAACATGTATATGGATCAATATGACTCTGTATACATGTATTCAATATAAATATATATATGACAGATAATGATCAGGTCATGATTATTGGTATACCTACCACCTCAAGACAATTTTTTGTTGTTGTTTTAAGGGCATACAAAATCCTTCTGTACTATATATGACATTATACCCTATCCATTTATCTGTGTACTGGTATCAATTAGTAGTCCCCTGTTCTAATCTATTTCTACTCTAACCCATCATCTTTCTCTTCTTAATACCTTTTCTAGCTTCTAGTAGCTCCTGTGGGGGCACTATTAATATATATATAAATTAAGTATTTATTTATTTATTTATTTATTTATTTATTTTGGTTTTTCGGGACAGGGTCTCTCTGTGTAGTCCTGGCTGTCCTAGAACTCACTCTGTAGTCCAGGCTGGCCTCGAACTCAGGAATCTGCCTGCCTCTGCCTCCCGAGTGCTGGGATTAAAGGCATGCGCTACCACGCCTGGCTATATTTCTATAATGTGTTGTACATGATTGTTTATTTAACAACCAATTAAATATTTAGACATATGTTGTTTTTTATTGTTGCTATTCTAATTTGGTTATCAGGTCTTTAGTTGAAAACACTTTCCTTACTCATTTATAGCTATTATATACTGCATTTGTATTTTAAAATGCCTTAGTTCGAGCTAGAGAAAGTACCCAAGGAGCTGAAGGAGTTTGCAGCCCCATAGGAGGAACATCAATATGAACTAACTAGTTAGTACCCCCAAAGCTCCCAGGGACTAAACCACCAACCAGAGAGTACATATGGTGGGACTCATGGCTCTAGCTGCATATGTAGCAGAGGATGTCCTAGTCGGTCATCAATGGGAGGAGAGGCCCTTGGTCCTGTGAAGGTTTGATGCTCCAGTGTAGGGGAATGCCAGGGCCACAAACAGGTGTGGGTGGGTTGGTGACCAGGGGGAGGGGGTAGAGGGTAGGAACCTTCTGTGTGTGGGCGGGGGAATCGGGAAAGAGAATGAAATTTGAAATGTAAATAAAGAAAATATCTAATTAAAAAACCATCAAAAATGTCTTAATTTGTGAATGTTATAATAATCAGTGTAACAGAGTAACTATAAATGGTGAGTATCTCAAGGTGGTGCTACTGAAGAAACAGTGATTTGTTAGGCTTATAAAATGGAATGTATATTTCTTTTTTAAACCATTACAGAAAACCATAAGACAGTTGTATTAGGATACTCTGAATGAATCTTAATTATTAAATTTAATAATAGTCCTGCTATTTTATTTCTGATTCGCTAAAAACTCTTCCTAAGTTAGTAAATACAGAAATGTTGAAAGGTTGGGATTGCTGTCCCTATAAAGCTGCTTTATACATGCTGTACGTATACAATTAGAAGATTAATCCATAGTTGTTCTTACAAGACCTGTTTAATATTCCTGAACCCGAAAAAGATTAGTGTTTTAAAGCCTGTTGATCCCAATTCCATTCCCTCCAAAACTCTTCAATTTCTACTCATAATTAGAAATTGTGCTCTCCTGGTAATTTACTTGTAAAGATTTGTATATCAGCAATAGTTTTCACTGAACATAGAACTCTAGGTGAAGTATGGATTATGTTCAGATGATTGTATAAAGACAACAGTAGAGCATTAGAAATGTAACTTGAATCAGAGCTTTGTTAAGTTTCTTAATGATCAAAAGAACCAGTTTTTCTTCTTGAGGGCTTATTGTCTTTTCTGGCTCTGTACTTGGCCCAGGAGATGCACAAGGCAGCGCTGTCTTATTTTGTATGCACCTCTCATTTGGTGCATACAAAATACAGTTGGATTAGCAGCTATATTGCAATATAAGAGATGTAGACAGGCAGAGATGAAGATGTGTGTTGTTATTTAATCCTTATTGGGGAAAGATATGGTTCATATTTTATATTTTTAACTAAAATAAAACTTTAAAAAAATTAACAATAAGAAATAACTATTTGGTTACATGCGTATTTATATACAGGATTAAATTTTGCCTTTGGTTACTTTGTTACAGTAGAAACAGACCAAATATTTATTGTATTACCTTACAAATGTTGAACTGGGTCATCAAAGTTAGTTTCTTTTATTAAGATGAATAGGATGAATATGAGAGAATAAATTATAAGCTTGAAGTAAAAATCGCCTAGTTTCTTTTCCTCAAGAAGAAAGGCAGTGTTGTTTGGTGACAGTTGGGGACTGACTGAGCATTTTGGCAGTATTCCGAATTCTGCCACTGACTCACTGTGGGTTTTGGCAAGTAACTTGTTCCCTCTAAAACAAGTTCTTGATTCTTTACTTCTCTGTTTGTAAAGTTAGCATAATAATATCCTGACCTCAGATGTGTTGTGTAATATGTTCCTACTTTAGAACTTTCTAGCATAAAATAGTGTAGTCAGTCCATGGCTCTTAAATGTTTCAAAATTATTACATCTTCATTAGGTAAGTGTATCTGAAAGGTTGTTATCTAAATGTAGAACAAAACCCTCAGTGTGGTGTTCAAATATAATGCGCACTGCATTTTTATTTTTATATAGCATTTTAAGGACAATACAGAGTCTGAATGGTCTCTCCTCCACTCCTCATTTCAGAGTCAGAAAAAGGAAGAATTTATTGAAAAAATTCAAGGTTTAGATTTTGATACGAAAGCAGCAGTTGCCGCACACATTCAAGAGGTAACCACTTATATATATTCATTTTTATGAAGTTTACAGTGTGTTTTCTAATATTATCTCCCCAAATACTTAGTTACAGGATGAACAAGAACAATTAAAGATCAAATATAAACTAGCCTTCTATATTTATATCTTCTCTTTGGAGCTAGATGATTTTATGAGTGACTTTATTATAACACAGTGCTTACTGCAGTTACTCTCCACTGCTGTCTGTGAGGAAATGAAAATCCTGGAGTGCAAGTTTTGTCTTTATTAGGTAGCACAGAATGAATGATAGGGGAAGATAATAGGCTTAGTCTTGATGTGCTTTTTTTCCTTAAATGAAGATCATTTTTATTGAGCTGTTATTTGGATTACACAAATACATTGATTTTAAAAATATTTATATAAAAACCTGAGTCATAATGTACTATGTCAAATTATTGATGATAATGTAATTTATTAAAATTTATTTTAAAATTGTGAAAATTGGTAGTATTTTAAATATTCTCAGAGGAATGTATTTACTATATCATCTTTTTCTTAGTTAACTTAAGAGTCCAGGTGAGAATTTATTTAAAATTAGTTAAAATGTTTAGGGTGTCATCATTCACTTCAAATCCCCTTCTTTCTGCCTTTGTAGTTAATTTTGTTCTAAAATGAAATCAATAAGCATTAACCATTCTTTATTTATTTTTCTTGCCTCTGTAAAGGTAACTCATAATCAGGAAAATGTGTTTGATCTGCAATGGATGGAAGTGACAGATATGTCTCAGGAAGACATAGAACCACTCTTAAAGAATATGGTGTCACATCTAAGAAGACTGATAGATGAGAGAGATGAACATTCAGAGGTTAGTAAATTTCTTTTATTTTATCATAAAACTTTGCTTTCTTAAAAAAAATATATTAGGTGGTGGTGGTGGCACATGCCTTTAATTCCAGCACTCAGGAGGCAGAGGCAGGTGTTTCTCTGTGAGTTCAAGGCCAACCTAGTCTACAGAGCAAGTTTCAAAACAACCAGGGCTGCACAGAGAAATCCTGTCTCAAAAAACAAACAACTCCTCCCAAATAAACAAAAAAAGATAGGTTTCTAGAATTGACGCCCTGCTTCTTTGGAAGAGGTAATGAACTATAATCTTCCTTCGGTATCTGTAGAGCATACTGGTTCTAGGACCTAGGACCTTCTCGACTTACTGAAATCAATCCCAGCACTTGGGAGACCCAGGAAGGCAGATCTGATAGACCAGCCTGATCTAAAAAGTGAGCTCTAGGACAGCCACGGGTACACAGAGAAATCCTGTCTCAAAAAGCTTTTCTTTTTTTACTAAAACTGAATACTGAAAGTCTCTTTTTAAAAAAATGGCACAGTGCTTATATATAAACCTTCAAATACCTTGTCTATGTTAAATGATCTTTTATTTACCTATAATAATGAATAGTATGTAAATAATACACAGATAGTTGTTATGCTGTATTACATAGGGAGTAGTGACAAGAAAAAGTCTGTGCAGTGCAAACATCAGGATTTTTCACCCATATTATTTTCTGTCCACACTTCATTTAATTTGCAGATATGAAACCTACATGGTATACTAACTATAATGTCTTTCTTTTGTTGCTATGGGGAGGGGGGCAGGAATTTAAAAGGAACTAAAAGAACTTCAGATTATTAGAATAAGCAAATTATTCTTAGTTCTTTTCTCTTTTTCTTTTTAAATTAGTAGTATTCTTATTTTGTTTCTGTGTTTTTCAAGTCACCCCTACTACTTTAGCAATAGTGTAGAAGTATAAAACTGAAAAGCATTGCCTTTTGAAGCACAGAATTTGCTAAATTTCTTGGTTTGGCCTATCTGATCTCAAGTTAGTGGGGGAAGTGTCAGGCAGTTAGGGAGTCTTGCACAAACAACTCTTTTGTTATTGTTCTTTAAAATTATTTTACATGGTCTCACATATCCCAATCTGATCTCAAAGTTAGTATGTATCAGAGGATGACCATGAATTTAATTTCTCTTCTTGTTTCTACTTCCTAAGTGCTGTGATTTTAGGTGTGAGCGACTAGGCTTGGCCCAGAGACCTTGTTGGTCAAATTTAAGGAGCTGACAGATCTAGAGGAAAGTCCTTAACTTGAGTTTACCTGGAATCCATTTTTAAACTTAATTTTATCTCTTCTATATGTGATGATTTTGTATCTCCAAATATTAACCAGGTGCTTCAGAAGTAATACTCCTGAAGAATATCAACAGAAACAGTTACAACCAGAGAAAGTTTAGCAATTCACAAAACAGTCTCATTAGTTTCATTGCATACATTATTATTATCATCAGGACTCCTAGTGATCATTGTCTGACTGTTCAAGGTTTAAAATACTCAGGTATGTTTAACTACTTATATGCAAAATGATGGTTATGATGTAATTGAGAAGGCACATAAGTCTAAAAAGTTTACCATTACTAATAATTTTAGTCTAGTTGATACAAACTTGGTAAAGTATTCTAAAATCTGTAATTTAGGAAAAATGTATGGTGGAGGAACAAAGGAAGAAGCCATCAGTGTACTTAAATTTTTTGTGTACTTAGTTTAACTATCAAAGAGAAATTTGGAATCATTATAGGTTTAGACCTCTTACAAGTTTCAAAAATAGTAAGAGTCACTATAAATAACTTGTACTTGAACAAGTGCATCTCACATATACAATAGGAAAAACATTTATTTAATTAAAGCAAATGCATGTAGACCATGTTTCAAATAGCAGAACAAAGCAAATAATGCAGTTCTTTTAGCTGAATGGTAATGAATACAACTGACAGAAAGACCAAGAGCTTTAAGACTGTTTGAGATCTAGATGCAATATATATTGTATGAAAGGAGCTCTTACCTTTTTTTTTTCCTGTATTTTTTTTCTTGGATATTTTCTTTATTTACATTTCAAATGTTTTCACCTTTCCAGGTCTCCCCTTTGGAAATCCACTATCCCATCACCCCACCCCTGCCTGCCTCTGTGAGGGTGCTCTCCCACCCACCCACTCCCATTCTCCAGGCTTGGCACTCCTCTATACTGGGGCAGCTAACACCCTCAGGCCCAAGTGTTTCTCCTCCCGCTGATGTCCAACAAAGCCATCTTCTGTCACATATTTGGCTAGTGCCCTGGGTCGCTCCATGTGTATTCTTTGGTTGGTGGTCCAGTTCCCAGGAGCTCTGGGGAGATCTGGCCTTTTGACACTGTTGCTCCCTCCATAGGGCTGCAAACACCCTCACCTCCTTCAGTCCCTTCTTCAACTCCTCCATCTGAAGCCCCAGGGCTCAGTCCAGTGGTTGACTCCGAGTTTCCTCCTCTGTATTTGTCAGGCTCTGGCAGAGCCTCTCAGGAGACAGCCGCCATATCAGGCTTCTATTAGCAAACCCTTCCCTGCAACCACAATAACGTCCCGGTTTGGTGACTGGATATGGGATGAATTCCCAGGTGGGGCAGTCTCTGGATGGCCTTTCCTTCAGTCTCTGCTCCATACTTTGTCTCCATATTTCCTCCTGTGAGTATTTTGTTCACCCTTCTAAAAAGCACTGAAGCATTCACATTTTGGTCTCCTTCTTCTTTGGCTTCATCTGGTCTGTGAATTGAATATTGAGTATTCCAAACTTTTGGGCTAATATCCACTTATCAGTGAGTACATACCATGTTTCTTCCTTTGTGACTGAGTCACCTCACTTAGGATGATATTCTCAAGTTCCATCTATTTGCCTGTGAATTTCATCAAGTCATTGTTTTTAATGGCTGAGTAGTACTCCATTGTGTAAATGTACATTTTCTGTATCCATTCCTCTGTTGAGGAACATCTGGGTTGAACATCTGACTATTATAAATATGGCTGCTATGAACATAGTGGAGCATGTGCCCTTATTACATGTTGGAACATCTTCTAGTTATATGCCCAGGAGTGGTGTAGCTGGGTCCTCAGGTTACAGTAGGCCCAATTTTCTGAAGAACACCAAACTAGTTTCCAGAGTGGTTGTACCAGCTTGCAATCCCACCAGCAATGGAAGAGTGTTCCTCTTTCTCCACATCCTCACCAGTATCTGCTGTCACCTGAGTTTTTGATCTTAGCCATTCTGACTGGTGTAAGGTGGAATCTCAGGGTTGTTTTGATTTGCATTTCCCTGATGACTAAGGATGTTGAACATTTCTTTAGGTGTTTCTGAGCCCTTCCTGTTTCCTCAGTTGAAAATTCTCTGTTTAGCTCTGTTTCCCATTTTTTAATAGGGTTATTTGGTTCTTTCAAGTCTAACTTCTTGAGTTGGTTATTAGCCCTCTGTCGGATGTAGGATTGGTAAACATCTTTTCCCAATCTGTTGATTACCATTTTGTCCTGTTGACAATGTCCTTTGCCTTTGCAATTAATGAGGTACCATTTGTTGATTCTTGATCTTAGAGCATAAGCCATTGGTGTTCTGTTCAGAAACTTCACCCCTGTGCCCATGTGTTCCAGACTCTCCCCCCGCCCCAGCTTTCTCTTCTGTTAGATTCAGTGGATATGGTTTTATGTGGAAGTCCTTGTTCCACTTGGACTTGAGCTTTGTACAGTGAGATAAGAATAGAACAATTTGCATTCTTCTACATGCTAACTGCCAGGTGAACCAACATCTTTTGTTGAAAATGTTGTCTTTTTTCCACTGGATGATTTTAGCTCCTTTGTCAAAGATCAAGAGACCATAGGTGTATGGGTTCATTTCTGGGTCTTCAATTCTATTCCACTGATCTACTTGCCTGTCACTGTACAATACCACACAGTTTTTTTTTTTACCACTATTGCTCTGTAGTACTGCTTGAGGGCAGGAATGGTGATTCCCCAAGAAGTTCTTTTATTGTTGAGAATAATTTTCACTATTCTGGGTTTTTTGTTATTCTAGATAAATTTAAGAATTGTTCTTTCTTTTTTTTTAAGATTTATTTATTATTCTATCTAAGTAGACTGTAGCTGTCTTCAGACGCACAAGAAGGGGGTGATAGATCTCTTTACAGATCATTGTGAGCCACCATGTGGTTGCTGGAATTTGAACTCAGGACTAACTCTGTGAAGAATTAAGTTGGAATTTTAATTGGGATTGCATTGAATCTGTAGATTGCTTTTGACAAGATGGCCATTTTTACTACAATAATCCTGCCAGTCTACAAGCATGAGAGAACTTTTCATCTTCTGAGGTCTTCTTTGATTTCTTTCTTCAGAGACTTGAAGTTCTTGTCATATAGCTCTTTCACTTGTTTGTTTAGAGTCACACCAAGACAGTTTATATTGTTTGTGACTATTGTGAAGAATGTTGTTTCCCTAATTTCTTTCTCAGCCTGTTTATCTTTGAGTAGAGGAATGCTACTGATTTGTTTGAGTTAATTTTATATCCAGCCACTTTGCTAAAGTTGTTTATCAGCTGTAGGAGTTCTCTGGTGGAATTTTGGGGGTCACTTATATATACTATCATATCATCTGCAAATAGTGATATTGACTTTTTCTTTTCCAATTTGTATCCCTATGATCTCCTTTTATTGTCTAATTGCTCTAGCTAAAACTTTAAGTACTGTTTTGAATAGATAGGGAGAGAGAGGGTGGCCTTGTCTAGTCCTTGATTTTAGTGGGATTGCTTCAAGTTTCTCTCCATTTAGTTTTATGTTGGCTACTGGTTTGCTGTATAATGCTTTTCCTGTGTTTATGTATGGTCCTTGAATTCCTGATCTTTCTAAAACTTTTACCATGAAGGGATGTTGAGTTTTGACAAATGCTTTTTCAGCATCTAATGAAATGATCATGGGTTTTTTTTTTCTTTAAGTTTGTTTATGTAGTGGATTCCATTGATGGATTTCCGTATATTGAACCACCCCTGCATTCCTGTGTTGAAGCCTACTTGATTATGGTGAATGATCATTTTGATGTGTTCTTAGCTTTAGTTGGCAAGAATTTTATTGAGTATTTTTGCATTGACATTCATAAGAGAAATTGGTGTGAAGTTCTCTTTCTTTGTTGGGTCTTTGTGTGGTTTAGGCATCAGAGTAATTGTGGCTTCATAGAATGAATTGGGTAGAGTACCTTCTGTTTCTATTTTGTGGAATAGTTTGAGGAGAGTTGGAATTAGGTCTTCTTTGAAGGTCTGATAGAATTCTGCACTAAACCCATCTGTTCCTGGGCTTTTTTGGTTGGGAGACTATTAATGATTGCTTCTATTTCTTGAGGGGTTATGGGACTGTTTAGATGGTTTCTGTGTCCTGATTTAATGTTGGTACCTTGTATCTGTTTAGAAAATTGTCCATTTCATCCAGGTTTTCCAGTTTTGTTGAGTAAAGGCTTTTGTAGTAGGGTCTGATGATTTGTTGTGTTTTTTTTTTAAATTTCCTCAGTTTCTGTTGTTATATCTCCCTTTTCATTTCTGATTTTGTTAATTTGGATACTGTCTCTGTGCTTTCTGATTAGTCAGGCTAAGGGTTTATCTACCTTGTTGATTTACTCAAAGAACCAGCTCCTTGTTTGGTTGATTCTTTGTATAGTTCTTTTTGTTTCCACTTGGTTGATTTCAGGCCTCTGCTTGACTATTTCCTGCAGTCTACTCCTCTTGGCTGTATTCAGGTGTGCTGTCAAGCTGCTAGTGCCTGCTCTCCTGAGTTTCTTTTTGGAGGCACTCAGAGCTATGAGTTTTCCTTTTATCACTGCTTTTATTGTGTTTCATAAGTTTGAGTATATTGTATCCTCATTTTCATTAAACTCTAAAAAGTCTTTAATTTCTTTCTTTATTTCTTCCTTTAACAAGTTACCATTGAGTAGAGTGTTGTTCAGTTTCCATGTGTATGTGGGCTTTCTGTTGTTTTTGTTGCTATTGAAAACCAGCCATAGCCGAGTGTGGTGGTGCACGCCTTTAATCCTAGCACTCGGGAGGCAGAGGCAGGCGGATTTCTGAGTTCGAGGCCAGCCTGGTCTACAAAGTGAGTTCCAGGACAGCCAGGGCTATAAAGAGAAACCTTGTCCCAAAAAAAAAAAGAAAAGAAAGAAAGAAAACCAGCCATAATCCGTACTGATCTGATATGATGCATGGGCTTATTTCAATCTTCTTACATATTTTGAGGACTTTTTTGTGACCAATTATATAGTCAGTTTGGGGTAAGGTACCATGAGGTTCTGAGAAGAAGGTATATTCTTTTGATTTAGGATGAAATGTTCTATAGATATCTGTTAAATCCATTTGGTCCATAACTTCTGTTAGTTTCACTGTGTCTCTGTTTAGTTTCTGTTTCCCTCATCTATACATTGATGAGATTGGGGTGCTGAAGTCCTCCACTATTATTGTGAGGTGTAATGTGTGCTTTGAGCTTTAGTAAAGTTTCTGTTATGAATGTAGGTGCCCTTGGATTAGGAGCATAGATGTTTAGTATTGAGAATTTTTCTTAGTAGAGTTTTCCTTTGATGAGTATGAAGTGTCTTTTCTTATCTTTTTTAATGACTTTTGGTTGAAAGTCAATTTTGTCTGATATTAGAATGCCTACTCCAGCTTGTTTCTTGGGACCATTTGCTTGGAAAATTGCTTTCCAGCCCTTTACTCTGAAGTAGTGTTTGTCTTTGACACTGAGGTAGGTGTGTTTCCTGTATGCAGCAAAATGCTGGGTCCTGTTTATTTATCTAGTCTGTTAGTCTATGTCTTTGTATTGGGGAATTGAGTCCATTGATGTTGAGAGATATTAAGGAATAGTGGTTGTGGTTTCCTGTTATTTTTGATGTATTTTAATATTTGTGTGATTATCATCATTTGAGTTTGTTGAAATAAGATTACTTTCTTCCTTTTTCTAAGGTATAGTTTTCCTCCTTATGTTGATATTTTCCATCTATTATCCATTGTAGGGCTGGATTTATGGAAAGATACTGTGTAAATTTGGTTTTGTCATAAAAATACTTTTTTCTCCATCTATGATAATTGAGAGTTTTGCTGGGTATAGTAGCCTGGTCTGGCATTTGTGTTCTCTTAGGGTCTGTGACATCTGCCCAGGATCTTTTTTAGCTTTCATAGTCTCTGTTGAAAAGTCTTGTATAATTCTGATAGGTCTGCCTTTATATGTTACTTGACCTTTTCCCCTTACTGCTTTTAATATTCTTTCTTTGTTTTGTGCATTTGGTGTTTTGACTATTATGTGACAGGTGGAATTTCTTTTCTGGTCCAGTCTATTTGGAGTTCTGTAGACATCTTGTATGTTCATGAGCATCTGTTTCTTTAGGTTAGGGAAGTTTTCATCTATAATTTTGTTGAAGATATTTACTGGCCCTTTAAATTGGGAATCTTTGCTCTCTTCTATACCTATTATCCTTAGGTTTGGTCTTCTCATTGTGTTCTGGATTTCATGGATGTTTGGAATTAGGAGCTTTTTGCATTTTGCATTTTCTTTGACTGTTGTGTCAATGTTTTCTATGGTATCTTCTGCACCTGAGATTCTATCTTCCATCTCTTGTATTCTGTTGGTGATGGTTTCAACTATATCTCCTGATCTCTTTCCTAGGTTTTCTATCTCCAGGGTTGTATCCCTTTATGATTTCTTTATTTTTTTCTATTTTCATTTTTAGATCCTGGTTGTTTTTGTTCAGTTCTTTCACCTGTTTGTGTTTTCCTGTAATTCTTTAAGGGATTTTTGTGTTTCCTCTTTAAGGTCTTCTACCTGATTACCTGTCTTCTCTTGTATTTCTTTAAGGGGGTTATTTATGTTCTTCCTAAAGTCCTCAATTATCATCGTGAAATGTGATTTTAAATCAAAGTCTTGCTTTTCTGGTATGTTAGGAGAACACTATTCCAGGGCTCACTGTGGTAGGAGAACTGGGTTCTGATGATGCCAAGTAGTTTTGGTTTCTGTTGCTTATGTTCTTGCCTTTGCCTTTTGCCATCTGGTTATCTCTGGTGTTACCTAATCTTAGTGTCTCTGACTGTGGCTTGTCCCTCCCGCAAACCTGTGTGTTAGTATTCCTGGGAGACCAGTTCTCTCCAGGAGGAATTTAGGTATGGAGAGCTGTGGTACAGGGTCTGCTCTTTGGTGCAGACAGAAACCAGAAGGATCCAGTCCCCAGCTGATCCTTGGTTCCTGCTGATGACTCTGAAGAGGGTTCTTGTTGGGCCAGAAATTTGAAGAGAAGTGGTGGTCTTAACTCTGCTTTCAGGTGTGTAGGCACTCCTGGTAGACCAGCTCTCTCCTGGTGGTATATGATTTTGTAGTTCTATGGCACAAGATTAGCTCCGGGCGCAAAAGGAAACTAGAAGGCTCCTTTCCCTTTCTGCTCCTTGGTTCCTGTGTCCTGAGGTTTCCAGGTGGGTTCATCTGAGCAGCAGAGGTGGTCTTATCTGTACTCAAAAGCTTGTCTGAACTTCTGGGAGGGTAGCTCTCTCCTGGAGCTCTTTGGGTATGGAGCCCTGAGGCAGAGATTCGGCTCTAGGCCAAGTGCTTACTTTTTATCTTTGTATATATCACACTTATGTCTCTCTAATGACCAATTTCCATAATGTCATGACAAAGCTTATTAAGCTTATTAAGCCTCAGATACAAACACATCTATAAGTATATAGGTACAAGTATATAAGTGTAAGATATAAAGGTAGCAAAAGTAATTCATATGTGTTCAACCAGTCTTAAAGATTTTAAAACAGGATTAAAATTAAAATCTCTTTTAAGAATTATTTTCTCTAAGTTATAAAAACCTAAATTTCAATGGAAACCAGAAGAAATTACCTTAATAAAGCAAAATCTGTGTTTATTAAGCCAGTTTATTTGTAAGTGTTAGTAAAAGTAAACCAGTTTTTAAAGAAAACCTTGCTTTAAAGAGAACATTATATCCTATTTGCATATTATTACATTATATTTTGACTGTACTCAATAAAGTATAGCCTCAGGGTGCCCTGATCAGTTGATTATTGGCTTTTACCCATCACAGATAGCTGTACTTTTCCTTGTTCTGCATTACTTGTATATTACTTAAATATTTTTCAATACTTTTTCTTGTGCTCCATACTATGCTAGATGAGGGGATGAAAGATACAAAGAAAGAGTAACAGAGTATTTCTGGTTTATTGAGGGAGAAATCTTCATTATTAGCAAGTAGAAATTAAGCTTACTATATAATTAAGTACTAATATGTTTGTGTAGTAATCAAATGTTTGTTAAATATCATTTGTTTAATATAATAGTGCTACTGAATATATATTAATTATATGTTTATGTATATTTATAAATTAAATATAATACTGTTATTAAAATTAGGAAGTGTTAAGAAAATTAAAGAGTTAAGAAAATGGAAAAATGAATAAAAATGTTGATTCTAGAAACCTTTGCCCATTATGGAGAATTGGCATTGTCAAAAAAGGAAAATTGGGATGTGTTTCAGGGTGGGAGATAGGCATGTGTCAAGAACATGGAAAATCAGTCACCTTCAGTAACAGGGAAGGGATTTTGTGTGTTTACATAGAAAAAGCTGTGTAATACATTTCTTTGAAAAATAGGAAGGAAAAATACAGGAAAGATATTTAAAATCCTGTAATGAGGAGTATGTTTTGAGTGGAAAATGTATAATAATGAAGGGACTAATTGTAGGTGATTAGTTGGAGAAGAGGTTCTCATGTGAGGCTATGCAATTGCCTGGCAAACACAGAAGTGCATGCTTACAGTCAGATATTAGATGGAACACAGGGTTCCCAATAGAGGAGCTAGAGAAAGTACCCAAGGAGCTGAAGGGGTCTCCAACCCTATAGGTGGAAGAACATTATGAACTAACCAGTACCCCCAGAGCTCGTGTCTCTAGCTGTGTATGTTGCAGAAGATGGACTAGTCGGCCATCATTGGGAAGAGAGGCCCCTTGGTTAGGCAAACCTTATATGCCCCAGTACAGGGGAGCACCAGGGCCAAGATGTGGGAGTGGGTGGGTAGGGGAGCCAGGCAGGGGATGGGGGAGGGTATAGGGGACTTTCAGGATAGCATTTGAAATGTAAATGAAGAAAATATCTAATTAAAAATTGGGGGAAAAAAAAAGAAGAAATTATACTAGTTTTCAGTTTGAAGCTTAAACAGGAGCAAAGAAATCATTTACAAGGTCTCTATGGGGCAGTTTGCCCAAAAATAAATGTAAGTAAAAGGATCACTACAAAGTAGTGAGATCTTCCTTGTAAACAGATGGTTCGTTCTCATACCAAGTACTACTTTGTTTTTATAGTCAAGTTCTGTCACTTTAGAGGTGGAATAAAAAAATTACACATGGTGCTGCACACCTGTAATCTTAGAACAATGGAGGTAGAGGTAGGACGTTTAGGAATTCAAAGCCAGCCTTGGGTATATACCAAGTTTGAGACCAGCCTGGGTTATATAAAACCCTGCCTGCATACAAACAAAGAAGAAAACCAGAATGAAATATATGGCTATCATCAGACTTAAATTTTATTTTGTAAAAATTTATTTTAACATATATACAAAAGTCACATTTAAAATACTTATGTCAATTTGAATCTAATTGTGATTGTACTATTGTACATATTGTATCATTGGTGACTCAGTTTCTTATATCTAAATTAGATAGAACTTTATTGAAAAATATAGTGCTGAATGAGATCTTGTTGGAGAATATTATGAAAAAAAGTGTAAGTCATTGTCAGACAATAAAAATGATATTTTAAAATAAATAGTGAGAAAGGATGCTTAAGAAAATTGTGCCGGGTGGTGATGGTGCATGCTTTTAATCCCCACACTTGGGAGACAGAGGCAGAGGGATCTCTGTGAGTTCAAGTCTATAGAGCAAGTTCCAGGACAGCCAGGACTACACAAAGAAACCATATCTGGAAAAAGAGAGAGCGGGGAGAAGGGAGATTAAGAAAAGAGAAGACAAGAGAGGAAAAAAGACTAGCTATAGTTCTAGACTGAGTAGGAACTATAGAGTAGTTAAAAATAAACTTACATTGACAAAAGGAGACAGTTGAATGATAAAAAACTTCATTCAAGGGTAGGCATGGTCACATAGGAGCAATGATAGTAAAGAAATCATACTACAAAGGGGTTGGTTTCTCTACTAGAGAAACTTACATGTATTTATTGAATAGATAGCAGACATGGATTTGTAGAGACAGAACTGGGACAGTACTCTCTGAAGTTTGTGAAAGCAGTAGTTACAAGCCGGAAGACAGAGATGCTGAAATATTTCCCAAGGACAAAGAAATGAACCCTGACATGTGGTTTTAACAACAACAACAACAACAAAAACAAAATTGAAGCTAGAGAGATGGCTCAGCATTTAAGAGCACTTGCTGCTCATGTGGAAGACCCAGGTTTGAATCTCAGCACCTATATGGTAGTTCACATCTACCCATAATTTTCAGTCCCAGGGAATCCAATGCCATCTTCTGGTTTCCATGGGCACTAGGTATGCAGATGGTACATATACATTCTGGCAAAACACTCACATGTAAAATAAAATGAACAAATATCTTAAAAAATTAAAGAACAAGTGGTGAGGAATAGGATGGCAATTTCATGCCCACAATAGTAATGCCGCCCACATGTACGCCTGGGCACGGCTCAGACTGCCTGACAGGAGGGTTTCACTTGCCTGAGAAAGTTTAAAGTAAAACAAATAACAAAAAATGGTTTAGAATAAAATAATTTACCAGTAAAGAAAAGGAAAATTAGAAGAATGGAGCAACATGGCTGTATAAAATATAAATTAGCTGCATACGTAATCTATAAAGGAGAGGTTTGGGTAAGAAGTAGTATAGTATTATAAACCACGAAAGGAACCGCTAGTGTAGAATCAAAATGATATTAGCTACTTGTGTAAGCATATTTAATCTTTGTGCCTTAGTCATCTGACCGCCAGAAAAACAACAACATCGTATGTCTTATCTTCTCTAGAGATTACTTCTGCTAGGATTATAAATTTCTATAACAGTATTTCTCAATTCTGCAGTGGGGGCAAGATCATATTCTAGAATGTCCAGTATTACAACAACTAGTAGACAGATAAATTTTGTATTCAAAAGATGTGACTAAAGAACTGAATTTTGAGCTGTTTAAATTTTTATTAAATACTCACTTTTGCTACTGGCTATCATTATTGGATAGCTAGACAGTTGTTATCTAATTATTTTGTCATAGTTGATTCATAAAAAATAATCTAGAAAGAAAAAATGCATTGATGTATTTTAATGTTATTGCTAAGTAGCTCATGTTTGAACTGTTAAATACAACTTAAAATGGCAGGAAATATGACAAAGTTAAAATGTTTTTGCTATTGGTCTCAAAGTCCCATTGATCCCCCTGTGTCTGTCTCTGCCTCCCAAGGGCGAGGTTTAAGAGCTTGCATTACTGCTCTTGGCAAAGTTGAGATGCTTTTGATCAGTGAGTTTTATTTTCTAAAATACCTAGTGATTAGTTTTGTGTATAGGTTACTGATGTCTAGAACACTAAAACTGATTCCGCGTTTACCCCTTTAATTCTTAGACTATTGTAGAACTCTCTGAAGAGCGAGATGGTGTTCATTTTCTACCCCATGCCTCTTCATCTGCACAGTCACCTTGTGGTTCTCCAGGCATGAAGCGAACAGAAAGTCGACAGCATCTCTCAGTGGAACTGGCTGATGCTAAAGCCAAAATCCGAAGACTTAGGCAGGAATTGTAAGTCTCTGATTTTCAGTGTTCATTGAAGTCATGTGGTCATAAGGATGACCTTAGTAGTGTTTTAAGTATGACAAGAGACCAGTTGTCCTCAATTGTTAACCTAAGTCACACTATTTATTAGTGTTTCTCAAAATGAGAAAAATTTGCCCATAAGCCCAATACTCAAGAAGTGTAAGCAGAAGAATCCCAGAAATTTACGGGCATACTCAGGTACAAAGTAAGTATAAGCTTAGCCTAGGCTATGTAAAACCCTGTCTTGGTAGGAATAATGACATTATTGTTTCAGAGACTGAATTGTTGGCATATATTATTACAAAAATAATTTTATACATATTGCCTACATTACAAAAACAATTTTATACATATTGCCTCATTGAAATTCCAATTATCTACTTAGTAAAATATTCAGAATTTATTAGCACTGAAAAAACTGTACTTAATTATCAAAGGTCATTACAGAAAATACAGACAGTATAAATTTTACATATTCATTCTTGGGTGAACTACATGACTGATGTTTGCAGAAGATTTTGAATTTTGTTCTTTAAGGAGAACAAAAGATTTTTGATTTATGCATTTGTTTTCATGGAATTTGAGCTTCAGAATGTAGACTTTAAATTTAAATACACAGTATAGTCATTACATTTTTTAAAAGATTATTTCAAGTAACTTATGAAAGTGAAATAGATATGCAAGGTAAAAATGCATTAAATAGTCTGCTGTAAAATTTTTTGAAAAAAAATACAGCTTTCTTTTGTGGATGTCTGCATTATTATGTGTCTATTGAAGCGAATACGCCCAGGATATTCTATAAACAGCTGCACCAGGAAAATTAGGGAAGAGATTGCTGTTATTAGTTTGACTGGCAGCTAATGGATACCCTAAACAGTGAACACTAGTTCTTTCCGTATAATTTAGCCCAATCTTCTCTAGTCTTTAGCTGAAGCATGCAATTAGAATTGTAGTGATGGCTGTGAATTCATTTAACATTTTGCATTATGTTAGAATTTAATTTTCAAATAGAATTTACTTGGCCTTGGAATATATTAAAAATTCAAACAACCTTGAGAAGATTGACAAAAATTGGTTTCATGTGTAATGTTTTAAACATGTAAGTGGATATTTTTAAGTGAGCAAAGATACCAGATGCATGCAGCAAGTATGTTTAGTAACTAGCATTTTATAAAATCCCATATAATATCTTTAAAAATGTATTCTTTTGTATATTTCTTAAGATGGCATGTAGTAAGGGTTTCTTTTGTTACAAAGGGAACAGATATTTCTTGCAGTGGATTAGCTGCAGAAATCTTGATTTAAAAAAAAAAAGTCTAGATTGCTTTATACCTAATGGAAACTAAGATAATTATAATATCATTTTTTCTAATATTTTAACTAATATTTAGTAACCAATACATACTCATTTACATGTGATACCAAATAATGTAATTGATTTTAATTTATAAAGTACAAATACAATTTATGATTAGATGGAATAAATAATTCTTTATAAGTTAAACATTTTATACCATAGTTAATATTATTGAAGACTTTGTTGATCTTTCTGGTACAGTTGATTCCATGTTTTAGAGTTTCTTTAATATGATTAATTATTTTGTTAAAAAATAAAATACATTTTTACTAATATGTAATTCAGTATCTGACAATTCATCCTTCTATAAAGTTTACACTTGAATAGGTTTTTAAGTTGTGTAGTAATTATGTGCAGAACCACAATAATTATACAATAATTGCCCTCAGATCTTAGCAATATAATCTCTTATATTTTTATGGGTTTGCCTGTTTTTGACACTCATAAATAAAACATACAATATATAACCTTGTTTAGCATAATGTCTTTCAGGTCCCTCTGTGTTATAGCATGTAACTGATATCTTATTAATGACAAAAGCAGTAACTTGTAATCTATAAAAAGACAAACCTGCAGAAAATTAAAGAATAAGAGGGCCAACAAGATGAAGCTTGCGGGTAAGCCTGACAAGCTGAGTCTGGTCAGAACCCACATAGAGGGAAGAGAGAACCTTCTCATTCAAGTTGTCCTCTGACTTCATCTGTACATTGTGACACTTAGCCACCCTCCTTGAACAAATTAATAAACAGGACAGAAATTATAGGGGCTAGTAATTTACAAATAAGATATTTAAGTAGCAGTTCTTAGTATTTGAAAAATAAAAAATTAAGTAATGACATTTTAACTTCCTCAACTGTTTTATATATAGCCACCTTTAAAAGAAATTTTATTATGAGTGTGTTTGTGCAGTGCATACTGTGCACACATGTGCCATAGTGTCCATGTGGAAATCAGAGGACAAGTGGGAGGAATCAATTCTCTCCTTTTACTGTGTGGTTGTTACACATGAAAGCAAGCACTTTTTGTTACCTGTTGTGCCATCTTGCTGGCCATATATAGGCACCTTCATTCTCTGCTTGATGTTAATCTTTTAGCAGGGCAGTTTGGCAGTAGATAGCAAGGATCTTAAGGACTCTATTTTCCTTTTAGAAATAATTTGCAGGCATATAATACATGCTTTTTAATAATGACTCCACTAAATAAAGCATTATAAATTATATTTCTTTTATCAAAGGGAATACCTCTACCATTAAGAGTTTTGTGGGTTTTTGGATACAGGGAAGCATATGAGCGTATATAAAAGTAGGCTACTCTATACATGCATTTTATTATTGGACAACAGAAGGCAGAAAATAGCTATCTTACTTTAAGAAGGTTGGCTCTGATGGAGATACATAAGAGATAAAGCAGTTCAAAGAGAAAAAAATTATTAAAAATTTAGATACATTGCTAAACACAGCAACTGCTCTTAGCTGCTGAGCCATGTACAGCACTTCAGTTAAGAAACGGTCACCTGTGTGTATTAATGTGTAATGATCATGGATTCAGTAACTCATACATTTATTCTTTAATAAATATCTTTTGGCATTTAAGGGAAGAAAAGACTGAGCAGTTACTGGACTGTAAACAAGAACTTGAGCAAATAGAAGTGGAATTGAAGCGGCTGCAACAAGAGGTTGGTGCCTGGATCGTTCATACTGGATCATGACATAGCTGGAAACTGAGTTTCCTCCTTGTAATTTATAACTGTGACATCAATACTTTAAGCCCAGTTACCTCATATATTTGTAGAAAGTCAGATAACTTTTTAATACTTTTATCAAAATGCAGAGCCAAAGAAAGAAATCAAGGTCTTTAGACTTTTGTCCTTACTATTCAAAATTTTCCAAGATTCAAAGTAGTTTTTTGTAGTGGGGTAGTTCCTCTTTTTTTATATATTTGTCTCCTATCACTGAAGTACCTAAGCACCTCTGTAAACTATGAATTGATCTGTTTCTTGGTTTTGGCTCTCTGATAGTAATTATATTAGGTTATATATATATATATATATATGTGTGTGTGTGTGTGTGTGTGTGTGTGTGTGTGTGTGTGTGTGTTTTCATGTATTAGTCTCCTTTTTTTTTTTTTTACATAATCCTGAATAAAGTGGGAATAAGAATTTTTTTGATCACTTTTCCTGGAAGCAGCCAGAGGTCACCTGCGAAGATGGTTTGCTACTCTCTTGACCCAGAAAACCCCACAAAATCATGCAAATTAAGAGGTTCAAACCTTCGTGTTCACTTTAAGAACACCCGGGAAACTGCCCAGGCCATCGAGGTGGCCATGCATATCCGCAAAGCCACCAAGTATCTGAAGGATGTCACTTTAAAGAAGCAATGTGTGCCATTCCAACAGTATAATGGTGGAGTCGGTAGGTGTGCCCAGGCCAAACAGTGGGGCTAGACACAGGGTCCGTGGCCAAAAAAAGAGTGCTGAATTTTTGCTGCACATTCTTAAAAATGCAGAGAGTAATGCTGAACTTAAGGGTTTAGACATAGATTCTCCAGTCATTGAACACATCCAGGTGAACAAGGCACCTAAGATGCACTGATGAACCTATAGAGCTCATGGCCGGATTAACCCATACATGAGCTCCCCCTGCCACATTGAGATGATCCTCACTGAGAAGGAACAGATCGGTCCAAAGCCAGAAGAGGAGGTTGCACAGAAGAAAAAGATATCCCAGAAGAAACTGAAGAAACAAAAACTCGTGGCCTGAGAATAAATTTAGCATAAAATAAATGCAGATAAAGTTAAAAAAAATTTTTTTTGATCAATAGAGAAGAGAATAGAGTATTGGTTATAAGAGTAAAAGAGACTGGTGAATATGGTCAAATTATAAACATGTATTAAAAATGTCATAACATACTGGGCAGAAGGGGGTGCAGCCTTTTATCCCAGCACTTGGGAGGCAGAGGAAGATGGATCTCTGTGATTTTTAAGCCAGCCTGGTCTACTGTGAGTTCCGGAGGGACGGGATACACAAAGAAATCTTACCACAAAAATACAAACAAATAAAAAAAAAAAACTAAAATATCATAGGAAAATCGATTATTTTGTATAATTTACATGTTAAACCTTAAAAGCTAGTAAGAGCAGTTTTGGGTTTTTTCTTTTAATCACTGTTTTGTTGTTCTTCACTTGGGTATCTAGGCCATAAATGCCAAGGGTTGGAGTAAGGCTGGACAGTTGTCTTTCCCCAACTCACTTAGCCATTTTGATGTCAAGAGCTATATGTAAGATCATAAACTGAGATCACCCTAGATTAATGAACCAGAAAGTGATACTTCTTGATAACAAAGGAGTGTGTGTGTGTGTGTGTGTGTGTGTGTGTGTGTGAGAGAGAGAGAGAAGAGAGAGAGAGAGAGAGTATGTGTGTGTAGTAGGTCACATATTTGGATAAAATCATTTTTCTAAAAATAGTGATTTATTTTATATCACTTAGCTCTTCTATATACTTATTATCTTGTATTTTAAAGCTAAGCCTTTAAATATATATATTAGTTATGTGTGTCTGAATATTTTCCCTGCATGTATGCCTATGTACCACTTGAGTGCAGTGCTTCCAGAGGCCAGAAGAAAATGACAGATCCTCTGG
Source organism: Mus minutoides (assembly GCA_902729485.2). Classification (NCBI taxonomy): domain Eukaryota; kingdom Metazoa; phylum Chordata; class Mammalia; order Rodentia; family Muridae; genus Mus; species Mus minutoides. Next base: position 498,538 of record LR749503.1, on the reverse strand, counting down.
AACTGGAGTTACAGATGGTTTTTACCTACCATGTTGGTGGTAGGAATTGAACCAGGTCCTCTGGAAGAGCAGGCAGTGCTCTTAACGATTCTTAGCCATCCCTAAAGTTAACTTTTAACTTTAAATTTAATTGTAAATGTTGTAAAAGTAGAAGTTAACGTAATTTTCAATACATTTAAAAAATTGCTAATAGAGAACATTTTGTAAAAATTTGTATATAAACATTTTTAAAACCCATTTGTACTTGATTCAAGGAAAAGGCTTAGCTTGTCTTCATTTTTTAAGAAACAATTATTCTTTATATACAATACAATTTTCTTTTAAATTTCTCTTTTAATATAATTTATTACATTTTATTAAATTAATGAAGTTGTTTGGACAAAGAATGGCTTTAAAGGGAAAGTTTATATTCAAGGCATTATATATATTTATGTTTATATTTAGAACATGAATTTGCTTTCGGATGCTCGATCTGCTAGAATGTACCGAGATGAATTGGATGCCCTCCGAGAGAAAGCAGTCAGAGTTGATAAGCTTGAAAGTGAACTCAGTAGATATAAAGAGAGACTACATGATATTGAATTTTATAAGGCAAGAGTTGAGGTATGTAACATAATTATTCATACTTTAAAAGTGTTAAGATTTTAAAAATGCATCTTATAAACAAGGAATTTAATTCAGAAGTAACATTAAGTTTTTTGAGATGTTTATTTTTAATATCTTCACACATTATGAAGCTTAATGAGTCCTTTAGAGTACTCTTATCCCTCCACCCACCCCACCCCTACTATTTAGCATTGTAGCCATGGAAGACTTTTGAAGATCACCTCTAACACTCAAAATAAAATACTAATCTCTATTAATTTCAAGTTTTTTCCCAGAAGTAATGGAAAGTGTTTGTTTGTTTGTTTGTTTGTTTCAAGACAGGGTTTCTCTGTGTAGCCCTAGCTGTCCTGGAACTCACTCTATAGACCAGGCTGGGCTCAGACTCAGAAATCTGCATGCCTCTGCCTCCCAAATGCTGGTATTAAAGGCATGCACCACCACTGCTCGGCTGGAAAATATTTTTCTGTTTATTGTTTTCTTGGTATTAGGATATTGTGATCAATGAAGGCTTTGTATATACAAATGAATTAGGAAAAACCACTTTCTGTCTGAGTTTGACAGCCCTTGCATCTATTCCTCGTTTCTGTTAACTTCCTTATTTTCAGCAAACATGAGATTTTGTTAAGTTTCTCTATGAGAATGAAAAAGAGAGTATGTAGAATCAAAAAATAAAAACAGGAAAGGGTAAGTCATATGGCTCAGTGGGTTAAAGACACCTGCTGTCAAGGCTCATGACTAGAGTTTTAAGTCCAAGGACCCACATGATGGAAAGCTAGAACCAACCACTGCAAATTGTTCTCTGAGCTCCATTTGGGTGCTGTAGAATGTGCCCATACACATACACTAATAAATAAGTGTAATTTCAACCTGAGATAATAGAGCATTTATTTATTTTACTAATAATTCATTCATTTATTGTTCTACTGAAACTTGAAGATTCTAAGATAAAATATACATGTGTACACACAATATAATAATGTATAATATTCATATTATACCTGTTATGGATATCATTGTATATACCTGTAACCCCAGCTCAGGAGATTCAGATCACTGTTTGAGACCATTCTTGAATCCTATCTCAAAACCCATTAGAACAATGTATTTTCTCTAGAATTTATAAACAATAGACATATTATTTAGCAAAACAACAATTGTGAATACATGCTTCAGAATTATATTAAAGGATCTCCTCGAATTGTTTATTTGACATTTATCCTAAGGACTGAGGATTAAACTCAGTGTTGGATATCTTGCCATATATGCACAATGATCTGAATTTTAGCCCCCACATAAGAAAGACTTGAAAAGGCACAGTGGTGCATTCCTTTCAACCTAGCACTCTAGAAACAGAAGCACGTGAATCTTCGTGAGTTTAAGGCCATCCTATCTACATAGTGAATTCTAGGCCAGCCAGGCTACTTAGTGAGACCCTGACTTGGGGTGGGGTGGGGTGAGGTAGGGGATGGGGGAGGGAGGGGGGAAAAAAGAGTCTGAGTGATTGCAGTAGATCATGTGTGCTTATAAAATCCCAGACACTGAGAGGTAAACACAAAAGCATCACAAGTTTGTACACTGCCTGGGCTTATTGGCTATTTAAGAAGACTGTTTCAAAATAATTATAAATTAAATTGACAAGAATCTTGTTTTATGTGAGTTGGGTCTTAGTTTTGTATTGTAAAAACCTAGAACAAGTCACTTCCAAGTTATTCCTCTCTAGAGGTAAAATTTTAAGTCTCTTTTAGTCCAACTAAATGTTAATTGTATGAACAATTTTGTCTCTCTGAACCCTGTGACCCACTTAAATGTATTTCATCAATTCCCTGTGAAGTTATAGTGGTATTACTCATTCTAAGGCTTATATATTTTAAATGTATAATATGTTTAGTTCTGGGGTAGGGAGTAGAAAGTGGGTGATGCCAAAAAAAAAAAAAATCAACTGATTACTCCTACATGAAAATGTGATAAGAATGGCGTAATGTGTTTATTTGTAATGGTGCATTGTTGTCATTTAGGCTTCAAAAAACAGTAGCACGTTTCTAATTAATTTTTAAAAGCCTATTTTAAATGTTTATAGGAATTAAAAGAAGATAATCAAGTTTTATTAGAAACAAAAACTATGCTGGAAGATCAACTAGAAGGAACTCGGGCTCGTTCTGACAAATTACATGAATTAGAAAAAGAGAATTTACAACTAAAGGCTAAATTGCATGATATGGAAATGGTAAGATTTAGGGAATTCATCAGTTTTCCTGGTTTCTAAGGAAGAATTTTGTGATTCAGATTCTATGATTCAGCTAAATTCCCTATAATGACAAGGATGGCTAGAGTCTTTAGTTTTTAGTAAGGCTTTAACATAGACAAGATAGCTCAATAATTTTAAGATATTTCCACCATTACATAATATAAATATACAGTAGCATTTTCTGTTTCAATTATAGATGGATATTACATACTAATTTTTGCCTTTATAAAACAGTAAATCTATTTTACAAGCACGTCTTTTAAAATACAAAAATATTACAGCTATCTCATAAAATTTATCAGTGGCCATAACTATTTTGTTAAATGACTGAAATTGTTAGTATAAAGGAACATTTTCATTTTTGTCCCTAAAGATTATTTATATCTAAGAATATATGTGCAAATTGAACTTGATAGGTTTTTTTTTAAAAAAGGACACAGTCTTTTTTTTTAATTAGATATTTTTTTCATTTACATTTCAAGTGTTATTCCATAAGTCCCCTATTCCCTCCCCCCGCCCTGCTCCCCTACCCACCCACTCCCATTACTTGGCCCTGGCATTCCCCTGTACTGGGGCATATAAACATTGCTAGACCAAGGGGCCTTTTTTCCCCAATAATGGCCAACTAGGCCATCCTCTCATACATAAGCATCTAGAGACATGAGCTCTGGGGGTTCTGATTAGTTCATATTGTTCTTCCATCTATAAGGCTGCAGACCCCTACAGCTCTTGGGTACTCTCTCTAGCTCCTACATTGGGGACCCTGTGTTCTGCCCTATAGATGATTGTGAGCATCCACTTCTGTATTTGTCAGGGACTGCAAAGGACACAGTCTTAGGCCAGTAGGTAAGAAGGAAGGGATTTAGGAGAAGGTAAAAGAGGAGTGAAAACAGCCAGAACATGTTGTAGAAATTCTCAAAGAACTATGTTTTTAAAAAGATCATTTTAAAAGGATATCATATCAGGTTTTAAAGGGATATCAGTATTGATCAGTGGTGATTACAATAACTAAGTATTGCGTTCAGTGAGAAAATTTTGAGGAGCTAAAAGCTTTCAGTTTAAAATTAGTAAAAATAAGAGCCTTCTTAGCGCAGTAGGCAGTGTGTCAGTCTCATAAAATTAGTAAAAATAAACGAATAATGGATGGAAATTACATGATTTCTTAGCTTTCTTTTCCTATTCTGTATAATTGAAAAGGAACGAGATATGGATAGAAAGAAGATTGAAGAATTAATGGAAGAAAATATGACTCTGGAAATGGCACAGAAACAAAGTATGGATGAGTCATTACACCTCGGCTGGGAGCTGGAACAGATATCTAGAACTAGTGAACTTGCTGAAGGTAGTCTCAGTTTTGTTTCCTTTAAGTAGATTAATAAATAAATTAAGATTATTTATATTTCTTTATTTTCCCTAGCTAAGTACCCACAAGACAAGCAGTTGTCTCCAAAATTATTATCTCACAAAGTAATGTCTTGTTTTACTTTTTTGTAACTTAAAACTTGGTTTTACTTGTTCGAGGAGAAGGGTTTTTTTAAAAACCTGAATCCCGGCCCTTTTCTGTTTAAAGTTGTATCAAATAATTCTATTATAGCTTCATTTAGTGTGTAACATAAAAATTATACATAAGACAATGTATAGCTTTTTAGAAGTATACAATTAGTCTAAAGTAAAACTTCAGTTTTGTGAATTCATTAACAGGTTTGGATGGTTGGTTAGACAATATTTCAAGTTACTATCACAAGGAATGGAATATTCATTTATTGGTTTCTCCTGAGAAAAATAGTCTTCCATTAAGTAAAACAATTTTATCTAGTCAATAATGCAGAGAAAACAAACTAGGATAGGCACCTAGTAAGAAGAGCCTAAGGTGAGTATGTACTCAGAGTGAAAAGAGTCGAGAGTTTTCATGCCAATGGCTGTTTTCTTAACAAATACAAATAAAAAAATTATCACACCAGCCAGTTCGTAGCTGGGGATAATGAAAAACTATTAGATAAATTTGTAACTTCTTCCTGGGTGTGGTAGCACACACCTTTCATCCCAGGACTCTCTAGGTAGATAGAGGCAGGCAGATTCTGAGTTTGAGGCCAACATGGTCTACATAGTCAGACCCTGACACCCCCCCCAAAACAAACAAACAAACAAACAAAAATTTGTATTGTGCTTCTTTTTTTCCCTGACCCTTTCTTAAGTTGGGTCCTAAAATTATATTCATTACACTTGTTTGCATTATAAGCTTGGGTATATTGTTGCTATTAATACATTTTGTTCATTATAGCCAATTCAAATTTATTCAAAATAAATTAGTTCTACAATTTCTAAATGACACAGTATTAGATTATTTTACCTGGATTTTTTTGAGGAAATATTTTTTTAAACACTTGCCAAATGTAGCACACTATACTGGATTGTGAGTACATAGTTATCAGGTAACAGGTAAACAGAGTACATAGATACAAACTCTGAAAGAATTCTAGTTTAGTGCTTATAAATAAGTAGTTACACAGATCGTTGCTGTATCCTGTATATTATTTATTAAAGTTTTTCCAGTTTTTTACTTGAGAACCTAATACTAAAATCCTACTGTCTTATCAACTGGCTTAAGTAGTAATCTTGTGAAAATGTATACTTATGTATTTGAGTAAAATTTAATTGTACTTCTATAAATTGAGTTACAAAGAAAGCAGCTCAGTTTTCAGTTTTCGGCTACTAAAAAAGCCTGTATGTGTATGCTTACCTATATGTGGAGGACAGAGGATATGGTAGTTTGAATGAAAATGTACCATAAAACTGTAAGTTTAAAAATAAAAAAATAGTTCAATAAAGATGAAGTATATAAAGCCAAAATAGTATTTTCATACATTAACAATAGATTATTGAAAAAATCAAGAAAAAAAATCACATTTGTAATTTCTATTAATAAGAACTGGCGGTGGTACACACCTTTAATCATAGCCCTCAGGAAGCAGGGGGAGGTGGAGCTCTGAGTTTGGGGCCAGCCTGATCTACAGAATGAGTTCCAAGACAGCCAGAGCTACACAGATTAACCCTGTCTTTAAACAAAAGTGATAGAGGAGGAAGGGAGTCCTTGATTAGAGAGGAAGAGAAGGAGAAATAATAAACAGATTATCATGATGGCTCAGTAGGTAATTGTACCTACAACCAATCAATCCTAATGACCTGAGTTCAGTGGTGAAAAAAAGCAAAACAGCACACAAATTTTTAAATGTGAGTTGGGGGTAAAGAGAAGGTTCAGTGAGTCCCATGAGATGGGATTTGTCAAACAGAAGGCTCCCATGGTCAAATCTGCCTGAGAAATATAGCCATCTCTAATTGCCCTCCCTTTTGGGAATTCACGATGCTCCCAGGGGCTCTGTAAACGCAGAAGCCTGGTTTAGCGATAGTGTCTCTCCTGTTTTGTTTTGTTTTGTTTTGTTTTGATTTGATTTGATTTGTTTGTTTGTTTCCTAGGAAATATTCTTTAAATATTAAAACATTCTACACCACCACCACCACCCCCAAAAAGAGAAGGTTCAGTGGTTGAAAACACTGGCTGGTCTAGAGAAGCCTTGATTCCCATTACTACATGGCAATTCAAAACCATCTTGTAACTCCAGTTCTGAGGATGCTTTCACAGACACCAGGAATGCAAGTGGTTCACAGACATAGATGCAGACAAAATGTCCATACACATAAAATAAAATTACTTTTAAAACTAGATTAAAAATGCACATCTATATAAATAAAATAGCATATTAGCAACAACAAAAACAAAATAGTAGACACATAAAGAAATAAAACAGAATAGCAAGCCCAGAAATAAAGCTATGTATTTATGCTCAACTGGCTCTTTACAAACATGACAGAGAAGTGGTGTAGAAAATGATAATCCTTTCAATAAATGGTGCTGGGAAAATGCTGTCTGATTGTAAAAGAATGACTTAGACTTTGATTTCTTACCAGTGCAAATAGATGAAAGATTTAAATGGAATACCTGAAACTATAAAACTACTAGAGAACATCATACTGTGTGCTCTACTTATTATATTTTATTTTTCAGTTAAAAATATTCCAGTACTAACATGAAAACCAAAGTAACTTACATGAAAATGTACATTTAAGATTAACATGAACAATTTCCATTAATTCTCAAATTTTTGTCATTCTTCAGTGACAGTTATGGAAAATTATATGTATTATTTCCTAGGTCATATCATATTTTATAATTGAATAAACTGTGCATGATGATATCAGCAAGTTTTTAATGCAACAAATGAGCTTGTTTTGTTCTTGTGAAAATATGTAATCCAGGTTGAATTGACAGAGGTGTTATACTCAATGCTGTAGGACTAAGGTTACAGTTCTTGGAAGAGTGTTTGCCTGACAGTGCGAGCTGGTGGAGAGGAGTGACATATTACATTGTTACCATGCTATGTTTTAATTTATGAGACAAAGCCAGATTTGCAAAATGATGATACTAATAGATTTTTATAATATTTTCATTATACTCAGATTATTCACTTAATTTTTTACCCAGAATGCAAAAGATGATGTTGTATTTCCAGAAGTATATTTTAACTCTTCATTAGGTATCATTCTGAACAATTTATCTGTAAGTTTACAGTTAAATTAAGTCATATTGTTTGTTTCTTTGAGTTAGAGTCGCATAAAGCACAGGCTGGAGTCAAACTCAACAAGTTAGCTAAGGAAGTCTTGATCCTACTGCCTCTACCTCTCATGTGCTGAAATTAGAAATGTGTGCCACCACGCCAAGAATAAGTAATATTTTTGAGGTAGTAAAAGTATTGTAGACTGAAATCAACAACAAAATACATGACAGTGTAGTTCAATTTTAAAATTCTGTGATTCTATAGTAAACTTGCAATAAAAAGGTACCAATGTGATGTCCAGAACAAATAGTTTTTATTTATTTAAATATTAAGATTATTTACTGTACCCCATTTTGACCAATATTTAAATTTGGTAGGGACATATACTTTTACAATGATATGACTACAGATGCACAGTTGAGAAATAGGTACATGGAAGAGTTCAATGACAACCCTACCTCCACCCCAACCCTGCCCATTCTCCCAACCCCCAAAATAGTAACAGCTTAGATAAGATCTTGGAGAGAACTGTAGTAGGATGCTCGGGTGTCCTCCTCCATGGTAGATGCCTTCCTGCAAGGATATGGGAAGGGAACTTCAGGGTAGGTCACAGAGAGTTTGATCATTCCCCAGGGAGTGTATAGATAACACAAATTTGACTTCTGGTTTTTGTTTGTTTTATTGTTTGCTGGGGCAGGCAACAAAGATTGAGGGGAGGACAGGGCAGGATTACATGTGACTAGTGTGTATGATATGAAATTTCCAAAGAATTAATAAAAATGCTGGGAACAAAAGTGTTATGTTAAAAGGTGCTTTCTCATGACAAAATAGATTAGATATTGATCTTTGTTCCTAAGTTGAGCATTGACTTTTTTTTTCAGAAGAATATGAACAGTGTATATGATCGTCAATTTATAAGGATTCTTCTCTAGCTACCTTTTAATATTTGAAGTTACTTCAAAATTTTAAGATATGCTTTTTATTTCTTGAGTTAGAGGGATCTTGTAATTTTGCAAGGCAATACTTGTAATTTGTCAAATAACTCAACATCATCAACATGGTGGTTACCAAGTAATTTCCCATAGAACTAGACCTCTGTAGTCTCTCAAGTTTAAGTTGTGTATGTTAGAAGCTCAACATTTAACTTTGTTTCATTAGTTTTTTTAAATTGTATCTATTTCATATAACTTAAAATTTTAGGAAGTTAAAGATCAGAGTACATTAGAAGTCAATATTTTTAATAGTTTTATTAGTGACATTTTCAATATTACAGCACCACAGAAGTCCTTGGGCCATGAGGTAAATGAATTAACATCAAGTAAGTTATTAAAGTTGGAAATGGAAAACCAGAGTTTAACAAAAACTGTAGAAGAGCTCCGGAGCACTGTGGACTCTGCAGAAGGCAGCACTTCCAAAATCCTAAAAGTTGAAAAGGAAAACCAGAGACTGAATAAAAAGGTAAACTCAAATTTAATCTTTGTTGTAATGTTAATTTATATCAATAACTTGTATTTTTCATTCATAATGTATTCTTAATATTGCTTAAGCTCATTTTTAAATATTAAGTGGAATAAATGAACCAAACCCTATGACTATCATTCAGGTTCAATAATAGTGAACTTAATTTTGAGCTGGGGATATCACTCAATGGTAGAGCACTTGCCTGGTATATGAAGGGTTTTGGGGGGTCAATCCTCAGTACCTCAAAAAAATAAATTAAGAAAAACAAACTTGTTGCTGGTTTTACTACATTATTATGTCATGTGTCCTCCTTATGGCCTTGGGATCAGTGTATCATTTCAAACAAAACATTAGAATTTAAATCTCCAAAAGGTAAGGAATTTTTAGAACACAAGAACAATGTCATACCAAAAATTAGCTTATTATTTTTGTGTTGGGGACCTCATATGAGCTGGTGCATACTGCCTCTTTGGTGGTCCAGTGTTTGAGAGATCTTGGGTGTCCAGATTAATTGAGACTGCTGGTCCTCCTACAGGGTCACCCTCCTCCGCTTCTTTCAGCCTTAACTGACCATTGGTTGGATGCAAATATCTGCATCTGACTCTTTCAGCTGCTTGTTGGGTCTTTCGGAGTGCAGTCATGCTAGGCCCTTTTTGTGGGCACTCCGTAGCCTCAGTAATAGTGTCAGACCTTGGGACCTCCCCTTGAGCTGGATCCCAATTTGGGCCTGTCGCTGGGCCTTCTTTTTCTCAGGCTCCTCTCCATTTCCATCCCTGTAGTTTTTTCAGACCAGAACAATAATCCTTTATTCTTAGGATGTTTCTATGTAATACGTACCTTTATGTCTTAGAGACTTGCTCTGAGAACCAATGCCTTAGATTTTCCAAATAAACTCTCATTTTTATGCTAGATATTTTTGTGTGGTTGTATGGTGTTTATACATGTTTGTGTGCAACTTTATCACTACAATTCCTCGCAGACATTACCTCACAGTTAAGCTCAGAAGCCTGTATCTTTACAGATTCTCAAGCCCATCAAATTGTTAGGTAGCACTAAACTATCATTACATAAAAACAAATCATTTAGTTATCAGTAGGTGAAAAAAACAACTATATCCAGGAGCATGTGGGGGAGCAAAGCTGTTCACCTTATGACAGCCAAAAAGAAAAGGAGTGGAAGGAGCAGGGCTCCCAGCTAACCCCCAAGGGCAGTGATGTAGCTTGTTACTTCTACTACTTCCCCTGTTCTAACACCACGGACTGGGAGGATGTTCCTTGGTGATTGAAGTTCTTGCTTAGTTTGCTTAATGCCACAACACCATGGGTTTATTCCTCACTACTGCATAAATAAATCAATATGTAAAGTTAAAATGAAGTCCTTTGTCAGGAGATGAGACAGACACTACTATCTTTTGCCTCAAATTGTACCTTTCTCTCCTGAATACCAGGGTTACAGGTGTATGTCACTATATGCCTAGAATGTAAGTTTTGCTGCAGGTTATTTCTTCAGTATTGCTCTTCCTTCTTCCTTTCCCCTTTTATTTTCACCAAGCCCCCAGTTTGCTGTTTGACTAAATTTCCATCACCACATCTCTTTTGCCTACCTGACCTTTCATAATTTCTTCCTTCTTTGTTACCAACATTGTCTAGGGTAATAAAATTGTATATTACAAATCGACTGTAGTCAGGAGCATTCTGATGAGATTTGTACATCATAAGTACTTATTCTGCTAGGTTTGCTTTTGTATGTCAAAATTAGAACCCTGTCTCTCATAGAGAGAAGATAAGAGTCATGTATACAAATTTTATACAATCATAGAATGCTATTTGAAATTTTATACAAGAGTCTTAATTTCTACCATTTGGATATTAAAATGATTTTATCCTTAATTAAATAGTCATCTTTTAATTTGACATATTTTGTCTATTAAGTTTTGTGATTTAATTTTCTCTAGGTTGAAATTCTTGAAAATGAAATTATTCAAGAAAAGCAAAGTCTTCAGAATTGTCAAAATTTAAGCAAGGATCTAATGAAAGAGAAAGCTCAGCTTGAAAAAACAATTGAAACACTCAGAGAAAATTCAGAGAGGCAGGTTGGTGTATCTCACTTAAGCAGTTGTTGTAAAGTGAATGTTTATATGCCACTACAAGGACATCCACTACAACTTTGTAGATTTCAAACTAACTACCATAGCTCTCTGTCATGTATAGATTTGCTTCACTGTTACCTACAGTCCATCACAGTCCAAAAATGGTAAGTCATTTAATGTATGCAACTGTTTCCAGAAGTCAGCAATGTGTAAATTCTAAGTTGTCTGTCATTCTGAGTAGTGTCATAAAATCTTGTCTTTCCAGGTGGCACAAGTTCCTCCTGTTTCCATTACCTGCCTATTACTACTAATTACCCTTGTACCACATTGTTTTCATTCAAGTCACCCTTATTTTGCAATGACCCTAAGTTGCAATTCATATATGTCAGAGAAACTATTAAGTGTTTCCTTAAGATAAAAAGTTTATAAAGAAAGAAAAAAAATACACCAAGGTTTATGATAAATTTACTGTCCCTAATACTAAATTATCATCATCACTGTGTGTGGAAACAAAACAGTACATATAAATTAAGAACTGTTTGCAGTCTTAAGTATTCATGGGGGATTCTGAAATATATTCCAATATTAGAAAATTTTAAATTGCCAGTTTGCTTAATAATAATTCATTATAACTGTTCTTCAGTTCCTGCACCTTTGTAGAATAGTCCTCCAATTTTAAAGAGAGGTTGGAGAAAGTGCGCAGTATTGCCACCCCAGTAGCAAGGGAGCAATGTGATGGTAGCAAATATCTTAAACACTTACAAGTTTGAAACTCATATCAGGTTATGCTATAAATTGGATAAATTTGTTTATAGACGTGCTGGGTCATTTTGTTTTTTATATGTTACCCAATTAAATTGAATTTTTTCTTAGAAATGACACATACAATAAACACTTTCCATCGATCTACCCTGTATAGGCAACATAAAAATTATTTAATGAAAATTTATACCTTAATGTCTTTAGGAATATTTGAAGTAGGTTAATTCTAAACAATCTGAAGATCATCTTAGTTGTAAATGCTTTTCTCTTAGCCATTCCTTCAGACTGTAAAATCCCTAAAAACATGAACTTTAGTGATTTGACAGTACATATACAAAGTGGTCTTTCAGTAAATATTTGTCACATTAAAGCAGTAAGCCATACATTCTAGTATCCATGTTCTTTTCTTGTTGGTTTTTGAAAGTTTAAAGACTATATTTGCTGGGCGGTGGTGGCGCACGCCTTTGATCCCAGCACTCGGGAGGCAGAGGCAGGCAGATTTCTGAGTTCAAGGCCAGCCTGGTCTACAAAGTGAGTTCCAGGACAGCAAGGACTATACAGAGAAACCCTGTCTTTAAAAAAAAAAAAAAAGACTATATTTATTCATTGTAATTTTATATTTTCTTTATTTTTTTCAAATTAGATTAAAATATTGGAGCAGGAAAATGAACATCTGAATCAAACAGTGTCTTCCTTACGGCAGCGTTCCCAGATTAGTGCTGAAGCAAGAGTGAAAGATATTGAAAAAGAAAATAAAATTCTCCATGAGTCTATCAAAGAAACATGTGGAAAACTAAGCAAGATTGAATTTGAAAAAAGACAAATGAAAAAGGAATTAGAGCTCTATAAAGAGAAAGGAGAGCGAGCAGAAGAACTTGAAAACGAGTTGAATCATCTTGGAAAGGAGAATGAATTGTTGCAGAAAAAGATAACTAATTTAAAGATTACGTGTGAAAAACTTGAGACATTAGAACAGGAAAATTCAGAACTAGAAAGAGAAAATAGGAAATTTAAAAAAACGTTGGATAGCTTTAAAAACCTTACTTTTCAGTTAGAATCTCTAGAAAAAGAGAATTCCCAACTTGATGAAGAAAACTTAGAACTGCGAAGGAGCGTGGAGTCCCTGAAGTGCGTGAGCATGAGAATGGCCCAGCTCCAGCTAGAGAACAAGGAGCTGGAGAGTGAGAAGGAGCAGCTAAGGAAGGGCTTGGAGCTCATGAGAGCCTCTTTCAAGAAGACAGAGCGCTTGGAAGTTAGCTACCAGGGACTAGACACAGAAAATCAAAGACTACAAAAAGCTCTAGAAAATAGCAATAAAAAAATCCAACAGTTAGAGAGTGAGCTACAAGACTTAGAGATGGAAAATCAAACATTACAAAAAAGCCTAGAGGAACTGAAAATATCTAGCAAAAGACTGGAACAACTAGAAAAAGAAAACAAGTCATTAGAGCAAGAGACATCTCAACTTGAAAAGGACAAGAAACAATTGGAGAAGGAAAATAAACGACTCCGACAACAAGCAGAAATAAAAGATACCACATTAGAAGAAAATAATGTGAAAATTGGGAATTTGGAAAAAGAAAACAAAACTTTATTCAAAGAAATTAATGTATATAAAGAGTCCTGTGTTCGTCTAAAAGAATTAGAAAAAGAAAATAAAGAGCTTGTAAAAAGAGCAACTATTGATATTAAAACCTTGGTTACGTTACGTGAGGTAAATATATTTACCTGAACTTAAAGCAATCATTTTTTATATTTGCAGCCCACATTTTATTGAACCCATCAGTAACTTGTGCCATCTTTTGTATAGTTCAGTACAATTTTGGAACTAGAACTAGAAAGTACTTCTACGTTTCCTATTCCTTTGACATTTTAAATTGTATTTTTAAAATTGTTAGCAATAACGTATAAATAATTAGAGCAAGTGTTTTTTACTTGGCTAAGGATTCACATGTAAGATGTACTCAAGTAAATGTATATGATTTTTTCACAGCCAGTTATTTAAATATTATTTTTATCTTTCATATTAGCAAACAGGTTCAGAAATATTAACTTACTCAGAAACACAGTTAATAAAAGGATTGAATTTCAGCATTTAATCTCAGATCTTTCAAACTCCAAAGCTCTGTGATGTTTGAGAAGCCTGAGAATGCAAATCAGGTTTAACTTGAATTTCAATATTGAACTATTGAGAATTCTTTCATTTGTAAGATTTACTTTGTGATATTTCCTGTAATATATGATAGGTTCATACATTAGATAATAGTTTACTTTTTTCCCCACACATAAATGCTTCATTAAAGTCCATGAGTGTGTTGGAGGTTCCCTTACAGTTTTCAACCCCTTGTTGTTTGTTTACCAGGAAAGAGTTTTTCCTAGAAACTCTTTTATAAAGAAGTAGCAACACACACAAAAAGAGTTTATTTCTATTAAAAAAATTTTTTTTCAAAAAATATTTTGAGCAAAAAAAGATGTTTTTATTGGTTATTTTATTTATTTACATTTCAAATTTTATCCCCTTTCCCAGTTTCCCCTCCAGAAACCCCCATCCCATTCCTCCCCCTGCTTCTATGAGGGTGCTCCCACTCCCGCCCTGGCATTGCCCTACACTATAGAGCATTGAGCCTTACAGGACCAAGGGCTTCTCTTCCCATTGATGCCAGACAAGGCCATCCTCTGCTACATGTGCAGCTAGAGCCATGAGTGCCATGTGTACTCTTTGGTTGGTGGTTTAGTCCAAGAGAAGATTTTTAAGAAATGATTTAGCTTGTTTATAATGTACTGCTTCACTGCTTTTTGGAAAGTATCAGTCACATTTGTTACCTGGTTCAAATTATGTCTTGTTGGGTTGTAGTTATTAGAATCTTGACTGACGTTCTTTTCTTGATACTTGAATGAGTTGTACGTTCTTTCATTCTTTTTAAAATAAGGATTTAGTCAGTGAAAAATTGAAGACACAACAAATGAACAATGATCTTGAGAAATTAACTCACGAGCTTGAGAAGATAGGTTTAAATAAAGAGCGGCTCCTACATGATGAGCAGAGCACTGATGACAGGTAAGTGGGATGTGGAGAAAGTTCTGAAAGATGTGCAGTGAAAGGAAATACATTGAAATGCAGTTGATTTATGAAAATGATGTGGAAAGTAGAATTTTGACAAACTGCATAAAAATTCCTATTTAACTTTATTAATGGTTGATTCAGACTTGTTTTACATTTCTGTTCATTGTTAATCATAGTCTTTTAATTAGGATTAATGTGATTTTTAGTATCTACAGAGCCACTTGTTTCAGATAGACTAGAGATCTTTTCTTTTGTGGGCCATTAAGATGGCTCATTAGGTAAAAGCCAAGGCCAAGCCTCATAACTTAAGCTTGATTCTCAAGACATACATAGTAAGAAAAATCAAAATTTCCAAGTTTTCTTCTGACCTCTATACATGCATGCTATGGCACACATGCTCCTACACATGTACACACCATGTATGCACATACACACATATACACAAACAAATATAATTAAAATAAATATAATATATAAATATAATTTAAAAAATTTTAAATTTTTTATAAGAATATTTAGAAAAACAACAAAAACAAAAAACAAAGCTGGATAGTGATGCTATACACCTTTAATCCCAGCACTCAGAGGCAGGCAGATTTCTGAGTCCAAGACCAGCCTTGTCTATATAGTGAGTTCCAGGACAGCCAAGGCTACACTGAGAAAACCTGTAACACTTGTTGACCTGCAGAAAACAGGGGGTTCTAGTTCCATGGATCTGACACCTTTCTGATCTCTGTGGGCACCAGGCATGGATGTAAGTGTATATTCAGGGAAAACACACATACCATAAAATAAATACCTCTTAAAAATATTTCAATTAAAAAATGAGTCAGACAACTATTATTAAATTTCTAAGGAAATTTTGTTTTCGATTTAATCAGAATGTTAATTGCCAATTTAATTGACTATCTTAATGTAGGTGTCAAATCAGATTACCTACTGTTTATGAAACATTTCATGTTGTTGGCAAAGCATTTTTGGCCTAAGTAACACTTTCATTAAAATTAATGAGCACAGTTTAGATAGATACTTTTTAAGACTTACCACCTCTTCCCAAGCTTTAATTCAGATAGGTAGCCAGTATTGATTGATTCTTAGAACAATTTAAAACATGCAGCCAGGATACAATAACATTCATTATCCCACATTTCTTTATATAAAGAAAGATTTGGGGGATAGAAACCATATATTGTGAACTAAAACTTTTAGGAAATGGGATCGAAAATATTTAATAACTAATTAAATTTGGGCAAAATAGAAAAGAGTGTTCTGTTTTAAGCTACTAAATGTTTTCTTTCATTTGACTAGTAAGTAAGCTTTTATGTTAAAAATAGAATAAAGGCTCACAGGTACAAACACTTTTTTAGTCTTTCATTTTCTCCATTTTGGAATTTTTGTCTGTCAGTTTCAGGTGATGTTCCTAATTCCTTTGTTTCTCTTCTATCTTTCTAATTAATGTTTCTACCACTTTGAAGATACTGTCATTAAAACACATATAGCCTACTAGTGGGATCAAGTATATAAATACATAACACATTAAGTTTATTGTCAGCATGGTGAAAAGATGTAATTCTTTTTTTTTTTTTTTTGAACAAGCTTTTCTGTGATTTATTGTGTATTATTACTGTGCATTCACATTTGCTATAATGCTATTATAACTTTAGTGGTCTATATACAGCGCATCACCTAGTCCCAGGCCCTCTATATTTCTAATTCCAATTTTCTATGACTAAAATCTGGAGTGTAAAATAAATAAACAAAGAAATAAAAGGAAAAAAAGAAGTAATTTTTTTCCCAAAGATTCAGCAAATGAGTAAATCCCTTAAGAAAGTAAGTGTCTATTTTTCTCAGTTTTCCATGGATGCTGTTTAGCTGGTTTAACGTTAAAAGCTTTGAAGAGCCTATAGATATGACTCAGCCAGTGGGCACTACTTTAAACACAGAGGTTCTAATTTGATTCATGAAACCCACATTTTGGAAGGAGAGTTCCTCTCTCAGAATTTGTCCTCTGATCCTTGGCATGCAGACACAAAAACACATAACAAATAAATAAAACATAATTAAAGAGAAGTTGACTGGTAATATACAGTAGATATCAATATACAATAGCTGAATTACTTTCAAGAAAACTGGTGTTAAACATTGGGGATTAAAATATGAAATCTAGAGATAGCAGTAAAGGGACAGTACATAATATGCAATAGCTGCAGCAGTGAATCACAGTAGAAAATGTCATGGGCAACTTTACAGACTTATGTTTCAGGTTGAGTTGACCTGGAATAGCTGTGAATTAAGAGTTTATCTAGACTACTGATTTGTTGTTTTAATTATTGTTATTACCATGAATATTTTTTAAAATGACATGTTATTTTTTGTGTAAATCCTTAAGTCCACGAATTTACAACATTTGTCTTCTCCTGTGGAAATTCTTTATTTATTAATGCACTTTCTCTTAATGAATAAGCTCTGAGTCATCTGAACATACAGTGATTGTAAATAGACCAAGTTGTCCATGTAATTTTACTATTTAGTTTGAATTGCTAGAGAATAATAAATAAGAAAAGCTATGCCAAAGATGGCTATTACATTCTTTAAATAGTAAGGTAAAAGTCAGAAATGTCTTTCTTTTAGTTGTATGATTATATGTAGAACGTTCTAACTATGAATATATATGGCACCTTACTGTTTTGCTAAACTTACTATTGCACCAGGATTTCAGATGTAATTCTTTTTGTCTCTTTATCCTGACTTCTTTCTCAATATAATTGTTTCTTTGGGTTTATATTTTCAGGAATTTTATATGCTCACTTGAGATTTTTATTTTTCTCTTCTTATAGTACAACACTACCAGAACTGTCTAAAGCAATTCAGACATCAAAAATTAAACACAGCTAAAATCTGACTTCGTGAATGTATTAAAAACCTATTATAGGGGCTGAAGAGATGGCTTAGTGGATAAGAGCACAGGGTGCTCTTCCAGAGGACTCTGGTTGAGTTCCTAGCATCCACATGGCAGCTCACAACTGTCTGTAACTCCATTTCCTTTTGGCCTCTTCAGGCACTGCACATGTAGCATATACACACTTGTGCACATAAATAAAAATAAATCTTAAACTTTTAATTACAGTAACAGGCAGAAAGAAATAACATTTTCATATAAAATTTAGATTTCTGTTTGGTTTTCTCTTTACATTCAATTGGGGATACTGAGGTAGAGTCCCTTGTAGCTCAGACTGTAGGTTTGTTTTTGTTTTTTTGTTATTTATTTACTTTATGTATATGAGTACACTGTAACTGTCTTCAGAGACACCAGAAGGAGGGCATCCTATCCTGTTACAGATGCCTGTGGGCCACTATGTGGTTGCTGAGAATTGAACTCAGGACCTATGGAAGAGCAGACAGTGCTCTTAACTGCTGAGCCATCTCTCCAGCCCCCTCAGACTGGTTTTTAACTCACTGTTCTTGATGTTCCTGCTTCCACTTCTCAAGTGCTGAGATTATAAGTGTGTACTACTGAACACAGCTCCCTTTAGGTTCTTTAGTTTTAAAAATTGCATTAACCAAAACCCTTATTTAATATGCACTCTGAAATTTCTGTGCAAGTGCAAGGACTTGAGTTTGCATCCATAGTACCTATGTAGAAAGCTATGCCTGCAACCCTAGCTTGGGGAGGACCAGGAAAGCCTCTGGGATGTGATGGCTAGTCTGGGATGTGATGGCTAGTCTGGGATGTGATGGCTAGTCTGGGATGTGATGGCTAGTCTGGGATGTGATGGCTAGTCTGGGATGTGATGGCTAGTCTGGGACGTGATGGCTAGTCTGGGACGTGATGGCTAGTCTGCCTAAATGAAAAACAACTCTAGGTTTAGTGAGAGACCCTGTCAAGGGACCAGGGGAGAGCAACAGGAAAAGATACCTCCTCTGACCATTACACACAAATGTATATACATATGTATATGTCACATGCACAATTTTTAAAACTACTTAATAATTCATTCATGCATTCTAAAATATTGCACAGTAGCTGAAATATTGGTATTCACATCTGTCTGCCTCTACCAGGCTATGTCATGAGTATGGATGGCATTGTCTTTTTTTGTTGTTCATGTTAAAACAACAACTTAGGATAGTGAGAATGTTTTGTTTTAGACAGTGCCTCATTATATAGCCCTGACTGGCCTAGAACTCTGTGTAGGTCAGGAATGCCCGTGCTTTCCAAGTATTGGGATAAAAGGTGTATGTCACTGTGCCCAGCTATGTTGTTTTAAGTCTTAACTGATCATATAGGCTATTACATTAAAATGCATACATATTAGTATCACAGACACGCGTGTGATAGTAATGGATCCATTATGTTCTTTTTTCTGGTTTAGTCTTATAATCACAAGAAATATTTGGGTTTAGCTATTCAGCTTATCTTTTTGAGCATTAATTGTTTTTTTGTTTGTTTTTTGTTTTTTGGGCTTTTTTTTTTGGTAGTCTTAACAATAAATGAGAGTTCTGTTTACTTACTAGTTTTTGTTCTGTGACCGCCACTAAGAAGAAGATAATTCACATCTTAAACATGAATGGTTTTAGATCTTATTTAATATATGAATGTATTAAATAAATTGTTTCCAAATGTTTTGATATCTAGTGACAAACTATATTACTCTTAATAGTAGGTACAAACTTTTGGAATCAAAATTAGAATCCACTCTTAAGAAGTCCCTTGAAATAAAAGAAGAAAAAATTGCTGCTTTAGAAGCTCGGTTAGAAGAATCTACAAATTACAATCAGCAATTGCGCCACGAACTTAAAACAGTAAGTTTTTTCTTTGTAATAGTTCTATAAGTAGTTGGTAAGGAAAAGAGAGAAAATACAAACTCGCGTGTATTTATGTTAGTATTTTATTCTGTTTCATGTATCTGATAGTATACTTAAACAGATATATGTCATAGGGAAGTGCTACAATTTTCTCAATTGTTTTCAAGTATGCAATAGTTCCTCTTAAAGATAGGGGCATGTGAAGGATTATATAAGTGGGATGGACAAGAGATGACATTATTTTTTTTCAAAAACTCATTAGTTTTGAAGATACTGATAGCATTACTCTGGTGCATTTTTCCTGTTGATCCACCAGGTAAATTTTAATTTGTAAAGATAGAACTGTGAAGATGACATTATAGAGAAGAGTCCTAGGTATACTAGTAAAGCAACTGGGCTCTCAATCACCAAATCTGGGAGGTTTACAATTAGTCAGTCAGCTTAGGCACTGCTTTCACTGAGTGCAGGAATTGATTTGTGAGGTTGGTAAGTGATAAACCATGGAGATTTGTTTACTCTTCCTGTCTTCAGTCTCCTTGTCCCAATACTTGTCTTTTTTTTTCTTTTCTTTTTTTAAATATTAATTAGTTAATTAATTAATTTTATGTATATGAGTGCACTGTCATTGTACTGATGCTTGTGAGCCCTCATGTGGTTGCTGGGAAAGAAAGTTGCTCACTCTGGTCAGTCCCGCTCACTTTGGCCTAAAGATTTACACTGAGTCTGTTTTCAGACATACCTGAAGAGGGCATTAGATGTCATTACAGATAGTTGTGAGCCACCATGCGGTTTCTGGAATTTGAACTCAGGACCTTCAGAAGAGCAGTCAGTGCTCTTACCCACTGAGCCATCTCTCTAGACCCACAATACTTGTCTTAGTTTTCTTTTTTCTATCTTTTCCTTTTTTCTAGACAGGCTCTCTTGTAGCACAGGGTAGGCAAGGGTGGCTTGAGCTGACTGTCCTACTTCTTTCCTAGGCACAAGGATTGTAGAAGCATCCAAACAGGTAAAGGAGATTGTTGTAGGCCACATTTAGAACTATTGTATCCAACATAACTTAAGGAAATACAAGTAGATGGCTAAGCAGTATTTGATCTCTCCATATAATTATGTGAGATTGAGTTTTTAATTTTTTTTCATTTACTTTTATTTGTGTTTGTATACACAGAAACACACACACACACACACACACACACACAGAGTGGAGACACACCACATCATGCCTCTGGAGGTCACAGGACAACTTGAGAGGCTCTCTTTTCTACAGATTGGTCTTGGGAATCAAACTCAGGTCATCCTGCTTGGCAGCAAACACTTTGAACGACTTAGCCATTTCACTAGTCTATGAGACTTATATTCTTACCAGGTTATGGTCCAAGGAAAATGTCAGACACACTGGAATAGAAGAGAGCTGCCAAGGTTTTGAGAATTGGTGCTTCATTAAGTCATTTAACTTCAAAGACATAAATTTAAATTTTCCTAAGTGTGCATACTGATTATAAGAGCTGTAGAGAAATCCAGTGATTCTGCTTTCTATTGAGTATTTAGTTTTTCTATTCCAGATGTAATCTTCCAATCATTGGTCTTCTTTCCTCCATAAGCATTATTGCATAATAATGTACTATTCTAATTCTACTATGCTTCTAGACTAGTAAAGAGTTAATCAAATTTGAGTTTCTTCTGCAAAAAGAGAAGACTTTTTGTTTGCCAGTTACCTACAGCATCTTTACTGACATTTGTAATACTCTGGTTGAGAGTTCTGCATAAAGTAGTTATTAATCACCTTTTTGTCCTAAATTTTGTACTGTTAGACAGTGTGAGTAATAAATACATCGTCATGAAGCTATTCAGCTCAAAAAAAAGCAGGTTTGAGCATAGGTTAGTTTGTGTGGTTTAAATCTAAATATTAGAGATAACAAATTCCATCGTTGTCTTTAACTTCAGCCACTTTGCATAATTGCTATAAACTGGGTTACTCCTTTATACATGAATTCAAATGGAACTGTACTTTTCTAAGCTTTGAATACTGTATATTCAAAGGGGCATATAATTTGAAAATAGATTCTGAAAGTTAAAGATGAATAATATAAAGGCTAAGCTTTGACATAGAAGTATAAAAGAGAATTTAAACCGTCCAAAGGAAGGCAGAAACGTAGAACAGAGGACAGATTAGACAAATAAAATATAAGTAGTAAAAGGGACATTTAAAACCAAATGATGTAGATATTTAGTAAAAAAAAAGATTAAAGATCCTCATCCTAAAGTAGAGATGACTGTATTCAATGGAAATGCCAGCTACAGGGAAGTTTGATGAATGACAATGTATTATTGTAATACTTATCAAAAGATTGCTATTAAATAGTTTTAAAGCAATGACATCAGCTAAAAAGTACAAAATGATCATTCTAGCTTCATGATAAAGGAAGATTAAATGTTCTTGTATCTAACAACAGTTTCAAACTATGTCAGTATGGATACAGTGATGTGGAGAATTATCTATCCACAATTATAAAGGATTTCATATGAATCACATATAAAAAGAACTTTATTAAATAAAATGTTTGTAGGTGACCTACCATGAACATCATCCTTAATGGTAAAAGAGTATTTACGCCGGGCGTGGTGGTGCACACCTTTAATCCCAGCACTCAGGAGGCAGAGGCAGGCAGATTTCTGAGCTCGAGGCCAGCCTGGTCTACAAAGTGAGTTCCAGGACAGCCAGGGCTACACAGAGAAACCCTGTCTCGATAAACCAAAAAAAAAAAAAAAAAGTATTTACTTTTAGACGGAAAGCAGAGGCACTCCTCTTTTCTGTTTCTGTTACACATTATATGGTTGGTCTTCACATATGAGAATAAAGTGGGAGGAGGAATTCTGATTTTTTTAAATTTTGTTTTTATGTATATATGTGTGGTATATGCCACCTGTGTGCCTGTAAAGGCCAGAAGAGTGTTGCATGCCCTGGAGCTATAGTTAAATGTGGTTGTGAACTGCTAGATGCAGCTGGAAGCCAAATTTAGATGTTCTGGAAGAGCAGTAAGTGCTCTTAACCACAGAGCCATTTCTTCAGCCCAAGAAATACAGATTAGAAAATGTAATATTGATATTTTATAAACTTCTGACATGATTGTTTTGGATGGAAAAGGAATTTGTAGAAATTTTTATAAAGTATGTTTTATCAAGTGAAATAGGTTATAGATCAGTACATAAAACTCAACCATATTTGTATATTTTAACAATGAAAAATTAGTTTAAAAGAAAAATAACATTTATAATCCTGTAAAATACTATAAAGTACTTTAAAGAACTGCACTATGCAGAAATAGAATGTCTAACTTAGTAAATGAAAAGGGATACCATATCATCAACTGAAATGTTTAATATTGATAAATGACAGGTCTCAGGTTTGGACTTAATTCAGTAGTTCAGCACTTGTCTAGTATGCACAAAGCCTAGATTCAGTCCCTAGTACTAGAATAAATAAGATCACAAATGAATCTGTTAATTCAGTGTAATCCCAAACATAATTCAAATTAGATTAGTAAATAAACTAATTAGCTAATTACAAAATTTTTGGTATAATATAGACATTTTCAAATATTAATTTTGATACTCTTTGAATATGGGAGATCTTTCCATCTATTAGAATCCTCATCTTGTCTCTTCTGTAAAGGTCTTCTTCTTCTTCTTCTTCTTCTTCTTCTTCTTCTTCTTCTTCTTCTTCTTCTTCTTCTTCTTCTTCTTCTTCTTCTTCTTCAGAAACAGTGTTAACTCAATCTCTGGGTGCAACAACTAAAACCTAGTCTTGTAAGCCTTATTAAAATCCGATTCCACCTGTGGCAAATCCTTGCGGATCTCCCATGATACCAAGAAACTCTAGCAACTTCATCGTACCCCTCTACTGTCCCTGTTCCAAAAGCTCTGTAAAGGTTTCTTTAGCGTCTTAGATTTAGTCCTCTCTTTTTCTTTGAGCTATTGTAAATGGGAATGTTTTCCTAGTTTCTCAGTATGTTCATCATCAGTATACAGAAAAACTACTGAATTTTAGATGATGATTTTATATCTGGCTACTTTGATAAAAGTTTCAATCAGGTCTAAGCACTTTTGACAGAACCTCTAACGTCTTTTCCAGATAGGATCATATTATCAAACATATAAATAGTTTGACTTGTTTTTCTGTTTATTGTTTTCTATTGCTTTACCTTGCCTTAATGTTAGTAAAACATCAGGTCTAGATGTATAACAGTGGGGAAGACAGTCTCACTCCATTCCAGGGTTAGAAGGAATGGGGGGTCAGTTTCTCCCTGGATAGTAGAATATTGGTTATAGGTTTGTTGCACATAACATGTTATGTTAAGGTACGTGTTTGTATTCTGATTTCTCCAGGGCTTTTATCATGACATGTTAAACTTTATTGGAAACCTTTTCTGAATCTAAGGGAATGCAGTGAGCTGTGTCTCAGAGTGTGTTTGGATGTTGCATTACTTGATTTATTTGTTTGACCTGTATATTTCAAAATATCCACACATCCCTGGAATGAAACCAACTTAATCATGTCTAATTTTTTTAATTACTTTTTAAATTTAACTGTATGTTTGTGTGTGGATGTCAGTGGAGGGAGATTACCTTAACTGGTGCCTGAGGAGACCAGAAGAGAGTGTTGAAACCCCTGGAACTGGAATTATAGGCATTTGGTTGTTAGTGACTCATCATGGGTGGTGGGAAATGAACTTCAATCCTCTAAAAGAACAGCAAATCCCTCTTAGTTACTGAGCCATTAATTTCTCCAGCTCCATGTCTGATGTTTGTAAAGAGAGAGCAGTTGAGGAATACACTTCTGGTCTCCAAAGCTATGTGCACACATGTATACACAAACATCTTTACACATAGAGTTTTAATTAAAATTATTAATTGAAATTAAAATCTGTACACAAAAATTGATTAAAAATTTGAAATAACCCAGTGACCCTGAGCTGGTAATTGAATAAGGAAATTTTGGTACATCCATATATTAAAAGATAGTACAAAAGTAAAAAAGAGAAAAATTACTGATTCATTTAATGTATTATTAAAGCTTAAAAATATGCTCAGAAAAAATGTAATATAAAAAAGATTATACTGTGCAATTTATATGAAGTTTTAGAGCATGCAAAACTAAATTTTAGTGAAAAAAAGCAAAATGATGTTTTGTAAGCAGTAATCCTTCCAGAGTTATAGAAATACTCTGGTCATATTGATAAGTTATATGGTTATATATTATCATATTCTATATATAACTTATAATATACGCATATATATATATATACACACTATTCTAAAAAATAGATCAAAAATCTCTTAAAATCAGCATTAGTAACTATATTACATTATCTTTTATAATCACTAAAAATTTGAATTTACAGTATAATTTACAATACTATTTTAAATTGCTTTAAACTTGAACTTTTTATGGTGGCATGTATCTTTATTTGATTTGATTTGATTTTTAATATTCTTTAACCTTTTGTTACAGTCCAGTTGTTATCCCCCTCCAACAGTACCTCATCCTATTCCCCTCTGCCCCTGTCTCTAAAAGAATGTCCCCACACCACTCTGGGGCCTCAAGTGTCTCCAGGATTAGGTGCATCTTCTCTCACTGAGGCCAGACCAGGCAGCCTTCTGCTGTATGTGTGTCTGGGGCCTCTTATCAACTACTGTATGCTGTCTGGTTGGTGGCTCTGAAAGAGTAGTACGTAACCAAAGACAAAATGGAGTCCCTTGTGTCAGGAGGGAAAGTAAACCTTTAAACTAATATAAGGAACTGAACCGATGGCCCTAGCTACAAGACAAGCCTTTCCTGAAACAATCACAGAATAGCCCAACGCACTCAGAATGTCACAGTGACCTCTGTGGAATGTCTCAATGCCCCAGGAGGTTGCCTAAGGTAGCACATGACTTAACTGTTAGGTAGATTACCTTCCCCCTCCCCCCCCTTTTGTCTCTTAGAGTTAGCTATTACCTCAAGCTGCTCTTGCTGATGTTTGAACTAGCCAATCATGTGAAACCGCGCCAATTTCCCCAACCCCCCTACCCCATTGCTATAAAAGCTTCTAATTTTTGAGCCTCGTGGTCAACCCCACTGTCCCCTGCGTGGGATACGGGGTCGTCCTGGAGCTCCTGGAGCTCCGATTAAAATTCCTCTTGCAGTTTGCATCAAGACAGGTCTCTCATGGTTCTTGGGATGTACGAATAGCCCGTGTTTGGAGTAGGGGTATTTCTGGTTTGATCTTACAGCTCTGTGTCTGAGAGGTCTCGGGGGTCCAGATTGCTGGTCTTCCTATGATGTTGCCTTCTTCCCAAGCTTCTTCCTACCTTTTCCTAATTCAACCACAGGGGTCCTGGTCTTCTGTCCATTGGGGGTTGGGGAACAGGAGTGAAGCCCAGAGGGCCAGTAGAAAGAATGGAAACAGGCAACCTTGGGAGTTAGGAGGTGGGGGGGACCCTCCAAAATGTATCAGACCTGGGAGGTGAGGCCCAGGACTCAAAGAGAGGGACCTTAGATCAAATGCTCAATAATGGGGAGAAGGAACTTGCAGAGTCTACCTCCAGTAGAAAGTGAGGGCATCAAGTGGAGGGAGGGGGTTGCCATCCCACAGTCAAAACCTTAACTTAATGGATTTTAAATTTTAAATTGACTTTACATTGCTTTGTTGTAGTGTCTATTTATTCTGACTCAAACTTTATTCATTTCCTGTGAGTATATGAGGATTTTTATTAATGATATGTAAGCTAAAGAAACTATAAATCAGAAACCTTGAATTTTATTTCCAACTCTCCTATTTTTGGTTATCATTTTCCAATCTTGTTATCAAGTTTTTCATATTAGTAACAGTTAAAGTCTATGTATTAGGCAGTCTTTTCTGGTGCTATTGTAACCTACTTTAAGTCATTTGAGGCCCAGTGTGGTAACTGAGTAATCTTAGCACTTAACAGGTGGTTGAAAGGCTTTTGGTTTTTTTGTTTGGTTTTGTTTTGTTTTTTGTTTTTGTTTTGTTTTGTTTTGTTTTGCTTTTCGAGACAGAGTTTCTCTGTGTAGCCCTGGCTGTCCTGGAACTCACTCTGTAGACCAGGCTGGCCTCGAACTCAGAAATCAGTCTGCCTCTGCCTCCTGAGTGCTAGGATTAAAGGTGTGTACCAACATGCCCCGCTGGAAAGGCTTTTCTTGACTAAGGAGTTAAAGGGTAGCCTGGGGCTACTTAAGACTTTATCTCAAAACAATAAACAAACAAACAAAAAAATCAACTAAAAAATTCCTGTAGAAGATATATCCTTGAATTGCTTATTACAATATTGTTGGGGTACACCATCCGCGATGTACCCAAGAAATGAACCGGGTTCCCTGGGAGGCGAACTGGGGCTGAAAAGAGAGACTAGGTGGGAGAGAAAAATGGACACCAAAACAGAGTCACTCCATTCAAAGCATCTCTAACTTTACTCAAGAATCTTTATGGGTTATATGAGGGTAGGACCCATCCCCAGCCAGTCTGCGCTTGCACTTGGTTACAGCCTGAAGTCCTGGGCACTGTGTATTGTCCCAAGGCTGTCTCAGCAGGAAACAGGATCTGGGGGAAGCATGGCAGACAGGTAGCAGAAGCCAGAGGCGGTTTAGCACAACAAAAGAAGCCAGCCTTAGCTGGAGAGCCACACATGTGTGGTTTCCTGTGGCCTGCCTCTCAGCCTGAAGCAGCCTTGGGGGAGGGAGCTACACAATATAGTATGAATCAAGAGCTAAATGAATAAGTCATATTTTACTAACATGGTTAATTCTGGGTAATACATTATTCTTAGAAAGTAAGATTCCTAAAGATACCCAACTTTAGTTTAGGAATCTTTTAAAGCTATGTTAACATATGCCAAATATTTATTTGCTCTTTATATAGGGATTTCTTTTTTGTTCCCATTTTTTTATTAGATATTTTCTTCATTTACATTCCAAGTGCTATCCCATAAGTCCCCTATATCCTCCCCCCACCCTGCTCCCCTACCCACCCACTCCCACTCCCACTTCTTGGCCCTGGCATTCCCCTGTACTGGGGCATATAAAGATTGCTAGACCAAGGGGCCTTTCTTCCCAATAATGGCCAACTAGGCCATCCTCTAATACATATGCAGCTAGAGACATGAGTTCTGGGGGTTCTGATTAGTTCATATTGTTGTTCCATCTATAGGGTTGCAGACCCCTATAGCTCTTGGCTACTCTCTCTAGCTCCTACATTGGGGACCCTGTGTTCTGCCCTATAGATGACTGTGAGCATCCACTTCTATATTTGTCAGGGACTGTCAAAGCCTCACAGGAGACAACTATATCAGGGTCCTTTCAGCAATATCCTGCTGGCTTATGCAGTAGTGTCTGCATTTGGTGGCTGGTTATGTGATGGACCACCCGGGTGGGGCATTCTCTGGATGGTCCATCCTTTCATCTTAGCTCCAGACTTTGTCTCTGCAACTCCTTCCCTGGATATTTTATACCCTATTCTAGGGAGGAATGAAGTATGCACGCATTGGTATTTCTTGATTTTCTTGTGTTTTAGAAATTGTATCTTGGGTATTCTAGGTTTCTGGGCTAATATCCACTTGTCAGTGAGTGCATATCAAGTGATTTGTGATTGGGTTACCTCACTCAGGATGATATCCTCCAGATTCATCCATTTGCTCAAGAATTTCATAAATTCATTGTTTTTAATAGCTGAGTAGTACTCCAGTGTGTAAATGTACCACATTTTCTGTATTCATTCCTCTGTTGAGGGACATCTGGGTTCTTTCCAGCTTCTGGCTATTATAAATAAGGCTGCTATGAACATAGTGGAGCATGTGTTCTAGGTTCAAGGTTGCTCTAAAAGTAGTTGTTAATATTAAGTAGTACATCGGTGTCTGGTTAATTTTTATTAAGGACCATTTTCTTCTTTGCTGTTGCTATTTAGTTTATTATCTTCTATGGTTTAATCTTGATCGTATTTTATTAGTAGACATTAATTGTTCATATGAATGGAATTTGGTATAATGTTTCTCTATGTACATATAACCCAAAAATCTGTTCAGATTCCTTAACAAAGGCTGTGTAGGTCCATTTTCATTAAAAACAATAGCAAAGGGGCTGGCGAGATGGCTCAGCGGTTAAGAGCGCCGACTGCTCTTCCGAAGGTCCAGAGTTCAAATCCCAGCAACCACATGGTGGCTCACAGCCATCCGTAACGAGATCTGATGCCCTCTTCTGGTGTGTCTGAGACAGCTACAGTGTACTTACATATAATAAATAAATAAATCTTTAAAAAAAAAAAAAAAAAAAAAACAATAGCAAAGCATATGGACCTTTCTCTCCAGCCCCAAAATTTGCATTTCAAAGAGCTTTTGATCACATTAAGGGTAATCACATATTTATCCCATTTTATCTATTGTATTCACTGGGCCAATACAGACCCAAAGTAACTGAGAAATAGAGAAATCTAGGTGATTTGTTTTCTTTCCATTAAAATATTTTAAACAATTTTAGGTGAAAAAAAATTATGAAGCTCTCAAACAGAGACAAGATGAGGAAAGAATGGTACAGAGTTCCCTTCCAGTCTCTGGAGAAGATGACAAGTGGGGGCGAGAAAGTCAAGAAGCGACTAGAGAGCTCCTGAAAGTTAAAGACAGGTTAATTGAAGTAGAAAGAAACGTAAGTATTTAAAAGTTTTAGTAGGAACCAAGTTCTTCAAAAATTTATCTTTGATAATTTTAATTTATACTTTCTTATCTAGTTTATCACATAAAAAAGACAGATCTAGATTTAGTATGCTTTGCTCCTTACCTTCTTATAAATCAATCACAAACTCAACACTCCCACCATCATGTCTGCAAAACCAGTATCTTGTGGGCATGCTATCAAGTTCTTGTGCCAGCTTAATTATAGGATTATACTTAGCCTTTGTATACTTTCCAGGCTGACTTGGGAGAAAGACTTCCTTCCTCGGTTGTTTTTTACCAGGGAACCCCTTCAGTGATATTCACAGTTTAAACTCTCTCCTTTGAGATCATTACCAATTTTTGCAAAATGGAGTTTGATGGGTAGAGTCTGGTACTCACTTAGGTCACCTTTGATGTTCCAGTGAAGAGCACAGGCTAATCTCTTTAATAATTATGGCTGCTGCCGGGTGTGGTGGCACATGCCTTTAATCCCAGCACTTGGGAGGAAGAGGCAGGTGGATTTCTGAGTTCGAGGCCAGCCTGGTCTACAGAATGAGTTCCAGGACAGCCAGGGCTACACAGAGAAACCCTGTCTCAAAAAAAAAAAAAAAATTATGGCTGCTGTCTCAGATCTGGTCTTACCTGCAACTTTACACCTTCTCCTTGTTGTCAGCCTCTCTTTTGTATATTTTTGTTAAGCTTATTTTCCTTTCAAATTGTAGACAGAATAAAATCAGTGAGCAGTAACCATGACACTGTGAGATTTTCTCCACCAAGGCAATTAGTTAATGACTTTTAAGTTCAATGTCCCAGTACATGGACGGAATATAACTAGGTTGGTACCACCATACAATGCAAATGGCCTCTATCCTAGTTCTCCATAGTTATTTTTATTGTTATTTTTATTATTGTGAGATTTTCTCCACCAAAGCAATTAGTCCATAACTTTTAAGTTCAATGTCTCAGTACATGGGCGGAAGGGCAGAATATAACCAGGTTAGTACCACCATACAATGCAAATGGCCTCTATCCTAGTTGTCCATATTTTTTCCATTGCCTTTGTTCCTCCAAAATCTAACAAGATTGGCCCTTGCTTATGTCATCCTAGCACTTTTCAAAGTTCCAAACACTTCCATAATGTTCTTGGATTCTAATTCCAAAGGCCTGAGGACTATATGGCCAGATTATAACAACAGTCTCAGTTGTTCATAACAATATTCTCTATTAGTTATAAAGATACCCATCAGAAGCAACTTATAAGGAAAAGAAAGATAAGTTCACAGTTCAAGGATACAGTCCATTAAGGCAGGGAAATCATGACAAAGGAGCCTTAGGCACTGCTCATATTGCATCTGCAAGTCAGAAAGCACAAAAATAGTGTTGCCCAGCACACAACTCATCTTTATTCAGTCTGTACACCAGTCCATGTCATGGTACTATACACATCAGGAAACCCAATCTAGAGACCCCTCATGGATATGCCCAGTGTTTTATCTCCTAGACAGCCTAGATCCTGTCAACCTGACATTCAGTTTTATCCATTACAGTGTATCTGAATGGCTTGGCTATATGTTAAGTTCAAGACAAAGTCTAGACTATATGATACCCTGTATTAAAACAACATGTGTGTGCTTGAACACTGTATTCCATGTTTATCATCCTTTCAACAGATAATTTTTAAAAAGAGTACAGTATAATTATCTATCTTAGCTTCTCTGTGTGTTTACTAGTTGCTATTTTTGTTGTTGTTTGAGACAAGTTTTTCACTTGTAGCTCAGACTGACTTGAAACTGAGTCCTTCCTCCTCTTTTGTCTCCCGATTGCTGATGCTTTAGGCTGTTAGTACAGCTTGCTTCCTCAGCTTTGGACTTTTATGGGTCAAATCACAATCTCTGTTTAATACATTGTTGTATTGTTTATATAATTTAAAAATAAAGGTATCTTTGTCTTCTATTAAAGATACAACAAAATTTTGTGATTCATTTGTATCATTTTTCTATTTAGTCAGTACTACATAGAAAGTGGTAGGCCTAATTAGAGTGTTTTATATTTTGAATTTTAATTTATAAGTGATCTTAAATATGTAAAATTCATGCCTCACATTTTTATGCCCATGACCAATATAGTAACTTCAAGTCTTCATAGTTGAAATAGAAACTTAGTTTTTTACCATGAAAAACGAAAGCAAAAAAACAAACAACAAAAGAATGTAATATCTGTTGGACTACATTTTCTAATAGATGACTAAAATTATTTGTGTAATTTTGCTTCTCTTCCAAATGTTTTGAAAGTGCATATTTTTCCTCCTGTGCCCAGAATCACCATTCACCAATGTATACATTGAAAAGGTATACCTTTTTAATTGATACAACCTAGGAAAGCATTCGACCACTAGCCTGCACCTTCAGCAAAGAAAGTATTTTATTTTAGGACATTATAAAGTAGACAGAACACAGGCACAATAGTATTTTAAGGTTATAGCAGTATTGCAGTCTTTTATAATGGATTAAGTATTTGCAACTTGTGATTGAGGGGGAAGACTTTGTTTTTTGAGATTGTTTAAGGTCATTTTATTAAATACCATTATCTGTTAAGAAAATATCTTAACGTTTATTTTTAATAAATGAGATGTCTTTTTCTTGTTTTAAGAATGCTACGCTGCAAGCAGAGAAGCAAGCACTGAAAACCCAATTGAAGCAACTTGAAACACAAAATACTAACTTGCAGGCTCAGATTCTTGCACTGCAGAGGCAGACCGTGTCATTGCAGGAGCAGAATACCACTCTTCAGACACAGAACGCCAAACTTCAGGTTGTACCAAACACTTTAATTATATACTTAATTATATACTGTTATAGGAAGGGAGGTTCCATAGTTCCTCAGAACTTAATAATGGAAGATAAATTGAAATATTTTCATTTGCTTCTATCCCACACACTTAATGTGAACATTTTTTTTAAATGTCAAAGCCTACATAAATTATTAAATTCACTCCAGTAGAAGTGAAGATGGGCGGGGCAGGGAGGGTATAGGGGACTTTCGGGATAGCATTTGAAATGTAAATGAAGAAAATATCTAATTAAAAAAAGAAAAGCAAAGAAGTGATGATCTTGTATTTAGTTTTGAATCTATCCTTTCAACAAATTGACCCTTTGTTTTAGAGTACAGCTGTAACACAATATTTCTTATTTCATGCTTAATGCTTGGTCCTCTTCATGTGAGTCTTGAACAACTAGAGTAGAGCCTATCCCAAAAGCTGTTGCCTTTACATGGGATATGTTCTTCTAGCTGGACTGACTTGTCTTGCCTCAGTGGGAGAGGAAGCACTTAGTCTTGCAGAGACTTGAAGTGCCAGTGTGGAGGGATACCTTGGAAGGGGGGACCCGCTCAGAGAAGGGGAAGGGGGAATTTGGAGGATGGATAATAGAAAAGGGTGGTCAGGAGGCAGGCAGTGAGTGGGATGTAAAAAGAAAAAAAATTAAATTTTAAAAAAAGGAGAGAAATGCATACAACATAGAAATTTTGCCTTTAGATTTTGCTGGAATCATTTGATGCAATCCAAAGCATCCATCTTCAACTTAGCCATGCCAATACTAAGTCACAGGCAGGCCAGGGGGAAGGAAGAGAAGAAACTGATTCCTCCTTTAACGTTTTATTTTCTTCCCAGTGGCAAAGTAAATGCTAATTTAGACTCCAGAAAGATCTTCCAAAAATAATTTTTCAGGTATAAAAATAGTTAAACCTTAATTCTTTAGGATTATTCAAGTTAACATTATAACTTTTTGTTAAAAAGAGCAACACATGGATTGGGGAGATACCTAGCTCAGTCAGCACCTAGCAGAAGGATCTGAGTTCAGTCAGGTCAGAAAAGAAGCCAGTCATAGGGGCAAATACCTGTGATCCCAATACTGAGAAGCATGGACAAGTGAATCTCTGCAGCTCACTGACTAGCAAGCCTTGCCTAATGGTAAGTTCTAGGCTAGGAAGAGACACTATTTTTTTTTTTTTTTTTTTCAAAAAAAAAAATAGGTCTAGCAAGATGACAGTCAGCAGTCAAGGATGCTTGCTGCTAAGCCTGGTGACTGGAATTCGGTCCTTGCAGTCTATATAGTACAAGCATGGAAGTAAATCCTACCATTGTCCTCTGGCTTCCACACTCATGCCACCACAGACACAAACTCTTTTGCGCTCACTCTCACAAGCTCACTTAGTAATTTGAATGCCTGCCTCTTCCTTTTAAATGCTGGGATTAAAGAAATGTACCACCATCTCTGGCAACTTTTTCAAGCCTGTTAATAATAGACACATTCTTACAGGTTGAAAATTCTACCCTTAATTCACAAAGTACTTCACTTATGAACCAGAATGCACAGCTTCTAATCCAGCAGTCTTCCTTAGAAAATGAAAATGAGTCTATAATGAAAGAACGAGAAGACTTGAAATCTCTGTATGATGCTCTGATAAAAGATCATGAAAAGCTGGAACTTCTTCATGAACGGCAAGCTTCAGAGTATGAATCTCTGATCTCTAAACATGGCACCCTAAAGTCTGCTCACAAAAATCTTGAAGTGGAACATAAAGACCTTGAAGACCGGTAAGTTATCTTACTGAGTTAATTTAAAACAAATTTTCTTTGGGTAGAATAATAAATTTTATATATTAGACCCATCTAAGAAATAATTTATGGAAGGAATTTATATGAATTTACATTTGATATTTGTTAAGAAATTACTCGTTTCTTTTCTAAAACATTTTCTTTGTTAGAACTATTATAAACCAAATACCTAACTCCTTCTCCCTCCCAGTTACAATCAGTTATTAAAACAGAAAGGACAATTGGAAGATTTGGAAAAAATGATCAAAATGGAACAGGAAAAAATGCTGCTTGAAAGCAAAAACCATGAAGTGGTAGCCTCAGAGTACAAGAAGCTTTGTGGTGAAAATGATAGGTAATGACGTGTATTCATGTATTTAACTTTTCATGCCTTATCTGTGTGTGTGTGTGTGTGTGTGTGTGTGTGTGTGTGTGTGTGTGTGTTTAATAGCATTCACAATTTAGACTTACCAGGGAATTACTCCTATGCTGTTTTGTTTTTTAGGAGCCCGTCTTCCCAGCTCAGTATATGCTTGTTCATGTGTATAGGTGCATGTGTACACAACTCAACTTTTTAATTATCTTGCCCTTTTCTTTTCTAAAAGGCCCTAAATCACTAGAGCCATATTCGTCTTGATACCTTGCCATTTTGAATTTAGTTTTCTAAAGTTATTATAACTAGATTTTTGAAGATGTTGAATTCAGTAAGCACAATACATTGCTAAAATAGGCTTTGGTTTATAATGAGGATGCTACATGGGCAGTACAAGCACTTGAAGGCCATATTGTGACAAGTAATAGAACAGAAAGGAAAGGTTATTTTATTACATACCAAACTTTGGAGAAGATTTTTTGTTTGTTTGTTTGTTTTGTTTTTTGAGACAGGGTTTCTCTGGTAGCCCTGGCTGTCCTGGAACTCACTTTGTAGACCAGGCTGGCCTCGAACTCAGAAATCCACCTGCCTCTGCCTCCCAAGTGCTGGGATTAAAGGCATGCGCCACCACCACCCGGCTTGGAGAAGATATTTATTATAGAGGTCTCATCTTGTAGCTTGCTGGCATTTTAAAAATGGCTAGAATAATTGATGGACTTCAGTTGGGTTTCCCAGGCATCAAACTGTACATTTCTATGGAGCCTCCAGAAGAACAACTTGGCCAAAATTAATTAAATCCAGTACATTGGGACCAAAATAATGTCACAGGCTTGGAATGAGTTTTCTGTGTCTCTAGTCTGTTCTTGCCAAGCATTTATTAATGACTGTTTCCTATAACAAGAAAAAGCTTTAGCAAGTAAAACTTACTAAAGTAAAAAGCAAGAACTATTTACACTTATATGCACAAGTGCACATGTGGTTTTATCTGAAGACTGATAACTCTAAATTCCCTGTTTAATCACAGATAATATCAAAATTTCTTTCTTAGACTATGTTGTCTTGTCCTGTTCTGTTCACTTCATTAATTTGGCACTATTGTTTTAAAGGATAGTATTTTTAAAAATAGAGAAATTGGGCTGGAGAGATGGCTCAGCAGTTAAGAGCACTGACTGCTCTTCCAAAGGCTCTGAGTTCAAATCCCAGCAACCACATGGTGGCTCACAACCATCCATAATGAGATCTGATGCTCTTTTCTTGTGTGTCTGAAGACAGCTACAATGCACTTACATATAATAATAAATAAATCTTTTTTAAAAATTAGTGAACTATTTTAACACTTATGTTTTAGGAGGTTTTTGGTTTGGGTGTGTATGTGAGGATATAGGCATTTCCATGTTTGTGTGCAAATGTGTGTGAACATGGAAGTAAGAGGTTGACATCGAATGTCTTAGCCTGCACTTTATCATTTTCTCCATTTTTCGTGTGTGTGTGTGTGTGCGTGTGTGTGTGTGTGTGTGTGTGTGCACTCACACGCGCACGTGCACAGGAGTGCCTTGAGAGTGTGGTATGCATGTTGTATGTGGTGTGCATGTTTGCATGAGTGAGACAAATATGTGGGAGTGCATGTGGAGGTCCAAGGTTGATATTGAAAATCATACTTTAATACTCTTCCACCTAACTTATTGAAGTAAGATCTCTCAAGTCAAAACCAAATCATTGATTGGCTCGCTTTACTGACAGCCATCTCACTAACTCATTTTAGCATTTGTGATAAATTAGAAGACTCCAGGTCTCTCTCTGATACCCATTTCATGTGAAGTAATTCATTTAATGAGATTTTTTTTATTGTCATAGATGTTAATATATACTAGGTAACTATATGAGTGATACCACTTTTTTGTTTATGGATTTTTACCTTTTGGTACATTTGCCAGATATGTGAGGGAGTTTTCCATTTTTTTTACCATTTTTGTTTTTTAAAAAAGATTTGATTGCTCAGAATTTTAAGATGAGTTGAATTTTTGGAAGAATCAAGTGAATGAACTATTTTAGGTATTGTAACAAAGACCACCTAAACAAGAGTTTGCTTTGTTTTCTGTGTTCCTTTTGTGGGCTCCTAATCTTAACAATATAAGCTTGGCAGATTACATCCATTTTAATGGGCCAGATCCAGCCAACTCTGGCATGACAGCTCCTAAACTAGAAAATTCAATATTTTGAAGTTAGTAGGGTAGGGAAAGTAGCCTGCTACAGGGAATGCATGTGGCCTATCATGGCCTATTTTCTCTCTGGCTTTTAAAAAAAAAAAAATGTCAGTCTCTGTCTTTGAAGATCAGTTAAGGCTTGTTTTGAAAGTAAATTGTGAGAAGAAAGAGAAACAGCTATAGTTTGATTTTTACCAAGTAATAATAATTTACAACAGTTACAAAAGATACATATGTATAATTTGGCTGACACCCATGTTTCTCAAGTTTTAGCCAGCACATTGGTGTAGTACTTAATACAAGGTTGATTGAGTCACTTAATCTGATCTTTGTTTATATTTAATTTAGAATGTGAAATTTCCATGTGTCTTAGTTAGGGTTTTCATTTCTGTGAAGAAACACCATGACCAAGGCAACTCTTATAACTCATTTAATTGGAGCTGGCTTACACGTTCAGAGTTTCAATCCATTATCAAGGCAGGAACAAGGCAGCTGGAAAAGGAGCTAAGAGTTCTACATCTTCATCAAAAGGAAGCCAGGAGCAGACTGTCTTCCTGGCAGCTAGAAAGAGGATCTCAAAGCCCACACCCACAGTTGACACACCTACTCCAACAAGACCACACCTCCTAATAGTGCCACTCCCTGGACCAAACCTATTCAAACCACCACACCATGAAATCATAATTTAATTGGTTGGGTTTTTTTTCTTTTTCCTTTTAATTAAATGATTTTTGTAGAAAAACTGATCAATTAGAGACTGGCAAATATGTCTGAATGATATTAACAGAATTTTTACGTTGTGAGAACTTAAAATATTTCTTAATGATTTCTAATTGTAGGTTAAATTATACATATAATCAGCTTTTAAAAGAGACTGAAATTTTACAAATGGACCATAAAAATTTGAAAAGTGTTCTAAATAATTCTAAATTGGAACAAACAAGATTAGAAGCTGAATTTTCAAAGCTAAAGGAGCAGTATCAGCAGCTAGATATCACATCTACCAAGCTAAATAACCAGTGTGAGGTGAGTGTCAACAAACTTAATCATTGTTTCTTCCTTTATGTCAAGACGTGCCTAAAAAAGTAATGATTCATATCACAGTGGCAGCTTTAGTGTATAGACTTACTGTTGCGTGTGTAAGAATTGGCCACACACAATTGAAAGTCACAAGTAATTAATAAAAACTATATTTATTTAATCCTTTGTCATTAGTCATTTAAACTTATATGTCCGGATGTGTTTTGTTTATTGAAAACTGTTTTTGAGCTTGTAGCATGAAATTATAAATGAGTAGGATGGAACATTAGTTTGTCAGCATATATACTTAAATACTCAACAGAGCTCAGAAGGTTCATGGCATTCATTCTAGCTATGATTTGTAAAAGTCTAAACATATTTATATAGTTAGGATTTTTCTAGAAAGATAGAGTAAGGAACATGATACTAAATCAAGTTCTTATGAAAAAACAAAACAATTGGGTAAAACTGTAAAAAATAAGGGGGGGCATATTTTCAGACTCTAGAACTCAAAGAATTGCATACTGAAAATCAAGATACCTTTATTAAAAGAAAATCTTAACTCTTGTTTAGTAGTTGGCTACAGGAGGCTTCCTTCCTTACCTTGTGGTTTCTCTGCTTTGCTATTCTTTTCTCCGTCCCTCCTTCACACTGACTTGATTTGGAGCAGAAAGGTCATTGCAAGAGGGTGGAGAAAGAAAAGAGATTTAAGTGCAGTTTTTTGTTTATTATTTTATGTGTATGGGAGTTTTGTCTTAATGTGTGGTGCCTACAGAAGCCAAAAAACATCAAATTGCTTGATAGTTGTGAGCCACCAGTTGAGTATTAGAAATCAAACCTGGACTCTGTTGTGCCATATCTCCAGCCCCCATTTTTCTACAAATCTGCCACATAATATTAATTTAGCAAACATGTACAATGTTGATAGTTGCTGAGTGGAGATGGTCGCTTTTATAAATTCAGAATAAATAGCCATTCTTCCTGATTTTCTGAGAATTTTCCAGTGCTTACTTCTTTCTTTTGGACAAGGGTGGGCAGTGGTTATAAGGGATTGTTTACTGGTAGCTCTTCAAGAGAACAGGATACACTGCAAACAAGTTGATTTCTACTGGGAAGACTGACTCGATTTGGAAACGCAGAGAAAAATCCCTCTCTCTGAGAGTCATCAAAAGTGAACCTTCAGAGAGCCTGAGGCTGGAATATTGGTTTAGTCAGATAGACCCATTTCTTAGGACTGGTGAAATTGAACTAGGAGTTCTAAGAAATGGGACAGCTGAAGTGAATTTGGTAAGTTAACACTTATCACTGATGATCTGGAAGGCTACACAGCAGAGATTAGAGAGCATGCTGGCTGATTGTCACAATTGAATCAAATATTAGTACTTGATTAGATGTGAAATCATATAATAAGATTTGGAGAGGATAGAGATATTAACCTATTATAAGAGTATAGGATTGAGAAGTAATCTTGGGGGTGGGGGGACTAGAGGCAGGGCAAAAGTGTTTCTGAAGTACAGTTAATGCCCCATTTCTTGGCATGAGCACTAGTTACCTAAACACATTACCCATGACAGTTGACTAAATTAGGTGTATATTTAAATTTTTTTCTCTTTTCTGACTATCTTTTGTCACCATGAGGATAAATAACTGGTAATGGGTAGTAACTCTTTCTTTTGGCTCAAGAGTGTGTGGTTAGGCTGAGAAGATGCTGATACACCACAGAAAATGAAGCCCAAAGGTTCACTTCTGAATCTTTCATTGGAAGAGACTTGTAGGGCAGTTTGGTCTGTGGTCTTCTTGTGCACTCTCTCTCCTTTGTTGTTCATAATTTCCCATCTTCTAGCAGGCCCATGTATACTGAGTGAAAATACACACAATGCCAGGGCTGGGGCTACATGAATCCCTGCCTCAAAAACAAAGCAAAGCTTTAGATAGAAAAAAAAATGAAGTGTTTTGAGAAGTCTACCATGTTTTAATTTTATAACTGTAAATAGACGAAACATGATACAGTATTGACAGTTGTAACTACATGTTTATGTATATTCATAAGTACCATTCTTCCTGGTACCTTTTGAGGGCATTTTAAATATTTGTTTTTCCCCTGTAGAAGGTAGGGAGCATAGTAGTTGAGACTTGTGTTACTTATTTGTTATTGTTGCTTCTAATACAGAGCTCTAGACTTCGTTCTAGATCTGTTGAATCCTAGTGTGGAGACTCATAAATGTAATCTAAAAGAAATGATAACCTTTTACAATATTCCCTTTGAGTTTTGTAAACTGTGTCATATCAAATCAAATTGGTGTATCTCAAATTTCTGCTGACGTTTTACAAAAAACTTAAAGTAACTGTTAGTACCTGTCTTAGTTAAGAGGTGGTTTGGTTTGGTTTGGTTTGGTTTGGTTTTGGTTTGGTTTGGTTTGGTTTGGTTTGGTTTGGTTTGGTTTGGTTTGGTTTTTCGAGACAGGGTTTCTCTGTATAGCCCTGGCTGTCCTGGAACTCACTCTGTAGACCAGGCTGGCTTGGAACTCAGAAATCCACCTGCCTCTGCCTCCCGAGTGCTGGGATTAAAGGCGTGCGCCACCACGCCCGGCCCAAGAGATTTTTTTTTAATTAGCTATTCTCTTTGTTTACATTTCAAATGCTATCCCAAAAGTTCCCTATACCCTCCCCCGCCCTGCTCCCCTACCCACCCACTCCCACTTCTTGGCCCTGGCATTCCCCTGTACTGGGGCATATAAAGTTTGTAAGACCAAGGGGCCTCTCTTCCCAGTGATGGCCGACTAGGCTATCTTCTGCTACATATGCATCTGGATACACGAGCTCTGGGGGGTACTGGTTAGTTCATATTGTTGTTCCACCAAAAGGGTTGTAGACCCCTTCAGCTCCTTGGGTAATTTCTCTAGCTCCTCCATTGGGGGCCCTGTGTTCTATCCTATAGATGACTATGAGCATCTCCTTCTATATCTGCCAGGCACTGGCATAGCCTCACTCGAGATAGTTGCATACAAGGTCCTTTCAGGGTTTTTATTTTTGGTTTTTTTGTTTGTTTGTTTTTTCAAGACAGGGTTTCTCTGTATAGTCCTGGATGTCCTGGAACTCACTTTGTAGACCAGGCTGGCCTCGAACTCAGAAATCTGCCTGCCTCTGCTGGGATTAAAGGCGTGTGCCACCACGCCCAGCCTTTAGTTAAGAGTTTTATTGTGGGGCTGGTGAGATGGCTCAGCAATTAAGAGCA
Source organism: Mus minutoides (assembly GCA_902729485.2). Taxonomy (NCBI): domain Eukaryota; kingdom Metazoa; phylum Chordata; class Mammalia; order Rodentia; family Muridae; genus Mus; species Mus minutoides. Next base: position 457,764 of record LR749503.1, on the reverse strand, counting down.
CTGACTGCACTTCCCAAGGTCCTGAGTTCAAATCCTAGCAACCACATGGTGGTTCACAACCATCTGTAATAAGATCTGATTCCCTCTTCTAGTATGTCTGAAGACAGCTACAGTGTACTTACATATAATAAATAAATATTTTTTAAAGAGTTTTATTGCTTTAAAGAGACATTATGACCAGCATTTAATTGGGGGTGGGTTACAATTCAGAGGTTTTGTCCATCATTGACATGATGAGAATCATGCCACCATGCAGATAGCACGGTGCTAGAGAGGTAGCTGAGAGTTCTGAGGTAGCTGGAAAGTAGCATCAACACATTGGCTGAGCTTCTGGGACCACAAGGCCTACCTCTGGTGACACACTTCCTTCAGCAAAGCCAGACTTCCTAATAATGCCACTCCCTATGGGCCTATTGGGGCCATTTTTATTCAAATCACCACAGTACCAATCATTGATTAAATTATTTTACTCTCCTTGATCAAGCCAACCGAAACTATTCACAAACTTTTAAGCTGACTTGAAAACATTGCTTGGGAGAAGGATGAGCTGTATTAACTACAGTGTTACAACCAGGTTCTTTACCTAAGTTACTTAATCCTTGGAGCAATATTGACAGGATAGGAGCTATCCTCATTGTATAGATTTGAGCTTTAACTAACATGTTAAGCATTTCTTATCCATTTAAGTAGAAGATTTGAATGTAGCTTTTCAACAGATCTGAAGATTAAAAACACTGATTGTGGAACTATATATATTTGACCCAATATTTGTAAGAATTAAGACACAGGTGTATGGGCTGGACAGATGGCTCAGAGGTTAAGAACACTGACTGCTCTTGCAGAGGTCCTAAGTTCAATTCCCAGCAACCACATGGTGGCTCACAACCATCTGTAATGGGATCTGATGCCCTCTTCTGGTATGTCTGAAGACAGCTACAGAGTACTCATATACATAAAATAAATAAATTAAAAAATACATGATTGTTACAAGTAATTTAGCATAGTGTCATTGTTTTTAAAAATAAACATGTAGTGTTCTGATCCAGTCACTCTTCCTTAAATACTGTATATTGTATATAAGTATAAATAATGCTTTAGATGTTTCAGATGATCTGTATAAAATGGAAATCTGTCTTCAAAAATAAACTTTGTATCTAAACAGTTGCTCAGCCAACTTAAAGGAAATTTAGAAGAAGAAAATCGACATCTACTTGATCAGATCCAGACACTAATGCTACAGAACAGAACACTGCTGGAGCAAAATATGGAAAGCAAAGATCTCTTTCATGTTGAACAAAGACAGTACATGTAGGTACCAAATAATTTTGTATTCTTAAGTATTATACATTGATGTTACTGCTATACCTAGTGGCAGAAAAAAATCCATGCTCATTTTTCTTGATATTTTTGCATCATTATTTCAGTATGTATTTTCTTATTTAAAATTATCTTACTGCTTGAGTGTGCAAGACAAATTTATGGTACTATAGTGGACTGTATACAACTTGTATTTTCACTTGGGAAGGAAGACCTACTTAAATCTTATAGTAATAAACCAGTTAGTGAATCTGGAGCTCTACACAATTACATGGAATTTAGCACCCTTACAATTTCTGTTCTTCTCAAACTACTGTGAAACAGCAACTTCTTTCTCAGGGAGATCTAAAAATTCTCAAGATTCTATTACCAGTCACGAAACATACTTATACAACACCATATGAGACCCTCAGGACCATGCTGATTTGTAAAGGAATCAGGCCATTTTTTGCCAGTTGAGAAATTTGCTCCTTCACATCACCAGATACCAGTTTTCAGCTGGCTGAGGACCCTACCACAGTAGGGAAGAGCTGACTGGAACAGGCCTTTCTTAGGAGTGAGCATGAGACCTTTAGTGGTCTGCCATCAAAGAAGTAACTTCAGTGAGGATATGCTGCCTTTAGAGGAATTTTCAAGTTTCTTATATTGTAAACATTCAGCTTGAATTTACAAGTTCAAGTCCAATGTGAACAAGAGAGAGATCTCATAAGCCTTTTCTCAGAAGGTCTAGGTCATGATTGGCTACACTGGGAATCAAATTCAGCCTGGTCTACATCAGACCCTATCTCAAAAAATAAAAGGCCCCATCTAATATAAAGCAAAAAGTCAGATATGTAGTATATATTTAAGTGTAATGATTCTATAATGAGAAATATATCTTAAGGGCTATAGAATGTAGTAAATACTATGTTATCTGTGTCTAGGAGATGCAAAATGAATTTTTCAAAGATGATACTTGAGTAAGCTGAGGCTTAAAAGTGCTGTGGAACTGGGTTGAGGTAGTGCACTGGGCCAGCAAAGCACCAATACAGAAACATGGAGATGTGCTGAGCGTATATTATGGTATAAGACCTAAAAAATCATTCTTTATAGAACCAAGTAAAAGAAACAGAAGCAATAAAGAAGTGGCTTAACCATAAAGAGGCAGTTTACAAACTTTTTCTATGCTATAGAATGGTACTGAGACCAAATTACAAGAGAGATATGATAGAAAAATTGTCTGGCTTATTGATAAGTTGTACCTGTATAGAGAGAGAATCTAAAAAGGGTCTGAGTTAGGCCAGCACCTCAGTGGGCAGTCTTTCTGTCATGCTATGATTTACCTTTACAGAATTCTTCCCTTTCTTTAACCCAATAAGGTAAGAAGTTCTCTGATACAACACAAATATCCAGATGTTAAAATGAGCCTCCTAACTTAGTTCTCAGCTCACAGGGTACACGCCAAGGCACTTTATTTCTCTATCATTGGCAGTACCTTCTATAAAGAAGAGCTATCTGCTGCTGCCAGGGTTATTTTAAGGATTAAATGACTTTCTGAGCTTGATGCAAGACAGAGCATGTGAAAGCAGGATGCATACAATGTTTTTCTAAAGCATTAAGTTATTGCTGAATTTAAAGTGATGAAACATCTATATTAATATACAATCATTTCGTGGAACAAAGAGTTCAAATGAACTTTTAAGATAAATGCAAACTTGCAAAGAAATCTCACTGTTTAACTGGCCAATTTGTTCTACATCTCCAGTCTTTTAAGTGATATATATTCCTTCATTCTGCCATAAGAGGATATTTTAAGTTAAGAAATCCCAAGCAGGGGGCTGGTGCTATGATTATAGGCATGAATTGTGACACCTAGATTAATATAGCCTTTGTCTTCAAGAAGATTTTTTTTGGATGTTTAAGATAGAAATATTTTCTCCTTTATAGGTGCCTGCTATATTTCCATAGTACTTTATTTGGTTATTTTTGTTGTTTTGGTATGTAATCATCACTTTTGTGTATTATGTTCTCTTTCCTACTACATTATAAGCGAAGCAACCTAACTCTTCATTGTTGTATAAACTCCATGTCTTCCTCATTATAAGTGAACATTAATTAATAGTTGTGTAAATAGTATTTTGGGCATTGAAAGCTCTTTAAAAGACCTTGTTCTATAATCTATGATGTTTCTGTATGCAATAAATACTACTAATAACATGAAATGAATATAGAATGTGGATAATAGAATATATTCATCCATTGAGAGAGGGATGTCAGAACTAAACCTTTGTAAGTAAGTGTTATTGCTGTAAAGACACAATGACCACAGCAACTGTTATAAAAGAAAACATTTAATTAGGGCTGGCTTACAATTTCAGAGGTTTAGTCCATTATCATCATGGCAGGAAGCATGGTGGCTTACAGGTAGACATGGTGCTGGAGAAGTTGAGAGCTCCACATCTTCAGATGCAAGCAGCAGAAGGAGACTTTCAACCACACTGGGTGCAGCTTAAGCATATGTGACCTCAAAGCCTGCTCCCACAGTAACACACTTCCTCCAACAAGGCCAAGCCTACTTCAGCAAGGCTACATCTTCTAATAGAGCCACTCCCTGTGAACTAAGCATTCAAACACATGAGTTTATATGGGCCATTGCTATTCAAAGTACCACATTAAGCTTGAGTAATTCAGCCTAAAGGGAAAGAAATCTATCTTCATGTAGATGTGATTTCAAGAATAATTGAAACTTATAAGTCCTATATCCTTTTATTTAAGTACATTTAAAGGAGAAATATGGAAGAAGATCACTGTTACTTCTTAATTAGTTCTCATTTATCAGTAATGGTTTCTGCATTTGTTTATGTTTTGGGAAGTAATATAATGGTCATAAAGTCATTGGATAAAATACTATGCATATTCTAAAATGTAATTTCCATTTTTATAGTGATAAATTAAATGAATTGAGACGACAGAAAGAGAAATTAGAAGAGAAAATTATGGATCAATACAAATTTTATGACCCATCTCCTCCTAGAAGGTACCACTCATCAAATTTAAGGATCTGTTCTAAAGAAAAATGTTATTATTGTTGAACTTTAGACTAAAAATTCTTCTAATTCTATTAGGAGAGGCAACTGGATTACTCTAAAAATGAGAAAATTAATAAAGTCCAAGAAAGATATTAACCGGGAACGTCAGAAATCTCTAACACTAACACCCACCCGCTCAGACTCCAGTGAAGGATTTCTTCAGCTACCCCATCAAGACAGTCAAGACAGCTCTTCAGTGGGATCAAACTCTTTAGAAGATGGCCAAACCCTGGGGACCAAGAAGAGCAGCAGTGAGTACTTAAGTGCTTTAAATAGATTATTGATTTAGATTGCTCTTTTAAAAGACAATTTCCAGTAGTCTTAGTTTGATCAATGATATTTCGTTTTAACTTTGTTTATAAAATTAATTGCAGACTACAATAGTGTATAGGTAGAGATAAGAATCATTGTGCTAGTAAGGTAAACTATTGTAAAAAGAACATTCAATTAAGAATGAGCTTTTTGCTCATATTCTTTTATAGCATAAAATTGGAATGAAGTTATATTAGGGAAGTAAAAAAATAAATACTAATTTGAAGAGGTATTACAGAATTATTTAAAGATAACTGAAATCTCAAAAATTATTGAGGGATACTTGCTGAAGTTTTGGTTTAAATGAAATAAAGATGAGACATATAAATATATAAAGTTAAGATTTAGTTTTTATTAGACTTAGAAGTCCCACGAAATGTGCCTGATACAATTTCTAGACTTAACTACAATTTACAGTTCACTTACTAGTATGTGTTTTAGCTAAATAGAAAGACCAAAGTAGAGCCTGAAAAAGTATATATTTTAAGAAAAAGAGGAAACAATTCATTACTAAGCTTTTGAAGATGTCTACAAAGTTGGTTATTTGTGTTCTCATAAAGTACTTGAAAAACTATAAACTTTGATCACACCATTATCAGTGTCACTAAGTTTTAAAGACATACATGTAGCCAGATGTGGTGATGCATACCTGTAATGTCAGTGTTGGGGAGAGTTCAAGGCCAGCTGGCTACATGAAACCCTCTTTCTAACAAACAAACTCCACTATCTTTTTGAAATAAACAGTAAGCAAAGCAGCCCGTGTTTCCATTAGGGGTGCCTGTCTGTGTGGCTCTCCGAATAATCAAAAACTGCTACAACGTATGTATGGCCTTGAATGAATTACCTCTGAAAGGAGTAGTATTTGCTCCTGTAGAGTATTTTTCACAGAACAGTTTTAGCAGCCTAGATAGTAAGTACAAAAAGTACAGATGCATATATAATATACATAATAGTCTCTCAAAACAGTATAATTCTTTAGCTTCACGTAGGATGATTATTATATAGGATCTTTTTCCATCTAGCTTTGTGTCCACCTAATTGATAAATACTGATGTGGAAAGATCATCAAGTTTTCCTTTACAGGTGGCTAATAAGTCATTTGTATCTTCTACCTTTAAACACGATCTGTCATCCTATTAGGAAAATGTAAAGTGTATCCTTAATTATTTTAACTTACAGGAATATAGTTTAGACACACACATATACAGTCTTATTTTTTATGTCATTCTGTCTGTCTAAAGTGTAAGTCATTATTTCTTACCCCATCCTGGAACATTCAGGATAAAAATCAGAAGAAAACAATATTATTCTTTCCTACAGTTGTTCAACTTTAGATTTTGTTTTTAAATAAATACAAAACTCAACAATACTAATATTGCCTTGATCTGAGTATCCTTCAGGAAAAGAACATTATATGTCTCCAAACATAATTGCCACAAGAAGAATCACATTCCTGGCAGTTTTAAAATTCTTTTTTTTTCTACCCATTTTGGAAGAATGTCTGTCTGTCATGTCAGTAAAGCAGTCTTTGAAAAACAGCTGAAAACAGAAAAAGGAAAAAAAAGAAAAGTATCTACATATGACATGTGCATGCTGCAACCATTCAGCTTTGTTTTAGCTCAGTGTCCATTTTACGTTGTTTTGATTCATTCCTGTTTTGTCATTGAGAAGCATGAAAATATATGTCAAATTAAAAAGCTTAAATGAGTCATGACTCTTCCTTACAGAAGTCAAAACGTGAAAAGCTATTTTAGCTTGCACATCTTTCAGTGAATACTTACCAGTTTATCAAAAAAAGGGAAAAAAAGCTTTGATTATTTACATGCTGATGACAGTTTTCTGAGAAAGAACATAGTTGTTAAGGTTGTGTATGTTTTCATGTTGTTTGCCTAAATGTATGTATTTTTATGTTAAATCATAATACGATATAGCTTAGTTTTTGTTCTAATGATTCCTGTACTTGAGTAATAATCCTTTAAACTCACAAAAAAAAATTTTGTGGAATGCTGCATTTTTTTTTTTTTACATAAACCCACCCACCCACCCTCTGGGCCCTTCAAAATATGTGCCCTTTTAAATTTATTGTTTATTAGTATGTTATTTTATGTACATAAATGTTTTGCCCATCCTTATGTCTGGTATCACATGCATGCGTGGTGCCCTCCTGAGCCAGAGAGGGCATGGGACCCCCTGGGACTAGAACTACAGACAGTTGTGAGCTGCCATGTGGGTCCTCTAGAACAGCCAGTGTTCTGAACTGCTGAGCCATCTCTCCTGGCCCCAAACATCTTTAAATATTATGTTTCCCTTCCATTTTTGCTTTCTTTGGGGTTCATTTTCTGTTAGCTTTCTCAGAACTTAGTGCTAACATTTATTGCTGATGTCAAACTATTCTTTTTTCCTCCTCTAAATCAACTTTTTGGAAAATGAGCCTAATATACCTGCTATTTAATCTTTAGGAAGACTTGTTGAAAGAGTGTATATTTCCACAGTGCTGCTAACAGTGCACTAGATTCTAGTTTAAATCACAGTTTCCTTTATTGAACATTAGGAGACTAACAAAAATATTTAAGGGTTCTTTTTTTTTAGTTTATTTTGCTATAAATATCTGACCACCATAATTTTTGGTTGATATATGTATATTACCTATATGTAAATATGGATATAGACATACACATATATATTATTAAAATTCTCCAGTGGGATATAGATTTTCCTAACTTTTTTTAAAGAAAGCCTTTAACTTAAAACGTTTAAATATAAAACAAAACAAAGATGGCCTCTAAACCATGTAGGATTCATCCCTTATAGTATAAACCACCCATAGCCTAATTTTAAAAGTTTACTTTTACAATTTAACCAGAGAATTTGGTTTCTCCCTAAGTAATTGTAATCAGTTCCTGTTTTAATAGGACTGACTGTAGCCAGTGCTCTCAGAATACATGTTCCTCATCATTGTCTTCAGTGCTTTCCAAGTATTTACAGTACCAGGGTGCATGCTTCCTGTTTCACTGCCTTCAGCAGCATGAGGGTATTAGCCGTAATGTAGCATACATAGCTGAGACCAACATTCATTCCTGTCCTTAATTTCAACATTTAACTCCCATCTGTTCTTCTCCCTTTTTTCTTTCATTTCCCTGTTTCTGTTTTTCCTCATGCTCTGACATTAAAGTGGTTGCACTGAAAAGACTGCCCTTTTTGAGGAACAGACCGAAGGATAAAGACAAAATGAAGGCCTGCTACCGTCGTTCCATGTGTAAGACTTTATGACAGCTCAGCTTCTTTCCAATGACTACACTGGCTTCCATCACTAATTTCTCACTAACTTTCTGTGGACTGTACTAATTTCCTATTTTGCAAAGTGCAGTCTTCCTTTAATATGAGGAGCTGGAAGAATATTTTTTCAAAGAAGGCATTGAATTTGCATTATATGTATACTGCTCATACATATATATATGCATATGTTTAGTAACACATGCAATATACTTGTAAATTTCCAGTGCTTTCTTAAAACTGGCAGAAACAAACAAACTTAATTTTATATGCCATACAGATTTTCTCCCAAAAGAAGTTTACTTAAGGAAAACTATAACAAACCCTTTAGAAATAGGAACTTATTTCCTTAATGAACCTAATTAAATAAATAAATGAATAAATGAATGAATAAATAAATAAATAATAAAGTGACCTATAACCCTTGAAAATGTTTGTCATTCTTTATGTAATAAATAATCTTGGCTTTCTCTTTTGAAGTGATATGGGTAATGATATATTGTTACTTTGGGTATCTCTTTCAGGTTTTTATTTATTGGTAAATTTACTTGTTTTTTAAAGATGATTTTATTCAGTAACCTGCTCTGACCAAGGACTCTTTTGTTTTCAATAATGAAACTGTAAAATTGCTCTCCATCCTATTTCATTCCATTTTTGTCACCACAAAGCTGCATTTGAAGGCTTCTAATGATATTTCACACCATAGCACAAAAGCATGGCAATTGTACATAGTAAAATTCCTTTCTGTCTTTTAAAGGCGGTTGGGAGCGTGGGGGTGGGAAGAGTATTGAAAATCCATCAGCCTTTGGCCTCATTTCATTCAGCTGAATGCATGTCATTACTTAAATGGCCTAATAGTTACAGTCTTGGGCCCATTTGCATTAATTCATAGACAAAACCAGATCATTTATAATACAAAATAGAAATAAGAGCCAGCCCATTAATCATGCTGATTCATTTGCTCTCATTTGCATCCCAGCCATGAATGACCTGGTGCAGTCCATGGTCCTAGCAGGAGGACAATGGACAGGTAGTACTGAAAATTTGGAGGTCCCTGATGATATTTCAACGGGTAAAAGGAGAAAAGAATTGGGAGCTATGGCCTTCTCTACTACAGCCATCAACTTTTCAACTGTCAACTCTTCTGCAGCCTTCCGATCCAAGCAGTTGGTTAATAATAAAGGTATAGGCCGTCTGCTGTTTGCACTGTGCTCTGTAACTATTGGCAATGAGAGTTTTCATCTGACTTCCTCGTGACTTTTTTTTCCCCAAACAACCTGAAATATCAGGCCATGATATAAACTTGAGTTTACAAAAATGTCAAGTTTTAAGATACTGTGTAAATAATCATAATCTTTTCTAGGCCTCCTTGTGTAATAAGTAACTTATGAACTTAAATGAAATGAAGGATATCAGATAAGGAGTGGAATAGAGGCCAGGTGGTGGTGGCGTACATCTTTAATCCCAGTGTTTAAGAGGCAGAGGCAGACAGATCTTTGTGAGCTTGAGGCCAGCCTGATCTACAGAGTACATCCTAGGACAGCCAAGGTCACACAGAGAAACCCTGTGTCAGGGAAAAAAAAAAAGTGGAAATGAGAAGGGAATGGTGTTTCTTTCTCAAAACCACAAAGCACAACTTGAGAGAGCTACATAAAACAACACTGGTTTTTGCTTTGCTGTGCAGAGTCATGGGGGAGATTATGTCATTGCCTCTAGTGTTTTCTTAAACTTTCATCAGAACTACTATTTTTTTCTAGTTCCAGTTTCTGCTTCAGTCTATGAATACATTAAATCAAGATGTACTGTGTGTGACTAAAAAAGTGTCCATATTCTGTATAAATATTTATAATGAATTGCTTTAGTACAAAATATATTTATATCCATTTTGCTATTTCATGTAGATACTACATCCTTTGAAGACATAAGTCCACAAGGTATTAGTGATGATTCTAGTACGGGATCAAGAGTTCATGGTAAGCGATGACTATAACTTAGATGGGATATTAAATACTGAATGGAAGTGCTAAGATGAATGTGGTATTGTTTCATTCATTTCCTCCAAACTAATACTGCAATTTTCCCACTTAATACTATTGTATTATTTGAGTATTCTCTTCCAACCAAGGTCATTTACAAAGTATGCCTACATAATCTTCAGGTGTAATTTTGCTACCACTGTCATAAAAAGGTTAATTTTAATAGTTGCATTTCACCATTGGGTTTTATTTTGATGAAGGATGAATACTAAAAACCAAACTTTCTACAGTATAGAGTATTTTAGATTTTTTAATTCCTACTTGAAAAATCATGTTTTACCAAATGAAATTATTCTAGTAACAAATAGCATGCTAAAAACAAACAAACAGAGAAAAAAAACTTAGTAAGAAGTATCATGGAGCAGCGTTAGCTGTATAGCTTCCATAGTACAGAGAAGAATGAGATATATGAGGCTAAATATAGATAACTCAGCAGTTATAATTCAGAGTTCATACTGCTCTTGCAGAAGACCCATGTTAGGTATCCAGCATCCATATTAATTATCTAACAAACTACCTATAACTCTAAATTCAGGGGAACTAACACCCTCTTCTGGCCTCTACACTCACTGCTTTCATATGCACAAATACATACATATACCCATAATTTAAAAAAAAAAAAAAGAAAAAAAAAAAGGAAGCCTGCAGAGTGGCCCAGCAGTTACAGGCACTTGACATGGAAGGAAGCTCAGCTACCAGAGTTCAACCCACAGAATTCATTCAATGTGGATGGAGAGAAAACTCCACAAAGTTGTCTTCTGGTGCACAGGCATTCAGGTACATGGAAATAACTATGATTTAAAAAAAATGTTTTAATATACAGAATTCTAGGGACTAGAGAGATGGCTCAGCAAAGGAACTGAATTCATTTCTCAGCACCACATGGTGACCTACAACCATCTACAACTCCAGTTCCAGAGGATCCAATGCCCTCTTCTGAATTTAGAGGACATCAGGCAATAATACAGTACATATACATACATACACACAGGCAAACATGTATACACATAAAATTAAACCTTAAATTTCATTAAAAAATAATGTGTGGCCGGGCAGTGGTGGCACACACCTTTAATCCCAGCACTTGGGAGGCAGAGGCAGGCGGATCTCTGAGTTCAAGACCAGCCTGGTCTACAGAGTGAGTTCTGGGACAGCCAGGGCTACACAGAGAAACCCTGTCTCGAAAAAACAAATCATAATCATAATAATATGTGTGTGATTTAACAGTGGAGAAACGGTGGTCACATTCCTACACTTTATGGTTCCTTCTATAATCTATAGCATGTGGTGGACACTAGGTGAGCATCCACTTCTAGAAATCATATTCAGATGGAAATATGATCTCTTTCTTCCTCCCTCTCACTATTTTAATTTCAGCTGTTTTTTCGGAGGTGCCATGCTCCAAAGTATCTTACTAAACTATCTAAAAATGTTTTTGCTTTCTAATATGTATGATTCACTATCTGTGAGATGCCCAGGCTGAGAAAGTATGCATGATTGTTTCCTCAAAGCATTCTGTGACCAGAATGTAAAATTCAATGCTCTCAGATGGAAGTTTCATTATACTGTCTCCTGCTTTTTTCATTTAGCTTCAAGACCAGCCAGTCTTGATAGTGGCAGAACATCCACTAGCAACAGCAATAATAACGCTTCACTCCATGAAGTCCAAGGTATGCTGTAGGTACATTGATTGACATATTCCATCTGATTTCCAGTATTGTTTACAAGTAGAAAGAGTGCAGCTCAGTGGTAGTACACCTTGTTTTTAGCATGAGCAAGGTCCTGCCTGAGTTTAGCTCCAGAACCATGGAGGGAAAAGTTGTAAATGGGATGTTCTGGTGATAAAGTGCAAAATCCAAATCGTCTATGTTTGAATCCTAGTTTCTGGAATGCTTGCCCTTGTACATTGGGATACAGATGTATTTCAGTGTATACAAATGTAAAATCAGGAGCAGTTATTTTGGTTTCAGTTCTTCCTTTTCACAGGTAAAATAAAACATAACTATCCATGGGTCCTTATTTTAAGTGACATTTTCTGCTTGTCATCTAAATGGTTGTCCTTAAATTTTTTCACAATGCATGTCTATTGCATGTGTTACCTGTATTTTAGTAATGCTGTTAGTTTACTTTGTCAACAAAATATGCACCTCTTTTTAATATAAGAAACAATTATGTGTGTTTATATTTATGTTATATAAAAACTATATGGATACACATATGGCTTGTATATAGAATTACCCCAAAATTGTTTTCTTTTGTGTTTCAATGTGTATTCCAATGTGAGGTTTTTAAGTAATAGCTGTAATATATTTCTCTAAAATATATTATTGCCTTTACAGACTCTGGGCTTGTTAAACACTACCACAGTTCTCTGTACTCTAAAATTGTATAACTATAATGAATGTATTTGTTCTGTTGGTTTTGGATTATAACATTTATCTCATGTTTTAATTAATTTTATAAAATTTTATTACAGTGATCTGAAATACATGATTTTGAGAGGAATTGGGTTTTTTGTTTTATAAATCATTGGATTAAAAAATATAATCTGAACCCTTAGCCAGACTAACTAGAGAGCACAGGGAGCACAGTATTCTAATTAACAAAATCAGAAATGAAAAGGGAAACATAACAACAGAATCTGAGGAAATCAAAAAAATTATCAGACCCTACTACAAAAGCCTATACTCAACAAAACTGGAATACCTGGACAAAATGGACAATTTTCTAGACAGATACCAGGTACCAAAGTTAAGTCAGGATCAGATTAACAATCTAAAAAAATGTAATCTGAAGCTAATGAAAAATTCTGATTTTGAAAATAAAAGAAAATCTTAGTTCTGAAAAATAACACAACTTTATACAAATTCTTCTATGGTTTTTTTTTTTTTTTTTGTTTTTTTTTTTTTTTTTTTGGTCTTTTGAGACAGGGTTTCTCTGTGCAGCCCTGGCTGTCCTAGAACTCACTCTGTAGACCAGGCTGGCCTCAAACTCAGAAATCCACCTGCCTCTGCCTCCCAAGTGCTAGGATTAAAGCTGTGCACCACCACCCAGGGATCTATTATTCTTTATGATTGAATAATTTTTTGTCTTAAACTCTATCTACAGTTTATTATTGATAATCAGTCCTATAAAGGAATAGTGAACATTCTTAGACACTTTGTTCTAGAGTTAATATCCATTCTTTTATAAATCAACCTTAAGTAAAATTTTCAAGGTTATTTGTTAGCAGTATCAATAGTGAACATTAGAACCAGTCACATAATTCAGATACTGAGGAAAGAATAAGCCGAGCATGGTGACATATGCTTGTAATCCCAGCATTTGGGATGGCAACGCAGGAAGAGTTGCAAGTTTTAGGATAGCCTGCCCTACATACTAAGATCCAAACCAGACTAGGCTATACAATGGAACCCTGTCTGAAATACTGCTTCATTTTTTATGGGACTTGTCTAATTATTTCATGTCTCCTTTCAACTTTCCTTTTGTGTATGGTATTTAAGGGTGTTTTGGACATTTTTAAGGTGTTTTTTTTTTTTTTAGTATGAAATCTTTGAATAAGTAATTGAAATGAGACTCATAGACACAGAAAATTAAAATACTTTTTGCAGTTAAATGTTTTGGGTTTTAGCATTCTGTAATAATTTAAAATATGTCTTTTTTTCCAAATTGTGTTATTTTACAGTTATTTGAACCTGAATTATTGATTATTACTTGCTTTATTCATTAATTTAGTCTTCAAAATATTGAATGACTGTTTAATGTGAAACTCTTTAGGATTTGACTTTGGTGATAAAAGTATATTTTTACTCTAATAGAACTTAAAATATTTGTTGGTTTAATAAAACCAGAAAAGCAGCTGTGGCATCCAGTTGTTATACTGAGGAACAAGTAACATAGCTTACCTAAGCATGTGTAAAGTGAAGTTTAAAGTCGGTGAAGCTACTAATAGAGTTAGAAACCTGCTAACAAATATTACATAGTATTGTCTCATTTATATTATTGAAGTTTCAACACACCATTTACTCCAAAAGCAGGTGCAGTTAATATCCAAAGCAGGCCACAAAGCCAGAGCAGTGGAGACTTCAGTCTGCTTCATGATCATGAGACTTGGTCTAGCACTGGTAGCAGTCCAATTCAGTATTTGAAAAGACAAACCAGGTCAAGCCCTATGCTCCAGCACAAAATATCTGAAACAGTAGAGAGTCGAGCCCATCACAAGATGAAAGCTGGCTCCCCAGGAAGTGAAGTTGTTACTCTACAACAGTTTTTGGAAGAAAGCAACAAGCTTACCTCAATACAGGTTAGTTCTTTATATGGTAAACTTGATTTAAATGAGCAACACTAGTTAAATGCCTTGTGACTGAACCTTAGAGGGGAAAAAAATTAAGTTATAGTGTACTAAGAGATAACACCAACTCTTAAGTGTGTAGTTCATTTTATCAGGAGACTAAAAATGTCTATACTCTTGTCTGTAATCTGCACTGTTTTGCCTTTTAACAGTTGAAGTCCTCGAGTCAAGAGAATCTTTTAGATGAAGTAATGAAAAGTTTGTCTGTGTCTTCTGACTTTCTGGGGAAAGACAAGCCAGTTAGCTGTACCCTGGCCAGGTCAGTAAGTGGAAAAACTCCAGGGGACTTCTATGATAGACGGACAACTAAGCCTGAATTTTTTAGAACTGGTCCTCAAAAGACTGAAGATGCCTACACCATCAGCTCTGCAGGGAAACCTACACCAAGCACTCAAGGAAAGATAAAACTAGTAAAAGAAACCTCTGTGTCAAGACAATCAAAAGATAGCAATCCGTATGCCACTTTACCTCGTGCAAGCAGTGTCATCTCTACTGCTGAAGGAACAACTCGAAGGACGAGCATCCATGATTTTTTGAGCAAAGACAGTAGACTGCCTGTGTCAGTCGATTCATCACCACCTACTGCTGGTAGCAGCAGCACTACAGCATCTAGTGAGTACCATTTACAGCAGTGGTCCTCTGACATGCCAACACATTCTGAAGACACATCTGAGTCCGTTTATACCCAGGCTAGAAATTCAAGTTCAGGAAGGCCATGTTTTCTAAACCAAACTTTTGCCACTGTTAAAATGTCTAATGATACATTTGGAATATCAGGTAATGATAGCCATGAGACATTTAGTGTGGTTCATTCATCTCAGCCATTTCTATCCCTGAACACAGAACTGGTTAGTAACATAAGTGGGTTACCTCCCAAGTCACTCACTAGAATAACTGGCCAGACTGCCTCTTTGGATAAAGCTGCACAGAAAGATAACAAACATTTTTCTGATAGTCAGAACCCCAGTCACAGTAAGCCACAGTTCTCTGTAGATAGCAATCTTATCATTCCTGCATGCCTCTACCCTGATGACAAGGACATTGCATTATCAGTTTCAGAGGACAGTCAGATTGTTTGGTATGAATATGGTTGTATTTGATCAAAACTGCATAATATGTTAATATTACTCATTAGGCTTATATTAAATTGTTACAGAGTTCAGCTATATAAAAAGGCATGTATATAAACACCACACCAAACTCTGCATGAAATAGTAATTACATTGTGCATTTTTGCATGCCTTTAAAACCCCATCCGTGTTTCTTTCACATCATTTTAATGCGTGATAAAGATGATAAAGACACTTTATGTCATGGAGCATGTCCAAGTAGCTGCATGTTCTGTTATCAAGAAAACATATCCAAGTCATTGTTTGGCTGCTTCTAAAAAGCATGTTCATTCGCTCTATTTGCTGCCTGCTCCCCCTACCCTTTTCCTTTTTCCTGAATGTGCACTTCATGCTGCACATGCACAGCATTAATAAGGAAAATGTTTTTGAAATGGTATTTTTTGTCACTTAATCATGTTATCTGTCCTGTTCTCTTTTCAAAGAAATAGTTAATAGTTCATCTTTATTTGAACTAATGCTTGCATTTATAAAACATTGTTCAAGTTTAAAATACTGTTTATTCATAAATGTGTTATTCCTAGACTTTTCCATCAAATTTAAATGTAATTTACACAGTGAGTAGGAGTGTTTGTCTTACAGTTCTCTTCTTGGTGATGTTCCTTTCCTGATAAATGCAATAGCTTAACTACTTCCCCTTTATTTTTTTGGTATCCTTTAACACAAATTTTTCCAGTTTTTTTTTTTAAACATATGAGTCAAAGAGAAATAAACCAAGTTACTTATTACCTTGGGAATTTGTATTTTTACTTCAATTCAGAAGAATAGCAAGATTTTTAAATGATGAAAAATTAACTTCTGTCATTAATTTATTACTAAATGTAAATCCTTAATGCAAACTTTTTAAAAATTAATACATTGTGCTAGAGTATAAAATTAGGACTTGTGAGCATAAAAATAAAAAATATACTATGTAGTCTTTATTCTAAAATCTGTTGTATTAAAAACATAGTCTTGCCTGGTGTATGCCTTTAACCCTGGCACTTTGGGAGGCAGAGGTGAGCAGTTCTCTGAGTTCCAGGCCAGCCAGGGCTGTGAACTGGGACCCTGTCTCAAAAAGTTCAAACAAAAAGAAAACAAAACAAACAAACAAACAAACAAACAAAAATAGTCTTTAGCTCCCCGCGCTCCAAAACAGTCCACACAAGATAGAGATAATATCCATAAACATGGACTCCAATTTCATATAGTTTTCAATTATCTTTCTGTGTTCATGTCATTGTACACCAAGTCAGCTTCAATTTCTCAGTTTTAAAAAAATCTATAATCTTATTTCTGCAGGATATTTAGCTGTTTCAGGAATGTTTTTATAATTTGGATTCAGCCTAAATATTACTGATTCAGCCTAAATATTACTCCGCCTTAGGTAGGCACCATAAGAAGCTCTGTGAGTGAAGGGATTAGTGTTTGTGTACTTAACCTCACTGAGCTGTTGTTAATACCAGATGAAAGGGAAAATCTTCAGTCTTTGCTTAACTAAATTTGTATCCTTTGTGAAAATCTCTCCCCTGGCACATTCCCAGGATCACCTTATAGGTAGATCCCTTATGTGTATATTGCTGACCATATGTTTCTTTCCTTACAGCTATTCTTTTTTTTTTTTTTTGGTTTTTCGAGACAGGGTTTCTCTGTATAGCCCTGGCTGTCCTGGAACTCACTCTGTAGACCAGGCTGTCTTCGAACTCAGAAATCTGCCTGCCTCTGCCTCCCGAGTGCTGGGATTAAAGGCGTGTGCCACCACGGCCCGGCTCCTTACAGCTATTCTTAAAATAGTTCTGAGACAAGTGATCAGATGAACACAAGCGGTATTTTACGTATTTTAGTACCACCTAATAGGCTTACTGCATGAATATATCATTACCTTATACTATGAATTTTTTGTCTAGTCAGTCTTAATACTTCAGACATTTTAGTGCTATGTTCCCTTTTGTTCATAGCCTATTAATAAATGCTAAGCTGAGACTGATGCAGCGTGATGACAGAAATGCTTTACTTAGCTTTGGACATCATGAAACAAACCTCATACTTTCTACACTTAAAAAGTGTTGCTAATTTTATTAATTCAAAATATATTTTAAATTATGTATTTTATAAAAGCTATATTGTTTTATTTTATGAAAATAGACTTACAGAAGTATTTTGTCTCTAATATCTAAAGGATACACTGCACGTAAGAGAGGTAAATACTATGTCCATATTTCCTGTAGGCTAAGATTGCAGTGTAGAATTCTTCCAAATACATCACATACTATGGAGTCAAAGTTTCCTCAAACACCACTAATACTAGGTTGCTTATGACTTTAAAATATAAAAAAATAGGTTCCATGTAAAATGTCTGTCAGATTAATTTTCCACGTTTCGAATTCCTTTGTCCTACTCAGCTTAAGAGCTTTTTAGTTTATCTTCATGAATTTTGTTACTAAGCTTTTGAGTAAATAACATGAACTACTTTTCTCCCACAGATGTGAACAAAGTACAAGAAAGCAGAAATTCAAAAAGCAGGTCTAGGGAGCAGCCAAGCTCCTAATTCAGTGACCCACTGCATGACATGTGGGCCCAGGGTGAGTTTGCTGCTTGAATCCTAAATGAGATCAGTCTCATTTGTACAGACTAACAGAATTAAGTATAACAAGTGCACATTGCACTAACAGATTACATTTTGCTTGCTGGATTCACTGACTTTCCTTCCTGCTTAATTAGTAAAGAGTAGTTGACTGCCATAGGTTTTTGCCTGTCTAATTGGGTAGCAAGCCTTTAAAAAGTATTTTCTCTCAATTGAAATGTAATTTTAGCAGTGAATTATCTAAAATATTTCACATGGTTACAACCTCTAAGTACCTGGTGAGAATGCACTAAATACCTGTCTTATAAAGAGCAGCTCAGAAGTTCCCCCTGCCTTTCTGTCGCTCTCATTTCCGTATAAACACCTGTGCATGTTGTTCTTATCATAGCTTCCCTGTAGTTTATATTCCTCTTATCTTCAAGCTATTCTTACATTTTCTTTCTTCTTTCTGTCTTTCAACAAAATACAGAGAGAAAAGTGTCCTTCAATTTCTCAGTGTGAAGACTTTATTTCTGAAGTAACAAGACACCTAGCAACTATAGGAACTATTAAAAACAGTAAGGAGATTTTAACACATCCCTTCGTGATTAGAGCAGGGAAGAGATATAAACTTCATTCTTCCTTGAATCAAGGAGCACTACTGGATTCAACTGCCAAAAGTTTTAGAAGGTTTTAGGACACTGTACAGTGCACTAAGGTCTACTGAATAAAGGACATTCTCTCACTAAGGACCGAGTGTTTTAAGGTCAAGTATTCTAAGAACAGCCTACTTCTTTCAACATTTGTTTATTAATTTATCCATTTTTGCTTACTGCTTCTAAGTATTATCCAAAAGCTAGTCATTTATATTTAGTTGTACAAATCTAAATTAAATGTTGTAGTATTTTGTGGAATGTACTATATATCAAGATACAGAGAAAATTGTTCTGGCATGTCAGCCTTTTTTCATTAGCAGACTGCATGTGTTGGTACGCTGGTTATTGTTTTTGTTTCTAGAGCCAATTGTTTGGATGCACTGCAAAGGAAGTGCAGTTCATAAGATATACAGTAATTTCCATAATGAAATATAAGAGTTATAAAAATTATATATTAATCTTAACACTTTCCCTGATAAGCTGCACTAGGTATTCACAAATGGATCCAAGATAAAAATCACTTTTCTGAAACTTTTTTTAGTGAGATGGTTTTCCAGCAAATAGCATTTACAAGATAAAGTGATTATGTTTTTAACTCATTTCCCTTCTTTGGTATTGGGTTATGTGTGTGTGTTTTTTTAATGTGAGAGCTGATTATTGCTTAAGAAGTTTTCTTATGGCAAAATAATGTAAATAATTTCTATGACCTACATTTTTTTCAGGAACTCATTTACTATTAAGGTTGTCATTTATTACTAAGAATTTTTCTGTTTTTGTCCTTTATACTATTATATTAAACTTAATAACTATTATAGGTAACCTTGAAATATTTGTATGTGTTTGTTACCTTAAACATTTGAAAGAAGCACAAGAAAGTAGATTTAGTTATCTCAGAGAGACACCAAGTTTTTAGTAGTAGCAATTTTATATCACAGTTTTATTTTCTTATGAAGTCAAAAAAAAAACCACATTGCTACTCATTAATGCAAGTTCATTATTTAACATAAAAACCAGAATAATCTTTTGAAATGAAAAAATAATACTATTTTTATTTTAACAGTATACTTCTTAAGCTCTTATTACCAGCTCTAGAGAACTTTTTGGAATAATTATGCATTCCCTAATGTGTGTTTTACAAACTGTGTATCATCACTAACCCAGTAGCCATGACAGAAATCTCTTTTCTTTGCACCCTTGTCCTCCTCTTTTTGTTTCTCTCTCACCCCCACTCTCTGTAATAGGTCACTAGCAGGTTGTGTTTATAGCAACCTTTGGAAAGACCGTCAATAAAAACGACAAAAAACATTTAGTTGTTCAGAAATTGAAAGTTAGAGAACTTGGATTTATTTAACTCAGTGCTGCCAGAAAATAATGCTATAAAATTAAATTTCTTTAAAACTCTTGAATGAAAGGTGCTATTTAAATGTAAATACTAAGGATTTACTGAAACACAATACACATACTAAAAATCTGTTCCCTAGACTTTGAAATCTTCTTTGTGACTCCTTAGATTCAAGTCTCAAATTGGTAAATGGGTATCATGGAAGTCTAGAGACAGTTGCATGTAAAAAAAAAAAAATTGTAAATTCACTGTTGGTTGAGAAGTTGAAAATAAGTGTAGAATTATGTTTTAGGTTAATATATAAGAGAATAAGTTAGGTTTATATTAACTAGCATCCAATTTGCACAATTAGCACACATCCCAGGACAGTTAATGAGTGTGAGGTGACCTAATGAGGGTAGGTAGTAAAGCAGTTTGAACCTGCTGAGTTAATCAGCACTTCAGCTAAAAACACTGGAGTGTAGGAAATCGGAGTAGGCCAACCCTGAGGAGAAAGAGAATACAATGAGACTATGACATTACTCTCAATTATATTAATTGCCTTCTTCATACCAATTCAAGAAAGGACTAGCCGATAACTACATGAATTTTTTTTTCTTTGAAATCTACTTCAGAAGCAGACTTTGTAGGAATCTAAGCCAAATGGAAATGAATCCAAACCATTTTTCTATCCAAGCCTAAACCCAACTATCTGGTGCTATTCCTAAACCTCCATGAACACTTTAATAATGAGAATAACAGCATCTTCCCAGAGCTCAAATAACATGCCTCCTAGCTGGCCATGGAAATGTTTTGGTTCAAGTTTTTTTGAGTTGGTGGTTACCAAAGAGTTCACAAGACAGGTTCATGTGAAGCACCTTTCATGCAAGGCATGTTAAAAGCCTATTTAAAAATCACTGTGTATATTATAGAATTGTAACCACCTCACAAATGAATTACTACAGCCTGAACTGTCTTAACAGTTTATGTCAGGAAGTAAAATCAATACTGTACCAAATCTGGAATTGTGATGGGGAATTATGTATTCTAAATTACTTTTGTACTTTAAGTTACTTTTTATAAAAAAAAAAAAAAGTGAATTGTCTTTCTTTTCAGCTATTTGTCCTGAGATGTATTTTTTTCTTTGAGTCTTGAGTATGAATAGTACAAAAAGAGCCCATTTTATAATTATAAACCTTGATATACAGGTTAAGATATTTGGACAATGAAAACGCCTTAAATGGAATGCTTAATGGGTAATGTTGCACTTATAACATCCTTTGACAAAATCTGATTTTAAATTGTCTCTTTTATTTCTACTAGTTTTGTTTTCAGTGTTTGCCATTGTACTCACAACTGTTATTAAATACCAAATCAAATAATATAAAAAGCTGTAACATTTCCTTTAAAATTAATGCTAATAAGGGAGATAGAGTTGAATGACAAAACGACTTTCCTCGGTGGCACCTGATGTCAGTCACAGGAGTCCATGCACGACAAGATACCATTGTTTGAGATGTTTTTTTATAGTCACTTTCTTTTTCTTTAATTCTCCTTAAAAATATTTATGTTGGACTAACTGATATAAAAAGAAATAAAAACAAAAGGTAATTTTTTAACAAATTGTTATAGTCATTTTAAAATTGTATGATGGCCAAGTGTTACTTTTTGCCCTGGAGAACTGTTTTGGGGCTTTATCCTAATCATTTTGGTCATTAAGATGTTTGGGTAGAGAGTCAGTTCTGTCAATCCTAAAATAAGTTTAAGTATGTTTACTAAGAGAAAGCTTAAATTATAAAGTAGATACAGTGAGAATAACAATGATAGCTAATAATAAAATAGAACTATAGCAATAGTTTGTTGTCCCCCACCCCCTTGGAGTTTTGGGGGGTGGTAGGAAGTGGGTACTACTGGAGATTTTACTCAGGGCCTTAAGTGTGGTAGGCTGGCACTTTACTTAGCTATAGTCTCAGCCCCTTTCTCAGTACTACTTCTTGTGCTCTATGCACTCTTCTTGTGATGTGAGATAAAGTAACTAGGTGATGAACTGAGTGCAGTGATAGAGGAGATATATTAAGCTAGTTGATTGGGGTTGTTTGAACACCAGTGCTGTGACACCACATTCACTGCCACAAGTTTGGTAACCACAGGGACTAAGTGACCAACAGGTAGGTAGAATATATGCTATGGATATGCCAGACAGTCATTCAGTGATGACACCTCCTGCTACTGAAAAAGGCATGTCGTTTAAAGCTTATGAATTGGGGCTGGTGAGATGGCTCAGCGGGTAAGAGCACCGACTGCTCTTCCAAAGGTCCCGAGTTCAAATCCCAGCAACCACATGATGGCTCACAACCATCTGTAACGAGATCTGACACCCTCCTCTGGTGCATCTGAAAACAGCTACAGTGTACTTATATATAATAAATAAATCTTAAAAAAAAAAAAAAAAAAACAAATGATGTCACACTTCCCCTTAAAAAAAAAAAGCTTATGAATTTTGGAATTTCTCATGTAATAATATTGGTTCATTTAACCACGGGTTACTGAAACTTCAGGAATTCAAATTCCTAAGAATGTGATAGGCTGCAAAACGTGTTGTCTTTGTGGGGCTGTAGTATTGGTTCAGTGGTTCAGCACTGGCTGCTCTTTCAGAGGAACCAGGTTCCATTTCCAGCACTGTCCATGCTGCAGTTCATGACTGTCTGTAACCTCCAGTTCCAGGGTAGCTAGTGCCTTCTGGCCTCCATGGGCAATGGACACAGGTTACAGATCTACATGTAGGCAAAACACACAAAATAAAAATAAACCTCAAAAAATTCATTCAGTCTTTTTTTACTTACTAACTTGAGGCATCTTACCCCATCATTCTTCTGGAGCCTGTTTTTACTATCAACACGATATCCAAGGTCTACAAATTCTGATTCTGGTCCTTCGTTTTATGTTCATAAGAACTTAGAACTACTTGTTTGCTTTAGAGATTGAGTGCAGAGCAGGTAAAACAAGCATGCAACCTCTGGGGGAAAGGAGATCATTAGTTTCATTTTGCCTTTCAGTAGCACAAGTTGGTACAAATTAGTTTCTCTACTAAATGAAAAGTATTTCTCACACTTGGGAGGCAGAGGCAGGTGGATTTCTGAGTTCGAGGCCAGCCTCATCTACAGAGTGAGTTTCAGGACAGCCAGGGCTACACAGAGAAACCCTGTCTCGAGGAAAAAAAAAAAAGTATTTCTCAAAGCTTGAACGGAAAATAGAGTTCTTTAGAAATACCCTAGTTAACTGGAATGGAGGTAATGGCAAGAGCAGTTTCTATATTCTAGCCTATGTCAGATCCTCAATGAATAAAGAGGTGACTAAATTGTTCCTAGATTTAATGCTTCAGCTGCCATAACTGAAAGGAAATTATATTTACATTTTCTAAAGGAATATAACCAAGAGAATATATATTACAAAAAGGGTTTATTAGATCATCTCACACAGTTTGGGCTGGGTATTTGGAACAATGTCTCTTTTACATGTTGGAGATTCTCAGAACCTAGTAGGTTCAGTAGGCCTGGAGGATTCTTTTTTTTTTTTTTTTTTTTATGTAAATACACTGTAGCTGTCTTCAGACACTCCAGAAGAGGGCGCCAGATCTCGTTACGGATGGTTGTGAGCCACCATGTGGATGCTGGGATTTGAACTTATCACCTTCGGAAGAGCAGTCGGGTGCTCTTACCCACTGAGCCATCTCACCAGTCCCGACCTGGAAGATTCTTGAAGAGCCTCTGGTCTTCAGGCTGTGTGGGCAAGTGTCATTAAAGGATGGTAGTAGCAGCAGTGGGACTCACCAGCAACCAATGAAGGCATAGATAAAAGCAGCACAGCTCTCTCCTGGAACTTCATCCAAGCGGCTGTCAGAAAGTGCTGCCCACTGTGGAGTCTTCCTCATTTAGTCCTGCCTAGAAATGTCCTCACAGATCTGCCCAGATGAGTATTTTGTTCTGGATCAAATCAAGTTCCCAACCAGGACTCACCATAACAAAGATGAATAAATTTATCATAAAATAGGATAGTAAATTAGGGTAGAGGACAAAGGAAACGGCCTTTCTGTCATCTGAACCAGTTCTGATGCTATAAGGTATTTTGCAGCCGAATTATAAAATATAAATTTAATATTTTAGTGGCAACAATTTTCTACTAGTTTTTCTACACTGAATTTAATAAGCCAGTTGTAATGGTACCTGACTGTAATCCCAACATTTTGGAAGTGGAGGTGGTAGAATCAGAAGGTCCACAGCTAGTTTGAGAACAACCTGGCCTACGTGAGACCCTATCCCAACAAGACATAAAGTGTTTAATAAAAAGCTTGTTTTTAATATCTCACTGGAGACAAATTCCAAGGGCAGTAAAAAGTAAAGGTTTAAATTCATTAATCCCAAAAGGAAACCCAGCTGTTTAAGTCCTTCTTATAATGAGTAATTGTCATGGAAGGTTGGAGACAGAATTTAATCTCTCAACTGACTAAAATGACCTCAATTCCCATCTTTAAAAAAAAAAAAAATCTGCCAGGCAGTGGTGGCGCACGCCTTTAATCCCAGCACTCGGGAGGCAGAGGCAGGCAGATGTCTGAGTTCGAGGCCAGTCTGGTCTACAGAGTGAGTTTCAGGACAGCCAGAGCTACACAGAAACCCTGTCTCGTAAAACCAAAAAAAAAAAAAAAATCCATAAGCCTGGGGTTGAAAAGACAGTTCCGTGGTTAGAACTACTAGTTCTTGCAGAGGAACCACGTTCAGTTCCCAGTACGTACATGGTGGCTCCCAACTATCCGCCACTCCAGTTCCAGAAGACCCAGTGTCCTCTTCTTACTTCCACATATACATGCAAAGTGCTCACACACATAAAATTCTTTAAGGTAAATAAGTCTCCAAATTAAAGACACAAGAAATAAAAACAGCTGTCAGAATGAGTTTATTATGAATATTAGCCAAATTGACTTTTGTTTGACACAGCAGCGGACTATTAGATGTTAGCTGGCCTAGAACTCAGAGATCAGCCTGCTCTGCCTAAAGTGCTAGGCAAATGGCTTATGCCACCACACCTGGCTCCCAATCTTTTTTTTTTTTTAATTTATTTATTTAATGTATAGGAGTATACTGTAGCTATCTTCAGACACACCAGAAGAGGGCATCAGATCCATTACAGATGGTTGTGAGCCACCATGTGATTGCTGGGAATTGAACTCGGGATCTCTGCAAATGCAGTCAGTGCTCTTAACTGCTGAGCCATCTCTCCAGCCTTCCCAATCATTTTTTAATCAAAGTTTAGAATTATGGGATCATGTCCTGTAGCCTTCACAAATATGAGAAAGTCTTCAGGACTTAACCCCATGGTTGCAGCATTAGTCATTGGGTGAAAGTATACTTTCTCATGTCCACCTTCCAGAAAAGCTGAATCCAAGACAAATTTAACATCTCCATCATCGCAGAAGAGTGACAAAGGTGTGGCACAGCCTCGACCAACTTTCAGTTTTTCTAGCATGGCTGTTTCATCAGCAAAGCGAAGATTTCCACTCCCAACTCCTAACTGCTTGCCAAGATCATTTAAATTGATTTGTCTATCATGAAGAACTGTGACTAACCAATAGTTTTTCTTCTTTTTGTCTTTAAGAAATAAGTTCTTACTGTGTGCTCCTTTCAGATGTTGAATATGAGGCATCATTTCTTCAACTGTAAACACCTGTAAAATATGCCAAAAAACACTGTAAATTGCACACATACATATCCACGGTTGTACATATTTTGCATGGTGGATGCTCTGAATTTAACTGGTATTAGTTATAAATGTTTTATTGTTAGGGGTTGGGCCTTTTGGAGCTGAGGATAGGACCCAGAGTGCTATGCATGCTAGGCAGGCACCGTATCTCTGAACTAAAACCTTAGCCTCCAAATACTTTAAAGGCCGGGCACCTGGAATACTGGTACTTAGAGCTGAGGCTGAGATCAAGAATTCAAGAGTGCAGCAAAATCCTGGTCGGGGTTCAGGGGAAGCCTTAATCATCACAGTTGCAGACCTCAAGACCTCCGTTTTTGTTGGGCCAGTTTTCTATCCCAGTATGCTAACAAAGCCAGCAGATGCCTGAGAAGCTTATAACTTTTGAACTTTGGTGAAAAATTGGATGACAGTCCTTAATATTTATCTCCAGAGTCCCTGACATTCACTACAAGGACATTGATGAAGAACATAAGACCCCAGGTTAGAACATAAAGATTTTTTTTTAATGTTCTAAGTACCAGTACTCCAGGGCTTTAAAGTATTTGGAGGCTGGGAATGTACACAGAATATGACCTTTGTAAAAATGGGAAATATTAAGACAGGTGTTTTCTATCATAAAATGTGTCGTGCAAGCCTTACCAACCCTCATAATAGTTTCCACGAAAATTGTAAATCTCCAGTATAAGTCATGTTAAAATTATTAAGGTACGTACTTTTGTTTGTGGCACAAGCCAGGGGAGGGGGCCAAAAGAGGAACTGTAGTTTTAAACAGCTCTCAGTGTGGGTGCTGGAATAAATTCGTGTCATCTGCAAGAGGAGTACGTGCTCTTAGTCGCGAAAACAATTCTCTAGACTCAGGGGTATATGCTTTTTGTAATTATTTGGGAAATGATCCTTGCCACGCTGCAGTGGTAACGACTGTCCAAAGAAGTCAAAACCTAGCCACCTCAATGGCCTGCTGTGCCTTTGGTATCAAATACAGCCTAGGCGATTCTATAGGGTTGCCACTTATGTAGTGCCTTGTTCCTTAGTTATCTACATAACGTATCAGCTATCCAACCCGCTTTTAAGTCACATCAGTCATCCCAAGACAAGTTTCCTCACGGTTGCCGCAGTTTTAAATAGACTTGTAAGCCTCTGCTTGGACCCCATAAACACTCGCCCGAAGACCCTCTGCCTTCCTGGGGCCGCAGTCTCACCTCGGGATGCTCCACGACCTCCGTGCGAATGGCGAGGGCGCCGAGCCTCTGCTCTAACGCCGCCCGCAGCTCCAAGCCTGCCATTTTCCCCGCTACGTTGGCAGGCTTACCGGAAGAGTGTCACGGCTTCCGGGTTGTGGTGATGCCTGCTTGCTCCGCCCTGGCATGGCTCTGTGGCCTGACTGTCCCATCTGTGGACCGCAGAGTGCGCTTAGCCACACCCCCAACCACCTGAGACTCCAGTGCAGCGGGCGGAAAGCTCCGGGTCTCGTCCAGAAGCCGCGGCAATGTGGCTTCATGCCTCAACAACTGTAGCTTGTAACTTCCGTCTTTCTGTTCTTTCAAATTTTATGTGTTGTGGGCGTTAGTTACCTGCTTGCATGGCTGTGCACCACGTGTGAGCAGTGCCTGAGGAGGCTGAAAGGTTTTCGATTTCCTAGATCTGGAGTTATGGTGAGTCTTGTAGGTGCTAGGAACCGAACTCGGTCCTCTGGAAGAACAGCCATCACTCCGGGCACATTATGATATTAGAAAACAGTACTGCGACGAATCACAGTGGTCGTTGTGATACTTATGGCCTGGAATTTGCAACCACGTTGGGACCACTTACTTTGAATAAGGTTCGAATTCCACATTAGTATTTAACTTAAACTTTGAGATTAAGGCACACATCCGATATGAAACACTGATACACTCAGAGATGTTTAACTTTAATATAAATTAACTGTATTTATTTGGGAGTGAAGATCTGAGAAAGAAACCCTCTTAAGACACAGATGGTAGGCTTTTTCCCCCTCGGTGACACAAATACAGCCAGATTAGAACAGATTACATGCAGAGAAAGGCAGGTTTATTAGGAGGAAGCTTTTGGGTGGGCTCACCAATCTCACAGGTGGAAGTCAGTGAAGTCACTCATCTAGTCTTAAGAGAGTTTTACAGAGTTTTGGCAAGGAATGATGACGTGCTAGCTAGGAGCTGGGATAGTGTCCATACATGGTCAAAAACTGAGCCCCTAAGCAGACACTCTTGGATGGGTTACCACAAACGCACCACATTAGCCAGAAGCTTTCTCTGCCTGTGCAGTAGAGGAAGGAGGGCAGACTGGGGAACAGGGATTTGTTACAGCCTAACAACAGGTAAGTGACCCATGACTTACCCAGTATTGGAAGAAACTACAAAAGAGTAAGTCAGAGTTGTGTTTACAGTTTCACTCGGAACTCAGGATTTCAAATTTTTAAAACTTTTTAGTTTAACCCTTTTTTTTTTTTTTTTTTTTTTTTTTTTGGTTTTTCGAGACAGGGTTTCTCTGTGTAGCCCTGGCTGTCCTGGAACTCACTATGTAGACCAGGCTGGCCTTGAACTCAGAAATCCGCCTGCCTCTGCCTCCCAAGTGCTGGGATTAAAGGGGTGTGCCACCACACCCGGCCCTAGTTTAACCTTTTTTTGTTTGTTTGTTTTTGTTTTTCGAGACAGGGTTTCTCTGTGTAGCCCTGGCTGTCCTGGAACTCACTTTGTAGACCAGGCTGGCCTCGAACTCATAAATCCGCCTGCCTCTGCCTCCCGAGTGCTGGGATTAAAGGCGTGGTCCACCACGCCCAGCTCAAGTTTAACCTTTTTTAAAAAAATGATTTATTTATTTTTATGTGCATTGGTTTTCTGCCTGCATGTCTGTGCAAGGGTGCCAGATCCTCTGGAACTGGAGTTACAGACACTTGTGAACTGCCTTGTGGCTGCTGGGAATTGAACCCAGGTCCTCTAGAAGAAAATCCAGTGCTCTTAACCACTAAGCTATCTCTCCAGCTCCCTTAACCTTTGTTGTTGTTGTTGTTGTTGTTGTTTAATCTTTTTGCCTTTGTGTGTTTGCACCACCTTTGGAAACCAAGAGAGAGTGTAGGATCCCCTAGAACTGGAGTTAAATATGGTCATGAACTACTACCATATGGGTGCAAACCCAGGTCCTCTGGAAGATCTTAAACATAGAGCCATCTCTCCAGCCCCTTTAAAATCTCTCTTTTATTTTAAACTCTTTTTTTTGGTGGTGGTGGGGGGCGTATTTTCTTTATTTACATTTCAAATGTTATCCCCATTCCCGGTTCCCCCACCCACTCCCTATCATAACCCCCACCCCCCTGCTTCTATGAGGGTGTTGCCCCACCCACTCCCACCTCCCCACCCTGGCATTCCCCTTTACTGGGGCATGGAGTCCTTCACAGGACTAAGGGCCTCTCTTCCCACTGATGCCCAACAAGGCCATCCTCTGCTACCTTGAACCATGGTTCCCTCCATGTATACTCTGGTTGGTGGTCTAGAGTCAGCACTGTGATGTTCTTTCTATTCTTTTTTATTGTTTCAGTACTGAATGGCCTGGTGGTGCACACACTGGTATCTAGCTCATCTTGAACACTGCCACCATCATGACCACAGGAGCCCTTCCTATACCTGCATTCATTTTTTCATTGTCTTGAATGTCAACATGTTCATTAAACAATTGAAGCCTCATAGAGAGACAATTTTGTATCTTTTTTTTTTACTGATGAACATTTTCCTATTGCTAACCTATTTCCTACTTTAATAAATATTTTATTTAGCTGGATAATAATCATTTGTTTATTGGTTGCAGAGAATGGAACCAGTGGTCTCAAGCATTCTACCAACTGAGTTCCCCACCCTCAATCACAATTTTTAGCCACCTCCATATTGGAATACCAATCTTCATATTCTAAATTGTTTATGAAAATAACTACTCTAAATTTATCAGCAATGGGTAAATTAACCTAGTGCACACCAACACTTCTCTCTCTGTGTATGTGAAGGCAACTTGTGGGAATCTGTTCTTCCTTTTTTTTTTTTTTAAGATTTATTTTATTTATTATATGTAAGTACACTGTAGCTGTCTTCAGGCATTCCAGAAGAGGGCCCCAGATCTCATTAAGGATGGTTGTGAGCCACCATGTGGTTGCTGGGATTTAAACTTATAACCTTCTGAAGAGCAGTCGGGTGCTCTTACCCGCTGAGCCATCTCACCAGCCCCCCTGTTCTTCCTTTTAACTAATGAAGTTTGAGAATCAAACTCAGAGCACAAGGCTTGACAGCAAGTGCCTTTACCCACTGAACCATCTTGCTGACCCAAACTTTAATTACATTTTTGACAGGATATTTAGGAGATAACTTTTGGTCAAATGCATATTGCTTAATATGGATTTTCTGGTGTGTGTGTGTGTGCGCGCGCGTGTGTGTGGGTGAGTGTGTGTGTGTGTGTGTGTGTGTGTGTGTGTGTGTGTGTGTGTGTTTGAAAAAATTAAAGGCTTAACGTTTTGGTTTGGTTTGAGGAAGGCATTTTGGTTTGATTTGAGACAGTGTTTCACTATAGCCCAAACTGGCCTGGAACTCTCAGAGATCTGCCTAATTCAGCCCCCAAGTGCTGGGACTAAAGATATGTGTCCACCATGCCTACCACTTTGATGGTCTTTGAGCTGTTCGTTTTTCTAGTTAACAAATACCTAGACAGTTTTCTCATGATTATTATTCCCCTCCTCCCATTTTGAGCTAATTTTGTTCATATTTTTGGTTTAGACCATTGTTTCCCAACCTTCCTAATGCTGCAACCCTTAATATAGTTCCTCATGTTGTAGTGACCTCCAGCCATAAAATTAATTTCATTCCTACTTTTTAACTGTAATTTTTCTAGTTATGAGACATGGTGTAAATATTTTGGGAAATATAGTTTTGTCAGAGGTGTTTTAACCCACAGGTTGAAAACTACTAATTTAAATAAAAATCTAATTGAAATATAAGAGAGGAAAAAAATAAGAGAGGAGTGGCTCCTGGGTTTACTTTACTCCCTCCTTTCTCTCACTTTTTTCTCTTATTTTTAGATTGATTTTATCTACAGACATTTCTCATGTAGCCAAATGTGATTCTTTTTTTTTAATTTTTCCTGGTCTAAGTTTAGAAATTTAACCTCCAGCAATACACATCTGTTTTATTTTCTGAGCATGATGGCACATACCTATGATCCTAGCACTTAGGAGGCAGAGGTAGATATAGGTCTGTGAATTGGTGGCCAGCCTACACAGAATTCCAGGCCAGGCATGACAACAGCGTGAGAGCCTGTCTCAAAACTTAAAAAGCAATTAAGGATATTTGTCTTAGTTAGGGTTTCACTGCTGTGAAGAGATGCCATGATTAAGACAACTCTTATTTAATTGGACCTGGCTTACAGTCCATTATCATGAAGGTGGGAGCATGGGAGCATCTAGGCAGGCATGGTGCTGGAGAAGCTGAGAGTTCTACATCATATTCTGAAGATAAACAGAAGACTGGCTTCCAGACAGTTAGGAAGAAGGTCTCTCAAAGCATCCTTACAATGATACACTTCCTCCAACAAGGCCATACCTCCTAATACTGCAATTCCCTGGGCCAAGCATCTTCAAACCGCCACTATGTTTAATTCAGGGCTGGTACGATGGCTCATTGGTTAAGAGAGTACTTGCTGTACTTGTAGACGACCTGCATTCCTAACCCACATATGGCAGCACATAGCCACAAAATAAACCAAAATATTGATCAACTCTGAAAAACACTGAAGATTCTCCAACTCCTGCAGGATCAATTATTCCTACAAATTCAATCCCATATGTAAATATAAAGTACATCTATTATATTGGTACATAACTTTTCATTCTTCATTAATAAAAAATGTGCATATCAAAGTATTAAAATTTATTATCAGTATTGATTTGTATACCTGTTTTTATTTATTTTTTTAAGATTTATTTTATTTATTATATGTAAGTACACTGTAGAGCTGTCTTCAGGCATTCCAGAAGAGGGCGCCAGATCTCATTAAGGATGGTTGTGAGCCACCATGTGGTTGCTGGGATTTGAACTTATCACCTCGGAAGAGTAGTCGGTGCTCTTACCGCTGAGCCATCTCACCAGCCCTGTATACCTGTTTTATGTTGATTTGTATACCTGTCACATTGAAATCTCTTGGGTGAAAAGGAGTCACAAATGGAAAATGCTTAAACTGGTCTGTCTGGCCATCCATCAGCTATGTAAGCTCAGAGTGCCTCCCTCAACACATCTATCCATCCGTTTAGTTTCTGAAATCCTTTACCCTGCCTGAACTACTACTTTAATCCTTTAGTCTATAATAATGGCTTCTTAACTTTAGTCTATCTGTAATTGGATGGCAAGTATTTTGTATCAGAGTTTTGCCACCAAAGGTTTATATTATAAAATGGAACTTACTTAAGCTGTGTGTGTTGAAATAACTACATCATCATTCGAACATTATCATAATCCCTCAGCACACATTTGTGTGAGAATTGCACTTAGTATAAAGAAACACTGTACTTAAGGCTGTTTGTCCTCAAGTCAAATTCAATATGAACTTT
>LR749503.1:360319-425309 GCA_902729485.2 Mus minutoides | reverse complement strand
CGAGACAGGGTTTTTCTGTGTAGCCCTGGCTGTCCTGGAACTCACTATGTAGACCAGGCTGTCCTTGAACTCAGAAATCCGCCAGCCTCTGCCTCCCAAGTGCTGGGATTAAAGGGGTGTGCCACCACACCCGGCCCTAGTTTAACCTTTTTTTGTTTGTTTGTTTTTGTTTTTGTTTTTCCAGACAGGGTTTCTCTGTGTAGCCCTGGCTGTCCTGGAACTCACTTTGTAGACCAGGCTGGCCTCGAACTCAGAAATCCGCCTGCCTCTGCCTCCCGAGTGCTGGGATTAAAGGCGTGGGCCACCACACCCAGCTCAAGTTTAACCTTTTTAAAAAAAATGATTTATTTATTTTTATGTGCATTGGTTTTCTGTCTGCATGTCTGTGCAAGGGTGCCAGATCCTCTGGAACTGGAGTTACAGACACTTGTGAACTGCCTTGTGGCTGCTGGGAATTGAACCCAGGTCCTCTAGAAGAAAATCCAGTGCTCTTAACCACTAAGCTATCTCTCCAGCTCCCTTAACCTTTGTTGTTGTTGTTGTTGTTGTTTAATCTTTTTGCCTGTGTGTGTTTGCACCACCTTTGGAGACCAAGAGAGAGTGTAGGATCCCCTAGAACTGGAGTTAAATATGGTCATGAACTACTACCATATGGGTGCAAACCCAGGTCCTCTGGAAGATCTTAAACATAGAGCCATATCTCTCCAGCCCCTTTAACATCTCTCTTTTATTTTAAACTCTTTTTTTTTTTTGTGGTGGTGGGGGGGTGTATTTTCTTTATTTACATTTCAAATGTTATCCCCATTCCCGGTTCCCCCACCCACTCCCTATCATAACCCCCACCCCCCTGCTTCTATGAGGGTGTTGCCCCACCCACTCCCACCTCCCCACCCTGGCATTCCCCTTTACTGGGGCATGGAGTCCTTCACAGGACTAAGGGCCTCTCTTCCCATTGATGCCCAACAAGGCCATCCTCTGCTACCTTGAACCATGGTTCCCTCCATGTATACTCTGGTTGGTGGTCTAGAGTCAGCACTGTGATGTTCTTTCTATTCTTTTTTATTGTTTCAGTACTGAATGGCCTTGTGATGCACACACTGGTATCTAGCTCATCTTGAACACTGCCACCATCATGACCACAGGAGCCCTCCCTATACCTGCATTCATTTTTTCATTGTCTTGAATGTCAACATGTTCATTAAACAATTGAAGCCTCATAGAGAGACAATTTTGTATCTTTTTTTTAACTGATGAACGTTTTCCTATTGCTAACCTATTTCCTACTTTAATAAATATTTTATTTAGCTGGATAATAATCATTTGTTTATTGGTTGCAGAGAATGGAACCAGTGGTCTCAAGCATTCTACCAACTGAGTTCCCCACCCTCAATCACAATTTTTAGCCACCTCCATATTGGAATACCAATCTTCATATTCTAAATTGTTTATGAAAATAACTACTCTAAATTTATCAGCAATGGGTAAATTAACCTAGTGCACACCAACTATGTATGTGAAGGCAACTTGTGGGAATCTGTTCTTCCTTTTTTTTTTTCAGATTTATTTTATTTATTATATGTAAGTACACTGTAGCTGTCTTCAGGCATTCCAGAAGAGGGTGCCAGATCTCATTAAGGATGGTTGTGAGCCACCATGTGGTTGCTGGGATTTGAACTTATCACCTTCGGAAGAGCAGTCGGGTGCTCTTACCCGCTGAGCCATCTCACCAGCCCCCCCTGTTCTTCCTTTTAACTAATGAAGTTTGAGAATCAAACTCAGCACAAGGCTTGACAGCAAGTGCCTTTACCCACTGAACCATCTTGCTGACCCAAACTTTAATTACATTTTTTTTTTTTTTGGTTTTTTCGAGAAAGGGTTTCTCTGTATAGCCCTGGCTGTCCTGGAGCTCACTTTGTAGACCAGGCTAGCCTCGAACTCAGAAATCCGCCTGCCTCTGCCTCCCGAGTGCTGGGATTAAAGGCGGGCGCCACCACGCCCGGCTTTAATTACATTTTTGACAGGATTTTTAGGAGATAACTTTTGGTCAAATGCATATTGCTTAATATGGATTTTCTGGTGTGTGTGTGTGTGTGTGTGTGTGTGTGTGTGTGTGTGTGTGTGTGTGTGTTTGAAAAAATTAAAGGCTTAACATTTTGGTTTGGTTTGAGGAAGGCATTTTGGTTTGATTTGAGACAGTGTTTCACTATAGCCCAAACTGGCCTGGAACTCTCAGAGATCTGCCTAATTCAGCCCCCAAGTGCTGGGACTAAAGATATGTGTCCACCATGCCTACCACTTTGATGGTCTTTGAGCTGTTCGTTTTTCTAGTTAACAAATACCTAGACAGTTTTCTCATGATTATTATTCCCCTCCTCCCATTTTGAGCTAATTTTGTTCATATTCTTGGTTCACAGTAGACCATTGTTTCTCAACCTTCCTAATGCTGCAACCCTTAATATAGTTCCTCATGTTGTAGTGATCTCCAGCCATAAAATTAATTTCATTCCTACTTTATAACTGTAATTTTTCTAGTTATGAGACATGGTGTAAATATTTTGGGAAATATAGTTTTGTCAGAGGTGTTTTAACCCACAGGTTGAAAACTACTAATTTAAATAAAAATCTAATTGAAATATAAGAGAGGAAAAAAATAAGAGAGGAGTGGCTCCTGGGTTTACTTTCCTCCCTCCTTTCTCTCACTTTTTTCTCTTATTTTTAGATTGATTTTATCTACAGAAATTTCTCATGTAGCCAAATGTGATTCTTTTTTTTTTTTTTAAGTTTTCCTGGTCTAAGTTTAGAAATTTAACCTCCAGCAATACACATCTGTTTTATTTTCTGAGCATGATGGCACATACCTATGATCCTAGCACTTAGGAGGCAGAGGTAGATATAGGTCTGTGAATTGGAGCCCAGCCTACACAGAATTCCAGGCCAGGCATGACAACAGCATGAGAGCCTGTCTCAAAACTTAAAAAGCAATTAAGGATATTTGTCTTAGTTGGGGTTTCACTGCCGTGAAGAGATGCCATGATTAAGACAACTCTTATTTAATTGGACCTGGCTTACAGTCCATTATCATGAAGGTGGGAGCATGGCAGCAACTAGGCAGGCATGGTGCTGGAGAAGCTGAGAGTTCTACATCATATTCTGAAGATAAACAGAAGACTGGCTTCCACACAGTTAGGAAGAAGGTCTCTCAAAGCATCCTTACAATGACACACTTCCTCCAACAAGGCCATACCTCCTAATACTGCAATTCCCTGGGCCAAGCATCTTCAAACCGCCACTATGTTTAATTCAGGGCTGGTCCGATGGCTCATTGGTTAAGAGAGTACTTGCTGTACTTGTAGATGACCTGCATTCCTAACCCATATATGGCAGCACATAGCCACAAAATAAACCAAAATATTGATCAACTCTGAAAAACACTGAAGATGATCCAACTCCTGCAGGATCAATTATTCCTACAAATTCAATCCCATATGTAAATATAAAGTACATCTATTGTATTGGTACATAACTTTTCATTCTTCATTAATAAAATATGTGCATATCAAAGTATTAAAATTTATTATCAGTATTGATTTGTATACCTGTTTTTATTTTTATTTTAAGATTTATTTTATTTATTATATTTAAGTACACTGTAGAGCTGTCTTCAGGCATTCCAGAAGAGGGCGCCAGATCTCATTAAGGATGGTTGTGAGCCACCATGTTGTTGCTGGGATTTGAACTTATCACCTTCGGATGAGTAGTCGGTGCTCTTACCGCTGAGCCATCTCACCAGCCCTGTATATCTGTTTTATGTTGATTTGTATACCTGTCACATTGAAATCTCTTGGGTGAAAGAAAAGGAGTCACAAATGGAAAATGCTTAAACTGTGGTCTGTCTGGCCATCCATCAGCTATGTAAGCTCAGAGTGCCTCCCTCAACACATCTATCCATCCGTTTAGTTTCTGAAATCCTTTACCCTGCCCGAACTACTACTTTAATCCTTTAGTCTATAATAATGGCTTCTTAACTTTAGTCTATCTGTAATTGGATGGCAAGTATTTTGTATCAGAGTTTTGCCACCAAAGGTTTATATTATAAAATGGAACTTACTTAAGCTGTGTGTGTTGAAATAACTACATCATCATTCAGACATGATCATAACCCCTCAGCACACACACACGTGTGAGAATTGCACTTAGTATAAAGAAACACTGTACTTAAGGCTGTTTGTCCTCAAGTCAAACTCAATATGAACTTTACTATGAAGTAAACATGAAGTAGTTGAACTGAAAAGTACCTAGCATGAACTTGAGGAAATAGTTGCCCAGGAGTGATTATCTGAAAAGTAAAAGGGAAGAAATTGTTTTTAAAGGGGGAAAAAAAAGACTAAGACTGTAGCATTTCCACAAGATGACATTAGGGAGACTTGGTAATGTAACTGTAGGCATTTGGCAGTAAGGACGGTTTGTGGAAAGGAGCACTGAAGGGGTTCAAGAATCAGAGGACCCTATTGTCTGTTTTTGGTGAAAAAAAAAAAAAAACTACAGATCTAGCCCTACCTGCCAAAGGAAATCAAAGGCCTGAAAAGGTGTGAAGTTTATAGACACCCAGAGAGTAGAGTTCATTTTCTGTATTAGGTGAAAGATCTTAATCCTGAGTACAAAATGAAATAAAGGGCAGTTCTGAGAAATATAGGTTGAAAACTGTCCTAACAGACAGCAAGTCAGACAGGACTAGTAGTTTTCTTTTTTCCCCGCCCCTTGTTGCAGTCAACCCCGCTCGACCCCGCTTGCTCCGGACAGCTCCGCTCACTCCAGTCGCCCCACGCACTCTCTGCTTGCTCTGGTTGGCCCCGCTCGCTCCAGCCATCCCGTTCGCTCCAGCCATCCCCATTCGGCTCCACTCACTCTGGACAGCCCCGCTAGCTCCGGTTGGTCTCTCCAGTCCAAGGATTTGTTTTCTTATTATTCTTCATAAGTACGCTGTAGCTGACTTCAGATGCACCAGAGGAGGGTGTCAGATCTCATTATGGGTGGTTGTAAATCACCATGTGGATTTGAACTCATCACCTTTGGAAGAGCAGTCGGGTGCTCTTACCCGCTGAGCCATCTCACCAGCCCCCGACTAGTAGTTTTCAATGCTTGCTGTTATCTATTTCTTTTACGATGTCTTTCAGTGTACTATGGTAAGTTGTATGCACATAAAATGTATTGTTTCTGCTCTCAAAACCTTAAAATTTGGCTGGCTAGCATGTGTGTGCATGCACATGCACACACACACACACACACACACACACACAGACTGAAATAATAAGTATGGATTAAAGAACATGTGTCTAGTTATACTATCAGAATCTTTTGGGAACCCTGACTGGGAAGTAATTAGGGGAAGATGATGTCATAAAGTTTGCCATTGGTCTAGCTGAGGGGAGGATGTAAAAGGCAGTGGCATTATCAATGGATGTCTAGTGAGTGGAGACAGAGCTAAAACTAGGCACAAAAGATCGTATACATCACTTGAAGAAAGCAGGAGAAACGTCTACTGGCAAAAGAGCCTGTTAAATAAATTGAAATTTTCCTAATAAATCTGTGTTGTCA
This sequence comes from Mus minutoides, assembly GCA_902729485.2. NCBI lineage: Eukaryota > Metazoa > Chordata > Mammalia > Rodentia > Muridae > Mus > Mus minutoides. The sequence continues at coordinate 419,714 of LR749503.1, read as the reverse complement.
ATCATTTAAGGATATTTTGAATTAATATCATCAAATATTTAAGGATATATTGAGTATGGGTAGTGTAATTTTGCTTCAAAAAATGTATAGCAGACTGCACTAGGAAAACAAACTGGGGGGCTGGAGGGGCGGTTCGGGAGTTAGAAACACAGGCTGTTCTTTCAGATCCTAGCATCCCCAATGTCTGGTAGCTCATGATTACCTGTAACTCCAGATCCAGGGAGCCGATATGCTCTTGTGACCACACCCAGCACCCAGATGCATATATGCATACACATAAACACACATAAACTAAAATACTTTTTTTTTTTTTTGGTTTTTTCGAGACAGGGTTTCTCTGTGTAGCCCTGGATGTCCTGGAACTCACTCTGTAGACCAGGCTGGCCTCGAACTCAGAAATCCACCTGCCTCTGCCTCCCAAGTGCTGGGATTAAAGGCGTGCGCCACCATGCCTGGCAACTAAATACTTCTGTCATTTGTTTTTCAAGACAGGGTTTCTCTATGTAGTCCTAGCACTAGCTCTGTATACCAAGCTGACCTTGAACTTGGAGATCTGCCTGCCTCTGTCCCCCAAGTGCTGGGATTAAAGGTATGCACCACCACCATCAGGAAATACTTTTTTTTTAAGTCAATTGTTTCAAATTCTTGTAAGCAAAAGCAGGTAGCTTACATTTGTCACTTAGATTAAAAACAGAGAAAAATTCAGAACCACTTTCCCTAGCCCCATTCCAGAAAATCTGTTTTCTAAAGATTATGAAGAAAATTCATCTTGGAAGATAAATTGGCTCCTATAGTAAGGGATGAGAAATCAGCTGGATCTACTAAGGAATCTGAGCTTCCTCCTGAGAACACTTTATATCTTTCAAAATGTCAGAACTTATTGCATGATATTAAGTTCACAAGGGTTGGAGAGATGGCTCAGCAATTAGAGAGTAGGCTCACAACCAAAAATATAAAGGTTTGGTTCCCAGCACACTCAACTGTCTCCAGGTATTAAAAAAAATTTTTTTTCACAAGACAGTGGTTTTGTTGGCAACAATTTATCAAGAAGTGCTACTTTCAAGTTCTTTGTAAATGTATGTGGCATGGAGTATGTGTGTTTAATCCCAGCACTTGGGAAGCAGAGGCAGGCAGATTTCTGAGTTCAAGGCCAGCCTGGTCTACAGAGTGAGTTCCAGGACAGCCAGCTACACAGAGAAACCCTGACTCGAAAAATCCAAAAATAAATTAATTTTAAAAAAAGAAGTAGAAAGAGGGGACAGTTTGAAGAGTGTTTAAGACAGTGTGGAGAACTGGCTTTTTCCTTCTGAGATGTCAGTTGAGGAAGAAAGCCATCTGAGTTCTTTCTCTGCCTTTCTGAGCTAATATAGGCTTTTACCCCAGCATCTGGATCCTGAGCCTTCATTTGGTAAAATTGAACGATTAGGATTTTGTTTTGACACCCCTTATCTAATCTATATGTTTCCTGAAGGAAAACATCATGCCTCCTGCAAATGTAGTCCTTATTGTACACTGTTCCCAGTACCCAATAATGCTCCAGGTTTGCCAGGACGAGCTTGTAACCAAAGTCATTCAAAGGCAGAAAAACAACTCCACAGATTAAAAAAATAAATAAATAATAAAAAATCATTGTTTTTGTTATGGACTGACTTCCCCCAACCACTCCCAGCAGAGCTGTAGTCGTTTTGTTCCATGCTCACAAACTATTTTATATTGAGGCTGTAATATGCCTGCCAGTTATTGACATAGAAAAATAATAACTTGACTCAGAACAGGATCATGCTGACTGCATCTCCTGTTAGGTTATGTTCTGAGGTTTATTAATCTTAAGAAACCACAAAGGCTGGGCGGTGGTGGCGCACGCCTTTAATCCCAGCACTCGGGAGGCAGAGGCAAGCAGATTTCTGAGTTCGAGGCCAGCCTGGTCTACAGAGTGAGTTCCAGGACAGCCAGAGCTACACAGAGAAACCCTGTCTTGAAAAAACAAAACAAAAACAACAACAACAAGAAATTCCACAAAGCTTCGTGTAGGACCCATGAAGTTAAAGGTCAATATGAACTGTTAAGTCTAAAATATCTTGAGTCTGAGTTGCCCAGTGGTCAGCACTTCCTACACCTGTGTATGAACTCATTGTGATTTTTTCCTTTATAAGTTAATAGAAAATTATATCCATTGTCATAGTTGAGATAATTCTGAGCTATGTCCCTGGTCTGACCAGTATTAGGATGTGCATTGAATAAACTATTCTTGCTTAACTGAGATCCATGTTCCTATGGTTTGTGTGGCAATTCCTGAATCCCAACAGTTTTCTGGTTGGGATTTCCCAATGATTTCTTCAAGGTCCAAGTACTTCTAGAAAACAACTATTCATTCTGATGTTTGCCCAGAGATACAGTGATTCTATTAGAACTCCACTACAGGCTACAGAATGGCTACAAAGGTTGAAAGATGTACAAAGGTTTAAAGCCCAGTTAAGGACTTTCAAAGAGGCCTGAGAAGCAGAAGCTGAAAACTAACGGGAAAAGTGTCTGAGGAAAAGACAAATGCACCCAGGCCAGAGGTTGGATGGAATGATGATGGCAGAGTTTGAACTGCAAAAAGGCCATGTGGTTGAGGTTGTAGAGGTGAAGGGAATGTCCAGGTACAAGCAAATGAACAGATGGTTGGATGTAGGCCACACATTATTTTAGCTGGTTTCTCAATGCTGGCCAAAGCAAGTGAGAGCAAGGAACTGCTTACAGAAAGGGAACTTCAATACATGTTTATGAACTTGAGTCATTTTCAAGTGTGGGCTTAATGGAGATTCAGATAAAAAAGGTTTTCAGGAGTCTCTATAGTCATTAATACTGACTGAATCTTTTTCGTGGAAAAGGGTAAGGGTAGTGAGATGGCTAACTGGATAAAGGAGCTTATTACCAAGCCTGAGTTCCTGAATTCAGTGTGTGTGTGTGTGTGTGTGTGTGTGTGTGTACAAATAAAAGAGACACATATTTTTAAAAAAGGAAATGAGTGGATTGAGAAGCGTGAGTTTAGGGTAGACAATGAGAGATAATGGTAAAGCGTGCATTATTTTCTATACCATTCCATTAATCTGTGGTAGTGCAGATGTAAACAAGTTTCCCTCAAGAGATGGTGATGGCTGTGGCCAAAGAGGAGTCCAAAAAACTCCAACCAAAGTGAAGAAAAACAACGAAAATCATAATGAAAAACGTTTACATGAATCGTACTCTCAACAAGTCACTGAACCCTTCCCATGATCTTATGAAGTCGGTTCCGTGATTCCATACAGCAGATAAAGTCGAGGCACAGAGTTGACAACACACCTCTAAGTTCACACTGAGAACGGGCTGGGCCAGCGGCGGGAGAACCCTGGCTCCACTACCTACCCTGCCCACCCCGTTAGAGCTCTCTAGGACCACCTTGCGCCGCTTCCTCCCAGCTCGATACACGCATGTTCGAAGAACACGTCCTTCCTAGAGAAGGGAGGGAACTGCAGAGCGCCCTCTCCCCACTGCAGGCCAGCAGCCCAAGACGCAGGTTACAGGACCAGCCATAGCCGGACTCCCCGAGCCACAGACAACCCAGAATTCCAGGGGGAAGCTGCTTCCGGCTGCAGCGGAAGCACGACGGTGACCTCACGGAAGCGACGGACTGAGTGACCCACAATTCTCCTGGGTCCGGAGGGCGACCTCGCCTGGGAGTTGAGTGAGTGGGGTCTCTGCGCTAGGGTGGTCGCGAGTGCCAGTGTCACTTGCCGCGGCTTCGGTGTCCACGAGCGCCCAGGTGCGCTCCCATAGGCCCGCGGGGCAGCGGCGGTGTTTGATTTTTCACAACGACTGTTTTATCCTTTCCAAATCCTCTTACTTACTGGTCCATTCAGACATTTCCGTTAATGCATCTACGCATTTGCAGCATTCGCATGCCCTCTCCGCTATGGGAATTGTCAGCCTGAGATCTCGGTTGCCGCTAACCTTATGGCAGTAGGAATGACCCCTTCTTGATTCCACTGTCCTCTGTAAAGTGATAGGCGTTGGGATATTTAACAACCAAGATTTCTTTCCAGGTTTGAGATTTGGGTTATTTTTTTGATGTGTCTGATTGCTCGATTATATATCTCTGTTGGTTTGTCTCATAGAGTCTTTCTCGTTTCATTATTCTGTGCCCTTGTCAAATCTGCTTCACAACTCATTTAAAAATGATTTAAGTAAGATGGGCATAGTAGTGTCTATCTTTAATCCCAGCGCTCGGGAGGCAGAGGCAGGTGGATCTCCAAGTTCGAGTCCCTCCTGGTCTATATAGTGAGTTCCAGGACAGCCAAGGCTACATAGTGAGACCCTGTCTCAAAAAAAAAAAAAAAAAAAAAAAGGTTTAAGGAATCCTATGCTTTCTGAGCACTTCCTTTTACTCCCTTGCATGATTAAAGCAATGTATTCTCTCTTTCTTCTCTGTCTTCCCTGCCCCTTCACTCCATCTCCCTCTTCCTCCTCCTCCTCTTTCTTCTCTTTTCTTTTGCATTTTCTTTTGAAAGGTGGTTTTCCTGATATACCTAGCCTGGCCTTGAACTCCCTGTGTAGCTAAGACTGGCTTTGAACTTGGCATCCTCCAGCCTTTGCCTAGAGTTGCCTGTACCAGCAGGCCTGGCTTGAATTTCTAAATCTTAGTTCATTTACTTGGAATGAAGTCAGAATTTCTTTGGATCCTTTCTTGAATGAGTCTTTTAAGGTAAAATACTATTAAACACCCACAACGCCTCAGACTTATCTAAAAACGAGGGAGATGGTGGCTTGTGAATGTTTTTAACATTCATGTTGGTGAATCTTCAGAGAATGTAAGTCATCAGTGAGAAACAATACATTTATCATCACATTTTTTTCTTTGAAACCTTGTTATAGAAAGGCTACAAAGAAACACTTCTACTTTCTTTTTTCAGAACTCAGGAAAATGAGGCTCATAGGACAAGAGTGACTTGCTCCTCCCTGACAATGCTGACTGGTCTGTAAGAGGTATCCAGTCAAGGCTTTGTTACTGCATCAGGTCTTTTCTCTACTACTTTACTGTGTCACTTTCAGCTCTCAATTTTTTCCTTTTATTTTTATTTTTTTCTGTGTATGTATGGGGTGTATTATGTGTATATCATGTACATGTCATGGGCTACAGGTAGAGGTTTGAGAACAGTTTTGGGGAGTTGAACCTTTCCTTCCATCTTTTCATGGATTCTGGAGATTGAACCCAGGTTGTCAAGCTTAAAAACTTAAAAACGATTTTTCCTGTTGAGCCTTCTCATAGACTGTGTGGCGTATTTTCATTTTTAAATTTTATTTTATTTTATTTTATTTATTTATTTATTTTGGTTTTTCGAGACAGGGTTTCTCTGTATAGCCCTAGCTGTCCTGGAACACACTTTGTAGAACAGGCTGGCCTCGAACTCAGAAATCTGCCTGCCTCTGCCTCCCGAGTGCTGGGATTAAAGGCATGCGTCACCACGCCCAGCTTGTTTGTTTGTTTTTGAAACAAGGTCCATGAAGCTTAGCTTGCCCCCAGACTTACCATGTAGCCAAAGTTGGCCTTATACTTCTGACCTTCATGCCTCCACTTCCCAGATGGTAGGATTACAGTCACCTATACCTATACTTGGCTGTCATTTATTTCCTTTAAAAACAAATCAGTTAGGTGATAGTGGCACACACTTATAATGTCAGCATTCAGAAGGCAGAAGCAGGCAAATCTCTGAGTTTGAAGCCCACTTGGTTCCAGAACTGATAGAGCTACACAGAGAAACTCTGTCTCCAAAAAAAAAAAAAAAAAAAGCAAAAACAAAGAAACCAAAAACACTGATGTGATGGGAAGGCCTGGTGACGTGGATCTCATGCCAGAACCTAGGAGGTGGAAACAAAGGCATCATGAGCTCCAGGCCAGTGTACCAACACAGTGAAGTCATGTCTCAACGCAAGCAATTCTGCATATTACTGTGTCAGTACCATAAATACATGTGAGGAGGATGGATTGGCATGTTTCATTGAAGCTTTAGCTTTATTCCTTTTTTTTTTTTTTTTTTTTTTTTTTTTTTTTTTTTTTTTTTTTTTTTTTTTTTTTTTTTTAGTTTTTTGAGACAGGGTTTCTCTGTATACCCCTGACTGTCCTGAAACTCACTTTGTAGACCAGGCTGGCCTCGAACTCAGAAATCCGCCTGCCTCTGCCTCCCAAGTGCTGGGATTAAAGGCATGAGCCACCACGCCTGGCTCTTTAGCTTTATTCCTAGTGCTGTGACCCTCTAAAAACAATTCCTCATGTTGTGATGATGCCCAACCATAAAGTTATTTTGTTACTATTTCATAAGTATAATTTTGCTACTGTTATGAGTTGTAAAACATAAATATCTGATATTCAGGATATTTAATATTCAACCCCCAAAAGGGTTGTGACCTACAGGTTGACAACAGCTGCCCTATATGATTAAGGTAGGGCTGGAGAGATGCCTTAGCGGTTAAAAGCACTGGTTGCTCTTCCAGAGGTCCTGAGTTCAATTTCTAGCAACCACATGGTGGCTCACAACCATCTATAATGGGATCTGATGTCCTTTTCTGGTGTGTCTGAAGATAGCAAGAGTACTCATGTAAAATAAACATGTAAATAAATTAAGAAAAAAATGATTAAGGTAAATTCAGTGCAATACTCCATAATTTTTATTCTGTTTAACATTCAAGAATAATGCTTAATGTTATAAAACAACAATGTGTCCTTTAATGAAATATTTTAAAACATAATGTAGGGGATACAGAGTCAGCTCTGCGGTTAAGAGTACTGGCTGTTCTTCCAGGAGACCCACGTGGTGGCTGACAACCATCTGTAACTCCAGTTCCAGGATAATGATGCTTCTTTTGGATTTTAGGAGCATTCCACCCACATGATACACAGACATATACAAGCAAACACCCATAAACACAAAATAATAATAAATCTTAAAAAATAGTGCAACTTCACTCATATAAACAAATATTGAGTATAGAGGAAAGGCTTCAAATGAACATTAAAATAAGAGTGTGTGTGTGTGTTCATGCATACTAGGAATCAAACCCAGATTCATGTGCCTGCTAGGCAAGTATTCTATGATTCACAAGCCCCTGAAAAGTAATAATAATACATAGCTATCTATTGTTTTTAGATAGTGTCTTATGTTGCCAAAGTAGGCCACAAACTCTGTTCAAATGACCTTGAACTTCTGATGCTCCTGCTGCCATGTGCATGCTAGGATTACATGTGTGCCATACTCAGGCAGTATTGTGCATGCAAGGCAAATGCTCTGCCAAGTGGGCTAAGTTCGTGCCCCTATAACTGTTTCTTGTGCCCTATCAGTCTTATTATAGTAACAACAAGAGCATAGTAATAGCTATTGTCAGAATAGCGCTTGGTATAACATCTCGTCTCTGACTAGACCATGAGTTCTTTCAGGACAGAAATACAGCTTTATTTGTATGATCTACCTGCATGTAATAAATATTCAATTGATATTTATTAATTTGATGTAAATATTAACCAGAATTTTATTTTTAAATTGTTTTTTCTAGGAGAACTATGAACCAGAAGCTACTGAAGTTGGAAAACTTGCTACGATTTTACACTATTTGTAGGCAGTTGCACAGCCCAAGTCAAAGAAGACTCTTAGCGTGGTGTAGACATGGGTTTGCACCAGCTTCCCCAGTGTGGAGAGATCTGCTGGGTGCCCGGTCCTGGCAGACAGACTTGCTCATTGGTTCAGCTTTGCATCAGCACAGACTTCTTGTAACAAAGAAGGTTGTTGCAGATTTATAGCTCCCACATTCCTTAAACTGAAGTCCAAGTTTATAGAACTATGTAGAGAAAACTTCTTTGAGTATTTTGTCCTTTACAGAATACTGTGTAAGCCTGTGGTCTACACATATCTGTGTGAGAACAGGAAATTTTGTGGTTATTGTTTTCTAGTTGAAGAACTTACAAGAGAGTTTGCTGATAGGAATATCCATAATTGTGGTACATATTACAAAATGACCTACTTTGTTTCCTAAATTGTTCTTCCTTAAACCAGGAGTTGAGACTCACACCTTTAGTTCCAGCGCTGGGGAGGTAGAAGCAGGCAAATTTCTGAGTTCAAGGCCAGGACAGTCAGGGCTACATGGAGAAACCCTGCTCAGGGTATATTTTTTCCTTCCTTCTCACTTATATGTTCTGTCCTTTTAATAGGAAAAAAGACCACCAAGATCTCAGTTGTCTCCAGTAAAAACTAAAAAAGAGGTAGAAGTATGGGTTGGAATGACTGTTGAAGATCTAGCCAATGCCATGGCAAAAGATATAGGTGAGCCTGATTAGGAAAAACTTAGGATTTTACTTGAAGTGAAAACATTAGCCGATTCTAAGTAAGCTGGACTGTTTCAGATGTTAAATTATACTGATTTTTTTTTCATTTTAGAAATGACAAGCTCTAATTATTTCTTGACTTGTTGCCAAGTGTAACTTTCTATGCTCTTTTAGTGAATATGTAGGAGTTTCTGTGTGGCACACACCTTTAATCCAAGCACTTGGGAGGCTTTAAATTCAAGGCCAGCCTGATCTTCATAGAGAGGTCTGGGCCAGCTAGTTCTCATACCATGAGACCCTTCCATAAGGATAAATAAATGAATAAAATAAAACCCTGGGTCTTGCAGAGGACACAGATTTAGTTCTCAGCACTCAAGTAGTGGCTTTCAACCATTGTAACTCCAGTGCCAAGGACCCTGATGCCTACTTCTAACCTCTGTGGGTATCAGACATACATGGAGGCAAAACACCCACAAACATGAAATACAATTCAAATAAATAATTTAAATTCATAGCCAGGTGTGGTGACACACACCTTTAGTTCCAGCACAAAATTAGTTCACACAGATCTCTGTGAGGCCAGCCTGATGTACAGAGTGAGCTCCAGAACAGGCCCTCTCTCAAAAAGAACACTACATTCATAAAATTTCTGGACTGTTACTATAAATCCATACTCTTCGATTTTTTTTTTTTTAGACTGAGGGGATATTTTTACCATTTTTTGTTTTCTTAAGATTTATTTTATGTGTACTTTATATTTTGCCTGCCTGCTTGTCTTTGTACCATACACATGCTGAGTACCAAAGGAAGCCAGAAAGGGGTATAGAATTCTCTGGAACTGGAGTTATAGTTGGTTATAAGTTGTCTTGAGGGTGCTGGTAATCAAACCTGGGTCCTCTGGAAGAATGCTCTTAACCACTGAGGCATATCTCTAGAACCTGATTTCCTTCTCTTTTTCTATAATTCTCTGATTTATTTTTCTCACTAATTTGAGAAATTGTTTAAGACCAGCAGAAATATATTTGTGGGAATAACCATAGCCTTTGTTTTTAAAAATTATACATTTTAAAGGATTTTGTTACAACCCCCTCCCTTTCCCCTCCCTTCCTTCCTCTTCCCTTTCTCCCTCTTTTCCTCCCTCCCTCCATCTCTGTTCTCCTCTCTTCTTCCTTTTTTCTAGCATTACAGATTGAACTCAGGGTCCTATGCATATTAGGACACAATGTTTTAAAAATTAAATCACGGGCTGGAGAGATGGCTCAGCGGTTAAAAGCACTAACTGCTCTTCTTGAGGTCCTGAGTTCAAATCCCAGCAACCACATGGTGGCTAACAACCATCCATAACGAGATCTCGCACCCTCTTCTGAGTGTCTGAAGACAGCTACAGTGTGCTTACATATAATATAATAAATAAATAAATAAATAAATAAATAAATAAATCTTTTAAAAAATTAAATCACAAGGCGACCTGCTTGCACATGCATGTTATTTCAGCAACTCTGGAAGTTGAACTAGGAAGATTAGAAATTCAACACCCACTTACATGAACTCCAGACTCAATAAATAGAAAAATAGATAAATCATAAAATCACAGAGATAGGTAAGACTCATGAAAACTTTTCAAAATTGTTTTATTGCACTTATATATTTTTGTGTGTACATGTCCACATGTATGTGCACTCTAGGTCTAATGCCTAATAATTTCCTTTCACTGTTTCTGATTTTCACTGCCTTTTGGATATTGCCACCTCTCATCTTTGTCTAGTAGAACAAGGACAACCCAGTGGTGTTCTAGTATACAGCTCTCCCCATCTCATCCACTGCATCCTTGGTGGAGTTTTGAAGGATTCTACAATGGCACCTGGGAAATGCTATAACTTTCTTTCTTGACATCTAACTGACAACTTCCCTGTTTACCAGCACACCACTCAAGTTCATGATCTTTGCTCATTGCTCCTCTTTTGCTTTGTTCTTGAGAAAGGACAACTACATATTTCATCACCACCACAGATGGGTTTATTTTTACAGATTAAAACAAAACAAAACCATCATGTGGGTTCTGGGAATTGAACCTGGGGCCTCTCCAACAGTAGCCAGTGCTCTTAACTGCTGAACCATCTCTCCAATACCAAGAACTCACTTTAAACCTTTAAATGTATGGTTATAAAAGACTGTGCTTTATCTCAACCAGATTGTGTATACGAAGCTTTATTGAACACTGCCATTGACTTAGATTCATTAGAAGCAAACTCACATTTAGACGAAGTCTGGATCAAAGAAGTTATAAAGAAGGCAGGAATGAAGCTGAAATGGAGCAAATTAAAACAGGAGAGAATTAGAGAAAATAAAGATGCTGTGAGAAGGTAAAATTTAGCACATATTAGCTAACACTTAACCACGTGGTTTTACTCAGTGTCTTATGGGAAGATTTGCTTAGAAATTTTGTTTGTAGTTAAAATGGATTATGACTATAACATAAGCATTTATTCAAAGCACCAGAAAGTATATTCAGCTTTTTATGAAACTGAATTTTCATAGCTTGCAGGGTGTATATATTAGTCTGAATTTTAAATTTTGGTTCAGCTCCACCCACTAATATGAAGATGCCAACTTCATACCAAATAGAGAGTCGCTGGCTAATCTCCTAGGTTGTTCTGTGTAAAAAGGGTGGAAATGGTTATGTCTAATCAAACCTGTTGTATTTTGTTATCAATGATTGCTTGTAGTGATAGCTGTGAACCTATCACTATCATTTCTGATATTTAAGAAATGAAACTCCTTTGCTATTAACTGTAGGCCTGGGACAGATCCAGCTTTATTAAAACCAAGGTCCCCAGTTGTTACTATAATGGGTCATGTTGATCATGGGAAAACGACCTTACTTGACAAACTTCGAGAAACTCAAGTGGCAGCAATGGAAGTCGGAGGCATCACTCAACACATTGGTGCTTTTCTTGGTATGAACGCAAACACTGGTGTCCGTGGAAATGAGGCTTGTTTTCTTTAATTAAATGCCATGCTGTGAAATGAACAGACTCAAACTAAAGGGACTGCTTTAAGCCACTGGAATGATCTTGTGTAGAGCAGGCAGCTAAATGTTGTCTTAGACTTTCTGCAAAAACAAAGTTATGTTACTGGTTTGGTTTAATGAGACTAACTTCTTTAATTGCCCTGGCACCTGGCTGGGTGGTCAGCACTTTATGTTTCTTCTCTTTTTTTATCTTCACAACATCATGAGATAGGTATTAATATTTCTTTTAAGATCTGTAAGAAGTGAGACTTCTTCAGGCTCTGTAACTTCTCCAAAGTACACAGCTAGAAAATAGCAAAGCTAAAATTTAAAACCTGTTAATATTGGGCTTAAATTTGGAGCTATCAGCTATATACCAAATTTGCCTTTTTGTGGCTTGAGATAGTTGCTGTATATAGTTGCAGTTTGGTGATGTACAAGTAATCACCTTACAACATTCATGGATTCTCTCTCCAGAATGGTAATCAGTTGGTACATTTATCAAAGTAGCTTTATTCTAGAAATACAAAGAATTTTAGCATTAAATTATTACATGAAAAGAAAGTATTTTATGATTTCTTTAGGAAATTTCAGACTGTGTTCTTCTGGTTAAAATTAGTGGAAGCAATAAAATTCAATTATTGAGCTGGGCATGGTAGCACACACCTTCAGAGTTCAAGACCAGCCTCATCTACATATCAAGCTCCAGGCTAGCCAAGGCTACATAGAAAGACCCTATCTCAAAAACAGTCACAACAACAACAACAACAAAAAACCCACACATACTATGTTTAATGATGTCAAATATTCCTTTGTGTTAAAAAGTAAACTAAAATAATTAGTATTCTTGCATCTCTGTTTCCACAGTCTCTCTGCCTTCTGGAGAAAAGATAACCTTTCTTGATACTCCTGGACACGCTGCCTTCTCAGCAATGAGAGCCAGAGGCGCTCAGGTCACCGACATTATTGTGTTAGTTGTAGCTGCAGATGATGGGGTAATGAAACAAACTGTGGAATCCATTCAGCATGCAAAAGATGCAGAAGGTATGGAAGATTCTGTGCTGAACTCATGAAGTAGGAAGTGTCTTCTTTTTTTTTTTTTTTTTTTTTTTTTCTTCTTTTTAAGGGCTTACTACAAAGATTATAGCTGGGCATAATGGTGCATGTCTTTAATACCAGCATTTGAGAGGCAGAGGCAGGTGGAACTGTTAGAGGCCAGCCTGGTCTATAAAGTGAGTTATAGGACATCCAAGGTTACACAGAGAAACCCTGTCCTTTTTTTAAATATATATTTATTTATTGTATGTATGTATATGAGTACACTGTAGCTTCAGACACACCATAAGAGGGCATCAGATTCCATTCCAGATGGTTGTGAGTCACCTTGTGGTTGCTGGGAATTGAACTCAGGACCTCTGGAAGAGCAGTCAGTCAGTGCTCTTAACCTCTGAGCCATCTCTCCAGCCCCCAGAAAAACCCTGTCCTAAAATGAAACACACAAAGCAGAATTGTAATTCTGGGAACAGGGAGATGTCTCATCAGTTAAGCTGCTCTACCAGACAACCTGCTTCTTGTTTCCAGTAACTATGGCAGTTCACAACTCTGTAAAACTACAGTTTCAAGAGATTGAATCCCCTCTTCTGGCCTCTGAGGATACAAGGCATGACTGTGGAACACATGTGTAATATGATATGATATGTGAACACATGTGTAATACGCAAGCAAACACTCAAATACATAAATAAAAACAAATAACCCTTCTTAGAAAAACCTTTTTATTTGCTCTTTGAGAGTTTTGTGTATGTTTTGATCATGTTCATTTTTCCTCCCCTGACTCTTCTCAGATCTTCTCCTCTTCACCATTCACCCAACTTTGTGTCCTTTAAAACAACAAAATCCAAGAAAAACATTCAAGACCAGTTTTACTGCTGAATAAGCTCACTCCTTTCTAGTTCTTTCTGAACTCCGGATAGCTAGTTTTACTTAGCTGTTCAGGCTCAAACTTCTCTCTAGGCTGACTGATTCAATCTGGCTTCTCTCAGTTTCTTAACTGAATTCCTCTATTTGGCCTCAAACTAANCTTTAAAACAACAAAATCCAAGAAAAACATTCAAGACCAGTTTTACTGCTGAATAAGCTCACTCCTTTCTAGTTCTTTCTGAACTCCGGATAGCTAGTTTTACTTAGCTGTTCAGGCTCAAACTTCTCTCTAGGCTGACTGATTCAATCTGGCTTCTCTCAGTTTCTTAACTGAATTCCTCTATTTGGCCTCAAACTAAGTCTAGCCATCTATTCTAATCTTTTGGCTCCTTCTCATTCTCTGCTTGTTCTGTCTTCACCTGTGTCTAGCTTATTCTCTCTTCAGCCTGTCTGTAAAACTGTCTCAGTAAAACTGCCTTCTCTCTCTGCACTGCTCTTATATAGCTTCTCTTTCCACTCTCTCCTCATGAGAGTTGGGCATATCTTATTCTGTCAAATCATTCTCTGATTTATCACTTTTGTCTACCACTTAATTAGATATTACATTCAAACATAGATGCTTCCTTCTACAAACTAACTTTACCTTCATTGTTTAGGATTAAAGATGTGTGCTAAGAGCTGAGCCACACCACAATTAGAAACTGTTTTTTTTTTTGGGGGGGGGGTTGTTTGTTTTTTTCTGTATTTAACACAACTTCATGGTTCCCAGTGTGATCAAATACTCTGCAACACAACAGAGTCTGGTAATGTAAGTCTAAAGTGGGTCTTTTCAGCCTTGATTAATTATATGAATCCATTGGATGAAGAGAAAACCAGAGCAGGTTGGTATTTCTCACAGCGAATGTCTGGAGTTGAATGAGTTTCCATTTGCACTTTTCATTACTTTCTCTTCCAGTTCCTATTATCCTTGCAATCAATAAGTGTGACAAGACAGATGCTGATCCTGAAAAGGTGAAAAAAGAGCTCCTAGCTTACGATGTGGTGTGTGAAGAGTATGGTGGTGATGTTCAAGCAGTGCATGTCTCTGCACTTACGGTAAGTTCCAGCATCTCAGGACATCGAGCACAGTGCTTCATCCATAAGGACACCTTTTGGCTTGTTGTTGTTGTTGTTGTTGTTGTTGTTGTTGTTGTTGTTGAGACAAGGTCTCTCTATGTAGTCCTAGCTGGCCTGGAATATACAGCAAACCCTTTGTCTTTGCCTCCCGAGTGCTGGAATTAAAGCTATGTTCCACCTCGACTGGCTACTTTTATTTTGAGGCAGTCTCAAACTACGTATGGCCCAAGTGCTAGAATTCCATGAGTGTCCCTCCACACTTGGTTTACCCCGTGGTGGGGATCAAACCTAGACTTCCTGCCTGCGAGGTAAGCGCTGTACTAACTCAGCTGCATCACTAGCCCCCTTTTAATGTTTTGAGATTAAAAAAAAATTTGTTTTAAGTGATGGAGCGATGGCTCCATTGGTAAGGTGCCTACCAAAGAAGCATGAGGACCTGACCTCTGACCCACACCCACGTGGTAGCTGTACATAGTAGCACACATCAGTAACTGTAGCACAAGGGGGACAAGTACATGCCTGGAGCTTTTTGGCCAACCAGCCTAGCCAATCAGTGAGCTCTGGGCCCAGTAAGAGACCCTATCTAAAAAAATAAGGTAGAAGTGTAGAAAAGATGGTTTAACTGTTAATATCATTTTTACTCTTGCTGAGAACCCAGCACTCACATGACACATCACAGCCTGCGACAACTCCAGTTCCAGAGGGTGTCATGCCCTCCTTTGGCCTCTCTGGGCACCAGGCGCACACATGATACATGTACATGTACATGTACAAGTAGTCATATATAGAAAAGAAAATAAACCTAGCTGGGTTTGTTACACACACTTCTAATCCCAGCACTTGGGAGGCAGAGGCAGGAGGATCTCTATGATTTTGAGGCCAGCCTGATTCACAGAGTGAGTTCCAGGACAGCCAGGACTACAGAGAAACCATGTCTCAAAAAATAAACAAACAAACAAGCAAAACACCCAATGCTGGAGAGACAGTGGTTAAGAATACTTGCTGTTCTTTCATAGGATCTGGGTTTCATTCCCAGTACCACATGATGGTTCACAACTGGCAGGATCCCTTTTTTTTTTTAAAGATATTCTTTTTTTTTCTTCATTTATTTATTTTATGTATATGACTACATTGTAGCTGTCTTCAGACACACCAGAAGAGGGTGTCAGATCCCATTGCAGATGGTTGTGAACCACCATGTGGTTGCTGGGAATTGAACTCAAGACCTCAGGAAGAGCAGTCAGTGCTCTTAACCACTGAGCCATCTCTCCAGCCCCAGTATCCCATCCTTTCTTTGGCCTACGCAGCACCAGGACTGCCCTTGGTGCATATACTTAACATGCTTGCAAATACTAATGCACATAAAATAAAAATAAATTTATCTTATTTTTAATACAAAAAGAAAGAAAACCATAATCTTGGAAGCAGATAGAGGAGACACAGTTAACTGAATGAAACACGTGCTTATCAGAGTCTAGTAGCTGCCTGTTAAATTGTTCCTGTAAATATTTGTCCTCAGGTTTTCTTGCTGAAGGCTTGCTGCTCCTTTTCATTTTGTAAAATTGGTTATGTCATGACTTTAGTTCTTAAAGAGAAAACTGTAGCTGACCTAAGATTTATTTGGTCTTTTACCCTGAGATTTAGCAATATCATTTACTAATAATGTATTACCCTGTTGTTAAAGGGAGATAACCTGATGGCTTTGGCAGAAGCAACAATTGCTCTTGCAGAAATGTTGGAACTGAAAGCAGATCCCACGGGTCCAGTGGAAGGAACAGTAATAGAGTCTTTCACAGACAAAGGAAGAGGGTAGGATTGTACTAAAATGATTATTATTCTGTTTATTTTTGTGACTTGGTTGTATAGTTTTACTGCATACTCAGTTTCTGGGAGAAAAAAAAAAAATATATATATATATGTATATAGCACGCCTTTAATTCCAGCACTTAGGAGGCAGAGGCAGGTGGATTTCTGAGTTCGAGGCCAGCCTAGTCTACAAAGTGAGTTCCAGGACAGCCAGGGCTATACAGAGAAACCCTGTTTCGAACCCCCCCCCCCAAAAAAAGTGTGTTTTCAAAGTATTTCATTGCACTAATACACTGGATACAAAAATAATATTGTTGTCAGGATACTAGCCACATCAACTGTCTATATAAACCTAGTCACATTTTCATGGCTAAATAGTTAAATTGATTTGTTTTCCACCCACCACTGGCCCACATATTTGCATTTATAGGTAGAATAACAATGAAGTGAAATATAAGTTGTTGCATTTTAGTTTCTGATTCTTTGGCTTAACCCAGAAGGGTCTTTGTAATGACATGCTCTTCTTGAATGTTCTGACCAGAAGCACAAGAGATTTTCTCATTGCTTTCTATGCTGTTAAGAGCTATGAGCAATTGCATAACCCATGTGTAGAATGGGTTAGAAAGCAGGATAGGAGCCGGGCGTGGTGGCGCACGCCTTTAATCCCAGCACTTAGGAGGCAGAGGCAGGCGGATTTCTGAGTTCAAGGCCAGCCTGGTCTACAGAGTGAGTTCCAGGACAGCCAGGGCTATACAGAAAAACCCTGTCTCGAAAAACCAAAAAAAAAAAAAAAGAGAGAGAGAGAGAGAGACTATCTCAAGAAACTACACTGAGGGTCTGGAGAGATGAATCAGCAGTTCAGAGTGCTTGCTGCTCTCGCAGAGGATCTAGATTTAGTTCCTTGCATCTTTATGGTGCCTCACAGCCTTCTGTAACTCCAATTCCAGGGGATCTGATGCCTTCTGAGAGCACCAGGCAAGCATATGGTGGACATCCATCCATCCATCCAAGTGAAACACTCAAGACACATAAATCTTAAACCACACTGAAAAAAAATTAAAAAGCTATGATTTCCCATGTTAAGCAAATATAGTATGATTAAATCCTTGGCCAAGTAAATGTCTTTGTATTTGAATTTGAAAATTTGAGAATTTGAAAGGGAAGTTAATCCTATATATTCATAGGTGTATGTGTTTGTGTGCACATGCTTCATAAAGCTATTTTTGTTCTATTTAAGAAAGTACAATGGTGTCCTGATTAAGCTTTATATTCATTTTAGTCCTGTTACAACAGCTATAATTCAAAGAGGAACTCTGAGAAAAGGCTCAATTCTAGTTGCTGGGAAGAGTTGGGCAAAAGTTCGACTAATGTTTGATGAAAATGGAAAAGTACTTAATGAGGCCTATCCCAGCATGCCAGTGGGAATCATAGGCTGGAGAGACCTTCCTTCTGCAGGAGATGAAATTCTTGAAGTAGAATCTGAGGTATTCAATTCCCTAATGTTAGATATTATATGATAGCTATAATATTTAATGTTAAATAAGAATGCTGATATTGAAATAATTATAGCTTGTAAGTGACTCTGAAGAATATACCATTTCAGAATCTAACTGTAGTATTTTATTTTTCAGATAAAGTTTTAAAACTGTTTCAATTCTATTTAAAATTCCTAAAATTATAAAAATTAGTGGTTTCATACATGAAATTAAGCTGATTTCATAATAGGGAAAACAGAAAGCTTTTAACCTAGCAGACACTGGTTTCTGTTTCATTAAATCATGCCAGTTTTCCCTGTAAAGCCAAGGGCCCGTGAAGTTATTGAATGGAGGAAGTCCGAGCAAAAAGAAGAAAAAGGCAAAGACGACCTGAAAATAATGGAAGAAAAGCGCAAGGAGCACCAGGCAGCCCATCGGAAGGCCCGTGAGAAGTATGGCAGTCTGAACTGGAAGGAGAGAGCTTACAAAAAGTACCTTGAACTAAAAGAACAGAGACCCTTAAAGCCCAAAGAAAAGGTAGAAAGGGAATCAAATATACTTCCTATAATTATTAAAGGTAACTTTATGAAAGTTTTACAACTATTTAAATGTTCTTTAATTCATTTGGGACCCCTCTCCTTCACCTTTATTTAGGGGTGAGGAGTTGCAGTCTTGCTCTCTAAGCCCAAACTAGCCTGGGCTTGTTCTAGAAGCCAGGCTGACCTTTTCGCATGCCTAGCCTATAAATGTCCAGGTTATAGATGTGCACTGCCCCAGTAAATCCTTAATTGAAGTAGAAACAAGTTTAGTGTTCAAAAAATCTTTTTCTGAGCAAGCAGATTGTATTGATTTCATTGCAAATGTATCTTTATTTGTATTTTATCACTAAGTTCTTATAATGCTAAAGTTAAATAAAAATGATTTTAGTGATGAAGCCATTCCTGTCTTAGCTTAAAACAAATTGTCATTTTATATATCTGCCTTTTACAACCAATACATTTTAAACTCTTGCTGCATTTGTAGGTGACGTTGATGGGTCTGTGGAGGCCATCTTGAACCTTCTGGATACCTATGATGCTTCCCACGAATGTGAACTAGAATTAGTACATTTTGGATTGGGTGACATCAGTGAAAATGATGTTACCTTTGCTGAGACATTTGATGGTAAAGATTCTGTTGGCTGTATGTTAAGCTGTGGTCTTTAGATCATATTTTACCTGTTTTACGTTTTGTGTTTGGCTGATCATTGGCCAGCATTCTCACCTGTGCAGGAATAATCATAGATAATCCATCTGTCACACCCACTGCAAACTTGGGAACTATAGCAAGACCAAGCTGTGTTCCCTGATTTTGTTTTTTAAGCATCATTATTGCCCTGGTCAAAGGATGCAATTCCAGGTATCTTTCACCCTTTGAGTGCTTTCATCTGTTAGCAGTCTGTTTAGTACTTTATACCACCTTGTAATGCTAGTTCCAGGACAGTTGACTCTCCCTTCTAACCAGCTCTGGCACCAGACATGCATACACATTATACATGTAAGCAAGACATTAAAAATAAATCTAAAAAAAAAAAAAAAAAGGTTTTAAATCATGAAGAAAACATATTTGTAAACAAGATGAAGTAATAATTTTTTTTTTTTTTTTTTTTTTTTTTGGTTTTTCGAGACAGGGTTTCTCTGTGTAGCCCCGGCTGTCCTGGAACTCACTCTGTAGACCAGGCTGGCCTCCAACTCAGAAATCCACCTGTCTCTGCCTCCCGAGTGCTGAGATTAAAGGCGTGCGCCACCATGCCCGGCCTGAAGTAATAATTTTAAATTTTACTAGTTTCATGAAAGTCACAGAATTTCTCTATTGCTAAGTAATTTATAAAGAAGGAAATAAAACCATTTGGACTTGATTTTCTGCCTCAAAGCTAAGTAAGTGGCTGTAGTGTAATGCTTGTGCTAACAGAATCTTGTTTCTGCTTTCCAGGTGTTATTTATGGTTTTAATGTGAGTGCAAGCAGTGCTATTCAGCAGTCAGCTGCACAAAAGGGAGTTAAGATTAAACTTCACAAAATCATCTACCATTTTATTGAAGATTTGCAGGAGGAACTAAGCAGCAGACTGCCCCCCACACTGGAGGAGTGCCCGATAGGTGAGTGCGCTGCAACATTTGTACTATGGCACTGTAAACAGGACCAAAAAAAGCAAAGCTTAGAGAAATAAATTCACTGTTCCAATGCATAGTGTGTATTCTAGAAAAAAAAAAATGACTACCATGAGTGAGAATTCATGGTGACTTAAGTCCCATAAAAGTTACCTTATGCCTAGAGAATACAAAAGCAAACACAGTGACTTAAGAAGTTGGCTCAAATCTACACATGAACAATACTCATAATATAGGCTGTTATAAAGCCGGGCGTGGTGGCACACGCCTTTAATCCCAGCACTCGGGAGGCAGAGGCAGGCGGATTTCTGAGTTCGAGGCCAGCCTGGTCTACAAAGTGAGTTCCAGGACAGCCAGGGCTACACAGAGAAACCCTGTCTCGAAAAAACAAAACAAAACAACAACAACAACAAAAAATATATATATATAGGCTGTCATAGAGAAGCCTTTGGTTTTGTCTTGATATACTGAAAGCATATAAAGTATCAAATATTTTAAAGTATTCTAGTATATTCTTGGCCAGGTTAAAGGCCAAACTTATTTTAAAATTTGTGAAATATGTTCATTTGCCTCAATATGTATGTATGTATATATATAAAGATATATATATATATATATATATATATATATATATATATATATATATATATATATATATATATATATATATAGTGTGTGTGTATTACCACTTAAAACCAGTGACCAGAGTAGTGCTAACCTTAATTGTATAATCCATCCAAGGATACTTTTCCAAAAAAAAAAAAAAAAAAAGTCTAGATTTTTCACCTAGATCAGGTTCATAAATAACATGTAGTTGCCATCTCTTATATCCTATTTAATCTAGAATAATTTTTTGTTTTATTTTATGAAACAGGGCTTCTCTGTGTAAACCCTGGCTGTCCTGGAACTCCCTCTGTAGACCAGGCTGCCTTTGCCTTCCAAGTGCTGGGATCAAAGGCGTGTGCCACCACGCCCAGCTTAGAATAATTCTTGAATTCTTTTGACCTTAACTTTGTTCTTTTTGTAAGATACGGTTTTGCAGCTTTTATTTAGGCTACTCTGACCTGCTAAATATTATCATACTATACAAGAGTGAATTATGTTTTTGTTCCAAGAGCAATCTGGGAAAGTCAATTGAGGTTTCCAGAAATAAGTGGGCAACAGGTATCACTATTATACTACTTTGCAACACAAACTAGTGCTGCTCAACATATTAAAAAAAAAGAAAAAAATCTGAAGTGACCTAGAACTCAGACTGCCTGTCTCCCAAGTGCTGGGAATAACTGTGTGTGTGTGTGTACACAACTATGCCTGGCAACAATAGGTTTTCAGAGTAGAGAAATAGAATCTTTTTCAGTATATGTACATGTGTGACCTGTGCCACTGGAGTTTCAGGTTCTCAGTAGCTACCATGTAGGTACTGAGAATCAAGCTGGGGTCCTCTGCAAGTCAAGTTACCTTTTGTTGGGTCTGCCTCCCAGCCATTACATCATTTTCTTCCTAAAGGTGAGGCATCTATACTAGCTACCTTCACTGTAACAGAAGGGAAGAAAAAAATTCCTGTTGCTGGCTGCAGAGTTCAAAAGGGACAATTAGAAAGACAGAAGAAGTTTAAATTAATCCGAAACGGCAAAGTTATTTGGAAGGGTAAGAAATATCAGTCTATTTCTAAATTTTACAGCCCCCTCTGTGTAGCCATGTAGCCTATGCTCTAACTGCTCCACCCCAATTCTGATAACCCCACAGTTCAAGTCTATTTTTGCTCCCAACATCTAAGCTGTTTTGTCCCCATAATGGAGGACTGAACCCAAGATCCCACACAATGCACATTAGGGAACCCAGTGATCTTAAGACTTTGGATTTGGATCTGCCATCTTTGGATTTTTTTCTGGGTACAACCTCAAAAATAAAGATTTAATCTCTCAGAATTCACTGGTAGAGATGGAGCACAGCGGGTAAAGACACTTGCCACATAAGCCCCACAGCTTGTGTTTAATATCCCATGAAAAGTTGTCCTGACCTCTACAACTACCATAGCACATGGATCTTACACAATATATACAATTTTAGTAGGTAGCTTGCTATTTGTTGATATACTCACCATGACTTTTTTTCTTTTAAGGCTCATTAACCTCACTGAAACACCATAAAGATGACATTTCAGTTATAAAAACTGGTATGGACTGTGGTCTTAGTTTAGATGAAGAAAAAGTCGAATTCAAACCAGGAGATCAAGTCATTTGTTATGAAGAAAATAAAGTTCCAACTAAGACTTCCTGGGATCCAGGATTTTAAAAGCACATTAAAAATGATAAATATATTGTTTCTAGTTCCTTCATTTCAATACAGGACCCTGCTGTAGTAGTGTGCCTAACTGTACCACCATGCCTAGCTTGTCTCTCATACAGGGGGAAAATTACCAATGAACACTGAAAATATTTAACAGCTCATGCACATACCAATACAGTATTCCATATATTCCAAGCAGCTTTGACTTGGCACCTTCAAATTATTTGTGAGACATACTGTCATGTCTTAAAGCAAGATCAAAGGGATAAGGATGTAGCTTCTACTTCCAAGTCTACATGATATTCCACAACCCCTTAAAGAATTCTGACCTTAGTGCCTGCCAGGAAAAGCAAAGTTTTATATTGGCTTAGGCAGCTGCAGCTCATAAGTCTCAGAAACAAAGTCACACAGCCAAAGAAACATTCTTTAAATGTACAATAAAACACAATACTAAGTATGAGTTCCTTCTTTTTATTAATGCATACACAACTACTTGTCTTCTGGTTTGTTGAAGCAGTAAGTCAGACAACACTTGCCACAGTAATGCCTGTCAAAGTGGCTTCCCATGAAAACTCCAGCACCACATTCATCAGAAGGGCACTCTCGACGAAGTCGGCTAATTTTGCCATTTTCATCCACCTGAAAAACAAAAATTTACTGTAAGATGATTTCACAAAATATGTTCTGAAACCTGATTTAAGTGACCCAAGTTATTGATCTCAGTACCAATTATAGTACTTTAAGTCAGTTCTCCAAATTAAAAATCCTGTTTCCAATTATATAAACTCAGTTAAATATCAAGGGGGAGTTCACTTTCAACTCCAAAAGTACTTCCAAATGTTAATTGCTCAGATCTTATTCCAAGTGGAACTGATGTTTTGCTAACACTACACTTACCTTATAGTATTTCAGCACAGCCAACTTAACCTTCTTCCTCTTATGCTTATTCTTCTTGGGAGTGGTGTAAGACTTCTTCTTCCTTTTCTTAGCACCACCCCGAAGTCTCAACACAAGATGAAGGGTAGACTCCTGTTAGTAGAAGATGAAACAGCTGCACTATAACATAACAATTCTAACTCCAGCCTATCAAAAAGCTCGGTTGTGTTGGGCCTGTCACCCCAGCACTAGGAATTTTAAGGAGGCTCAGGAATCCAGTTCAAGTTGGCCCTGAGCTACAGGAGACTGCTCTCTACAAAAAGGGTCAACCAACCATTGCATGTTTTAAAATCATGGAAGAGCTACAGTGCTCAGCAAGTGTTAGTGGATTCACTATTTTCCCTATTTCTGCATATTTTCCCTCAACAAACCTTTTGAATGTTGTAGTCAGACAAAGTCCGGCCATCTTCCAGCTGCTTACCAGCAAAGATCAACCTCTGCTGATCAGGAGGAATTCCTATTAGAGGAAAAAATACTGGGGTTAATAGAACAAGGTACATGCCCCATTATCATGAATCAAATGAATGCTAACAGTGGTCACAGACTTAGAAGCAACTTTTTCCAAGAGAGTAAAAGCCCTGGAACTTTCTCTGTAACCAGGCTGGCCCGGGACTCAGAGATTCACCTGCCTCTGCCTCCTTAGTGTGGGCTGAGCCACTGCCCAGCCTGAGCATTTATTTGTGAATCAGTAAACAGTTAAAGATTAACTTGTTAATAGTCACACATTTTAAAAATGTCTTGCAGAGTTTCCAATTAATCAGTTAGGTGGGCCGGCGTGGTGCCGCACGCTTTTATTCCTAGCACTTGGGAGGCAGAGGCAGGTGGATTTCTTTCTTTTTTTTAAAGATTTATTAGTATAGCTAAGTACACTGTAGCTGTCCTCAGACACACCAGAAGTGGGCGTCAGATTTCATTTTTTGGATTGTTGTGAGCCACCAAGTGGTTGCTGGGATTTGAAATCAGGACCTTTGGAAGAGCAGTCAGTGTTCTTAACTGCTGAGCCATCTCTCCAGCTCTCAGCCTTGTCTACAGAGTGAGTTCCAGGACAGCCAGGGCTACACAGAGAAACCCTGTCTCAAAAAAATAAAAATAAAACCAGATAGCCGGACACTACTGTCAGGAATATTTTACTTTCAAAAGCATGTAAATTTGTTAATCTGTTTTCTACCCAAAGAGCAAACGTGTTTATGTCACACAAGCCAGTAATTTTTCTAGTGACAAAACTTTACTTGCCTTCCTTATCCTGGATCTTGGCCTTTACATTTTCTATAGTGTCCGAGGGTTCAACCTGCAAGTTTTGATAAATGTAGTTAATATACGGTTGTTACATAGTAAGTCATTAACTGCTAGCTTTATACAAAACGAGCAAGGAGGTGGTGAGCTACAGGTAATCAATTAAGACGACACCGCGCGCAAACTACCAATAGTGCTACAATCCAAATTAGTTCCCATCCCTGGGCGAGCGACGGCCGGGGAGGCACAGGAACGCGTCTGCCCGGAGAAAAGCGTCTCCCACCACATACCCTACATTTCGCCACTCCGGATAGAGCAGGCGAAACCCTACCACACCGAAAGCCAAACGTTGTTCTTGCTAAGCACCATAATCTCAGCTCAAAGCCAAGCTTCAGAACTCAAGACTCAGAAACGCGCTCTCAAGCCCCGAGGGCCTCAGTCAGGCCAAGGTGGCCCGTCGTACCTCGAGCGTGATGGTTTTCCCCGTAAGGGTCTTCACAAAAATCTGCATCGTGGCGGCGGCTCCACCTGCATTCAAAAAGAGACGGATTAGATCCGAGGACTCCGCTGAGAGCGACGCGTAGGGCCACTGGCCAGAGCGGGGCCACAGAACACACACTCACCCACGATGGCGGATCGGAAAGGAAGAGCCGAGCGTGGCCGACGGGGTCTCCGGGCCGAAGGACCCGCCCCTTAGGCGGCCACACGCGTGCCTGCGCGCTGCAGCGGAATCGCGGCTGTCTAACGCAGTGCCAGACTTGCTCGGGCGCTCGATCTCTTTACGCTCTTTTCTCGGTTTGCCTCAGAATGGCCTCGAAATGGTGTGCTCAACTAAAAATGCCTCAAAGGGCTTTCGTATACAGCCGATGCGATTAACAGGGGCTTTCCTTTCAAGGGGCCTTGTGAAACAGAAGAGAGAGGTAAAACAAGTCTATCTGGGAATTGTAGTTTTACACTGCTTTCTTCTTGCTAGAACTACTTGTCCCAGGATGCATCTCCACACTTCCGGGATACCTGATTACAGGGTCTAAGCTGTGGAGTGAGGGTTAGGAGAGAGTCAGGTGAGGACTTGGGGTGAGGCACAATGATTTGCGCGTGGGTGGGGCCTCTCTGGAACTGCCCCGGAGGG
This sequence comes from Mus minutoides, assembly GCA_902729485.2. NCBI lineage: Eukaryota > Metazoa > Chordata > Mammalia > Rodentia > Muridae > Mus > Mus minutoides. The sequence goes on along the minus strand of LR749503.1, from coordinate 394,320 downwards.
AAGGCTTAAGGGCTAGAAAGGCATTTGGGGCTGAAGGTGTCTGTCGCACCTTAATGAGCTAGCCACATCCAATGTACAGTCGAAGTCTTCTTTCTAAGTGCAGGCAGGGTTCTGCCCCTTCCTGGCCTTCCGCTACCCTTCATCCGATCGGAAGAAGCTTTTGAGCCTCACGCGCCTCCCTAGTATGAAACGGTTAAATGTATTGGAATTTTCATCTTTTCACGTTTTAAAAACCATACGATAAGAAAATCTGCAAATCCCAGCACTTGGGAGGCAGAGGCAGGAGGATTTCTGAGTTCGAGGCCAGCCTGGTCTACAAAGTGAGTTCCAGGACAGCCAGGGCTATACAGAGAAACCCTGTCTCGAAAAACCAAAAAAAAAAAAAGAAAGAAAGAAAGAAAAAAGAAAGTCTGCAGAATGTTTAGTCTTCGACTACAAGTTTGAATGTGGAGAGTGACCATTCTGGAAAAAATAGGAGCATGTGCTCTCAGAGAAACTTGAAGCTGTTAGAAGCTGGTGCCTTCTCTCAGTCCCTTCTCCACCTCACAAACCCAGTGCCCTTTCTAATGCACCCTCTCCATGTCTTTTCACCCTATCCATAAGCGTAGGCGTGCTCCGTTTTCTTATAATGAGGATCTGTAACTTCCTAATAATCTCTGCTCTTTCCTCATTTTAATATATTAGCTCTGTTGTCTCCAAAGTACACATTTTGAAAAGTAAAAATGTAGGTCTGGGAGATGACACAGTAGGTAAATATTCGATATGCAAAACCCTGTGTTGGAACTCAAGAGACAGGAGACTCCCTGGACCTCATTGGCCAGCAGGTTCAATGAGAGATCGGGTCCGTAGACCCTACACCCACACATGACATACATATTTCTTTTTTTTTTTTTTTTTTTTTTTGGTTTTTTTTCGAGACAGGGATTCTCTGTGTAGCCCTGGCTGTCCTGGCACTCACTTTGTAGACCAGGCTGGCCTCGAACTCAGAAATCCACCTGCCTCTGCCTCCCGAGTGCTGGGATCAAAGGCGTGCGCCACCACGCCCTGCGACATACATATTTCTTAAAATAAGATAGGGCTTCCAGATGGCTCTATCAGTAAAGAAAATTTACATCTGATCTAGAGTTCCAACCTTGAGATTCAATTGGTGGAGAAAACTAACTCTAGCAAGTTGCCCTCAGACTTTCACAGTGCCCCCGACTCCCGATTGTGCAATAACAATTTAAAAATAAAAGGTAGACTGATTCAAGAAGACCCACACACACACTCAATACAACGTGATCTTCCTGTTTCCACACATGTACCCACACGAATGTGAACATAAACAGAAAAAAGTAAAAAGTGATGGTGTTATTCCACATCATTCAATTTTTGTTTTTGTTTTTGTTTTTGTTTTTGTTTTTCGAGACAGGGTTTCTCTTTATAGCCCTGGCTGTCCTGGAACTCACTTGGTAGACCAGGCTGGCCTGGAACTCAGAAATCCGCCTGCCTCTGCCTCCCAAGTGCTGGAATTAAAGGCGTGCACCACCACGCCCGGCTTTTTTTTGTTTTTTCGAGACAGAGTTTCTCTTGTGTAGTCCTGTCTGTCCTGGAACTCACTTTGTAGACCAGGCTGGCCTCGAACTCAGAAATCCACCTGCCTCTGCCTCCCAAGTGCCGGGATTAAAGGTGTGTGCCACCACGCCAGCTTCAAATATTTTACTTTGGGGTTAAAGTTTATCTGAGCATGTGTGGGGCCCTAGAATTGATATCCAACACTACAGAGAATAAAATGTGTTACCTCAAGTATGAGGAGCAAGGGCATAACATAAAAAGATAGTTTTGTCAGGAAAAAAAAAAGCCCCTAAAAGGACATTAATATGCCACCAAAGGAGGAACTTTGCTTTCTGCCATTACTACTCCAATGTGATCACGTGTGCCCCAGTGACTGTGCCCTTCCCCTGTCTTTTGACTATTTTCAACTACTTCATCTGTACTGTGTCTTACCAAATTATAAATTCCAAAGAGCCAGGACCTTATCTTACTTTTTGCTGAATCTCTAGCAGTAAAATACTAAATAGACATCTAATAGTGATTGAACTAATGAGTAAAACAAATTGATTTTATATTTGAGAACGCTTTAGGCCAGTGATATGGGTCCAAGAGCTAATGCACTTGCTGACAAGCCTGCTGATCCAGTTGCTGGAACCTCCATGGAGGAAGAAGAGGAACGGACTTCCATAAATTGTCCTCTGACCTCTATGTGTGTACCATGACAAGCATGTTCCCATACACAGACACTAAGTGATTTTTTTGTTTGTAAAATTAGCACTTTAAGCATACATTGCTTATGGCTTTGCTCGGACTACTTTATGCCCTCTTGTAAATTATGTCCTCTTGACTTTTTGTTATCCAACTCATCAAAATTATTGTGGTGTCTCCCTTATCTTTTTATTTTTAGTTTATTTATTTGAGACAGGGCCTCACTATGTAGTCTTGGCTAGCCAGGATGTCACAATGTAGACCAACTTGGCCTTGAGCCCACAGAGGATCAGCTGTTTCCCTCTCAAGTGATGGGATTAAAGACATGCACCACTGTGGAGCCTGGTGTCCTGATTCATGTTTGCTGTATTTGAAGCTCAATACATTAGTTTAGATAACTGGTTATATAACTATATTGCCAACATATCATAAAGTTAACTGAAACACTTATTTGACACATCATTATTTATAGTAGTTCAATGGCTAATGAGAATGATTAAATAATTAGTGGAATCTCATACCATGAAAAACTATGCAATACTATCATTAGAGCTCTTTAGAAAAAAATAAATAAACATTGTTTTTGACACAGAATCTGTGTAGCCCTAGCTGGTCTGGATTTTACTATGTAGTCCAAATCGGCCTTGAACTCACAAAGATCCAACTGTTTCTGCCTCCCAAATGCTCAGATTAAAGGTGTGTCCCACCACAGCAGTAGTTTAAAATTTTTCTTCTTTGACAGCTTCATATATTTAGTGAGTTTTAGTCTTTTTCACTATCACCCTGTCTCATCCCAACTCCTCCTACTGAAACCCTTCTTCCCAACAAGGTCCTTTCTACCCGTGTATGTGTGTGTGTCTCTGTGTGTGTGTGTGCATGGGCTTTGCCTGTGTTTATGTCTGGTTTATCACTTGCATGCCTGGTGCCAATGGAAGCCAGAAGAAACCATCAGTTTGCTGGAACTGAAGTTACAGATGGCTCTAAGTCACTGTGTAGGTGCTGGACTCAAATCCAGATTCCATAAAAAACTAACCAGTGCTTTTAACTGGGACCATCTCTCCAGCCCCAGAAGTCATGTTTTGTTGTTATTGGGATTTATTTATTTAAGCATGTGGTGTGTTTTTGTCATTTGGAAAGTGGAGGCAGGAAGGTGAGGTATTCAAGGTCATTCTCAGCTACATAGGAAGTTAGGGTTGCAACAAAGCCTGTCTTTAAACAACAATTTCTTTTTTTTGAGACAGGGTTTCTCTGTGTATCCCTGGCTGTCCTGGAACTCACTCTGTAGACCAGGCTGGCCTCGAACTCAGAAATCCACCTGCCTCTGCCTCCCGAGTGCTGGGATTAGAGGCGTGCGCCACCACGCCCGGCTCAGGGAGGAGTTCTTAATTGACATTTTCATTTGTATTCTGTAGACTAGCATGAATGGGCATTTTAATTCATTGACTGGAATATTTATCTCAATAACAGATCTTTTAATTTTTCTTCTGACACATACGGATTTTTAAATCGACTTTTGACTTAAGAGGTTTATGCCTACACATTAACTGATTATTATGTTTTCTTTCAGGCTCACTAAAGCTTTTGGCTTTGTTGCAAAGGAAGGTCAAGGTTTAATTTTTTCTCCAGTGAACAAGCTTACAGATCAAGGTTTATGTCAGTCCAAGGAGTAAACAAACATGCAGTTCTCCCTCCTATCATTAGGAGAAATGACAAGGAGTTTTTGGAAAGCATACAAAGATACATAACTACAGAAACCAAAAGAGTAGGTTGCAACGAGGAAGGACCTGCTGATGAATATTACACCATATACCGAAACGTTTTTGACAAGGTACCATGACGCTCTTGAATAGGGCATGGTTCAAGAGGCAATTTGTTACCTAGCTTAACTACCATCTCAGTAATGCTACTTGCCTGCCTGGCCACTGCTTTCTGTATGCTAGTTTGGGGAAGTTCATCCATTTTTGTTAAACCGGGATGAAAAAGGAAAGCTCAACTACAGAATTTACATTTCCTGATGGCTAGTTAGGCTAGTTAGAGTCAATTATTTTAGTTTAGCAAGCAGTATTTTCCCCCCAATAACTGGTTTGTACCCCCTGGTAATCATTTTTTTTTGTTTTTGTTTTTCAAGACAGGGTTTCTCTGTATAGTCCTGGCTGTCCCGGAACTTACTTTGTAGACCAGGCTGGCCTCAAACTCAGAAATCCACCTGCCTCTGCCTCCCGAGTGCTGGGATTAAAGGCGTGCACCACCACGCCTGGCTATTTTTAACATTTCAAGTGAAGGTGCTAATTTGCTAGAATTTGCATTGTGAACAAGAACTAGTATTTTATGTTCTGGGTTTGTTTGTGGTATCAGTAAAATCTTGGTTTAGATATGATATGGCATGTTAAATTGAGACCTCTTGAGCCAGGTGCTATGCCACATGCCAGTCATCCCAGCTGGTAGGGAGGCTGAAGCTGGGGAATCCTTCACAGCCAGGAGTTGGCAGCCACCATGGACAACATTATGACATACAATCAGTGAGTGAATCAATGAATGAAATTTACATAAACAGTTTGAGTCCAGTTTAGAGTTCTAGATATGGTGGTGTTCCTTCCCATCTTCTTTTTTTTTCCCTTGTTCCGGTCAAGCCCGCTCATTCCAACCAGCTCCGCTCACTCCGGCCAGCCCCGCTCGCTCCCTCGCTCCAGTGGGCCCTGCTTGCTCCGGTTGGTCTCTCCGGTCCAAGGATTCGTTTATTATTATTCTTCATAAGTACGCTGTAGCTGACTTCAGACACACCAGAGGAGGGCGTCAGATCTCATTACGGATGGTTGTAAGCCACCATGTGGTTGCTGGGAATTGAACTCATCACCTTCGGAAGAGCAGTCGGGTGCTCTTACCCGCTGAGCCATCTCACCAGCCCCCTTTGCATCTTCTACTTTAATGATTTTCTGTATATTCAAAATGGTATCCATCGGTGTTCTATTGAGATCTGGTTCTTGTAGCACACTGGCATGATCATTGTTCATGGAGTTACAGTAGTTGTATTGACTACCCATTTATGTACCTGAGTTGGATTATTAGAGCACACAACAGGAACACGTGACATAAAAGTTGAACAAATATCAGGTACTTAGTGTGGAAAGCTTTTCGTTATGAAAGGGTCCTCTTTGAGGTAGACAGGGTGTGGCTATGGCAAAAAATAAAAAAGAGCACTGTATTCCTCAGATACCTTTTCCTGGTACTTGCTGCAGATTAATGACCTCTCTAGATCACTTGTGATAAAATGGTTGTCTTCCTGGATAACTTTCTTTCCATACTATTTAGCTAAACAAACAAACAAACAAAACCACTTGTAGGGAATAACACACCCAAGAAATGTAGCAGAGAAAAACAAGCATAATTTCAGAGAAAATTTTGGATCGATTACTTTTATTCCCTATAATCATCAATATTTAAAAAACAAAGTTTTTCTGTTTTGTTTCATAACCTATTTAAATTTTCTGATAATTTTTGTGTAGACCTAGTATTATATCAGTGATGGATATACAATATTAAAAAAAAAAACAGCCCTAATAAAGGGGCATGTGCTGTGGAGCCACCTCCACCACTCCCTACTCCTCACCTGCTTCAGGGAAAGTGGCCTTTCTGAGGGCATTTAGGTTTCTCAGTTAACCTTTCTTTTTTTTTTTTTAAGATATATTTATTTATTATATGTGTGTACACTGTAACTGTCTTCAGATACTCCAGAAGAGGGCATCAGATTTCGTTACGGATGGTTGTCAGCCACCATGTGGTCGCTGGGATTTGAACTCAGGACCTTCGGAAGAGCAGTCGGCACTCTTAACCACTGAGCCATCTCACCAGCCCCTCAGTTAACCTTTCTACTGTTCTTTTTCTCTGTTATCCTTCCTGATAGTTGCTTTGCTTACATATTATTGGAAACTATGACTATGTAGTGATGTGGACTGTTTTCACAGTTGTTTTGACATGTTGAGAATAGAGATACAATTAGGAGCTCTGATCTGATTTTCCTAGTGGAGGTGAATGAGTTCAGATTACAGTATCTCAGTGGGGGATAGAGAGATTGCTCAGTGGTTAAGAGCATAAAGTGCTCTTCCAGAAGACCCGAGTTAAATTATTAGCACCCACATCAGGTAGGTCATAACTACAAGTAACTCCAGCTCTGGGGGATATGAAACCTCTGATTTCTGCAGGTACCTGCACTCACATGCATACACCTATACACAGACACACATACAAATAATTAAAAATAGTATAAAAATAATGTAAAAAATTAAGTCAAGAGACTAGATTTCAAAGGAGTAAGAGATTATATAATTAAAAGACCTACACTTGAGAAATGTAAACCTAGTATTATATCAGTTCATGTCTCATGTATGAATTCATACCAAGTATAAGAAAGCCTTTTTCATATCTCGGATCACAGTATCTACATAGTGACCCATGGAGAGCATGTGCTTGGTGGTTATTGTTTTTAGTGCCTACTCATGTTGAGTTTGTGTAAGATGCTTATATGTCTAATTAATAATTATGTTTCACCTAAAATAGCCTGCTTAAAACGCTTTTCATCACCATATTTTCTATTAAAAAAGTTCAGTGCCACAGACAGAAAAATCATATTTCAGGTAATAGACTATGTCAACGCATACAAGTCCATTCTTACTTCAATCAAAAAAGAATATGATGCCTTTATTGAGACAATAAAGAAAGGCCAAAGAACTGCTTTTTATCTTCATGGAAAACTTAAAGTTTTGGCAGAAGAGCCTACAGCATTGGTGTATCACCAGAGAAGAGCAATCCAACTTGAAGCAAAGTGAGTGTGTCAATAACTAACCAGAAAAGTGTCATGCTACTGGGTGATAATCAGTGAGTCTTTTTAAAAACATCACTGTTTTCTTTATGTTACTATTTTGAGATAGGGTGTCACATTTTAGTCAAAGCTAGCTGAATTCACCAGGCTGGTCTTGCTCAAGGCCTTCAGCCTTCAAGTTACAGGTTACAAGATTATTCCATGCCTGCCTTTAATTAAAATGTTATTTTAAGCTATATTTCATATTCCCTTCTACCAATCACTCTATATTTCATGTTAAACTTAATTTTGATTGAGAATTTTTATGATCCCTCTTGATATTATGAAGTCATATTATGGTGTCATAAAAGGAAGGAAGTTATTTCATGCATGGAAGATTTGTCAATACAAGTTCATGCTTCCCACCTGAATGACCGCACTTGATCTCATGATTCCAGTAGTCAGAAACCCACCAAGGAGAACAAAATCCTCCTTGAAAACAATTTTTAAAAAATTGGATTTCGGGGGCTGGAGAGATGGCTCAGTGGTTAAGAGCACTGACTGTTCTTCCGAAGGTCCTGAGTTCAAATCCCAGCAACCACATGGTGGCTGACAACCATCCATAATGAGATCTGATGCCCTCTTCTGGTGCATCTGAAGACAGCTACAGTTACTTAAATATAATAATAAATAAATCTAAAAAAAAAATTAGATTTCACTATGTAGCTCAGACTTAGAACAATCCTCCTGTCTCAGCCTGCCAAATGATAAGTTTCTTGGCTACAGTGTGGTCTAATAATACTACTTTCAATTTCTGGTCTCCAGAATGGTGAGAAGATAAATGTTACTTTAAGTCACCAAATGTGTAATAATTGTTGCAATAGCCCCTAGCAAAATGACGGTTTCTTGTTTGTTTGTTTATTTGTTTGTTTAAAGCTTCTTTAAGTGTAATGTGGTGGCTCATACCTGTAATCCAGCACTTGGGAGGCTGAAGGAGTAAGATTAAAAAATTCAAAGCCAAATTTAGCTACATAATGAGATCCTTCCAAAAAGAAAAAAGAAAAAGGAAAAAGAAAAGAAAAAAAGGAAAACTAAAAATAAATTTTCAGTTGTAACTGAATAGATGGTGTTTTGGGCTAGATAACATTTATTGATTTGAAATGGGGTTTGCATTATGCTTTTATTGGTGATCTGAGAGGGAATTTTTCCTTATTTTTGGTGTGTCACCTCCTCCTTCTGAGTATAGATTTTATTTTATTTTATTTTATTTTTTTGGTTTTTTGAGACAGGGTTTCTCTGTGTAGCCCTGGCTGTCCTGGAACTCACTCTGTAGACCAGGCTGGACTCGAACTCAGAAGTCTGCCTGCCTCTGCCTCCTGAGTGCTGGGATTAAAGGAGTGTACCACCATGCCTGGCTGAGTATGGATTTTCTAAACTTCTAGTTCATAATGGCTCAAATTATAATTAGCTAAATAAAACAAAAATCTAGTCTTTAAAAAAAATATTGTGAATCAAGAATTAGATTGGTTGTGACAAGCATATGAAAACATTTCTGTTTTGTTTTTAAGAATGAGGATTATTGAAAATAATTCCACAGCAATTCAATTGCAAATAGATCAGATGAAGCAGCAGAGAATGGAGTACGAGAAGAAAGAAGTAAAGCTCTGTGCTTACTCCAGGCAGCCTTGGAAACCCATTCCAGGTGCAGTATCTTGTGTACAGTTCTATTTCAGAGACATTCCCCAGTGTGTCCAGTTGGCTCTCTCTTACACAAGCTAGTATAAGATGCTAATATATGAATACCTTCAGTTGTACAAGCAACTTTAGGCGGGGTACTAATAGATGTCTAGGACAGAGCAAACTTCAAGCAATTCTGAAGAATGTGAAGACTTACAATCTGGCCAGTTCACATGGTGTGCAGTCAGAAGCTCTCACATCAATGTTGGCATCATTTGAGAGCTATTAGAAGTGGAGATCTGTGGAGTTGGTAAGATTAGTTAGTAAAGTGCTTACTGTGCAAACTCAAGGTTCAAACCCCTCTCCCATGCAAAAGTGTCTGCTCTGTAATCCAGTTCTGGGGTGGACAGAGACTGGTGGAAACAAGTGGATCCCCAGAGCTCATTGGCTTGAGGAAGACAGCTGGTATAAACCATTCATATCCACACACTCTTGCTGAATATGTACACACACACACACACACACACACACACACACACACATTTGTGGATCTTATCTCAGACTTATAATGTCAGAAACTTGGTGATTGAGTCCAGTGGGTGATATGGGAAGTTCTGATTATTCTGTCTAGAGCCACTGGTGCGTTAACAACTGTAGTGTATTAAGTTTGCTAAAAGACATTCATGGTGATATCTGAGTTTACTGGTTTTATATCTTTTATACTCTTGCTACATTTGAGAAATGGAGTATATCCTAGCTTCATGTAGAATTTGGAGAGATTACTTGGATGAACAGATTATGACTCATAAGCCAAAGGATAGTACTTAAAGCGGTTTTTTTTTTGCTCAGTGTTTATCCAGAGACGGAACCAGTAGGTGGAAACTTTAGAAAGACATATTTGGCCTATATTGAAGAAGCTGTGTTTTATCAACCCAGGTTTTCAAATTCTCTGGCATTTGGTAATAGTAGGGTTACTTTCAAATGCAAAATCGTGACTAACAAACTCCAAATAATAAATGTGAATAAACACAGAATAAATGGCACATTGGTTTACTACCAACAAGGGTCATGGGGAAAGAATGCTTACAATCTAAAAGGGTTAATCCTGAGAGAGGGGAAATTCTGGAGAGGGTAGATTTGAATGTGTGTCTTGTTTTTTGTTTTTAAGATTTATTTATTTATTATATGTAAGTACACTGTAGCTGTCTTCAAACACCCCAGAAGAGGGCATCAGATTTCATTACAGATGGTTGTGAGCCACCATGTGGTTGCTTGGATTTGAACTCATGACCTTTAGAAGAGCAGTCGGTGCTCTTAACCGCTGAGCCATCTCTCCAGCCCGTGTCTTGTTTTTTTAAATGCTTTATTTATTATTATTATTTTTTGTGTCTATGGGTGTTTTGTTTTGAATGTATGTCTGTACCACATGCATGCCCAGTGCCCATAGAGGTTAGAAGGTATCATATCTCCTAGAATTGAAGTTAAGACAGTTAGTTGTGAAATACCCTGTGGGCATGAGAAACTGAACCCAGACTTCTGTTAATAGAACCAGTACTCTTAACCAATGAACCATTTCTCTCGCCCTGTGTAGGTATATTTTTTATTTTTTATTTTGATCTAAGATGGGTTCTTTCTATGTAATCTAGCCATCCTGGAACTTTCTATGTAGACAAGGATGACCTTGACCTCACAGAAATCCACCTGCCTCTGCCTCCCCCATCCCTCTCTGTACTGGAATTAAAGGTATGTAATAACGCTTACTCTGAGCGTATGTGTGCGCGACAGGATTTTCCCTGTCCTATTACATTAAAAATAATTAGTGCAGCCGGAGGCCTGTGATTGGACAGGAAAAAGGGAGGCGGAGCTAAGAGTTGCAGAGACAGAGAGAATCTCAGGAAGGACAGTAGAACCTGAACCAACTTGGCTTTAAATAGCTACAGGTATGATATCATAAAGGTTAGAATAATTTAGATATTTTGTCTAATTTAGGTGGGCAGCTTTTATCATTATCAGTTGGTTCTGAAATTATTGTGAATTGAGAATTTATTGATACATAAATCTGAGTGGTTAATTAAAAGCTTCAAGAGTTTTGATGTACTTGGTTACTGGAATGTGAGACTACCAATTACAGGGGTTTATGGCTGAGAAGGAACTAACGGAGCCAGAGACAAGCGAACCAGAGCTGGGAACACAGCAATCGGTCACTGTAGGGGCTAGCTAGAGGCAGAGCTGGCGCACAAGAACAGAGAGTTGTGGCTGCCCACCTTGGGGTAGACAGTTGTTGTGTGGGGCTGGTGTGGCAGCAAAGGGAACTTGGGAGCTCTCCAGGCCCGCCAGAGAGCTGGAGGGCAAAGAGTTACCCAGTGGGACCATGCGAGGTTAGAAAGTAGCTGGATGGGAGCACAGGAACTTGGTGGGTCTTTTTTTTTTTTTTTCGATAGAAGGTTTCTCTGTATAGCCCTGCCTGTCCTGGAGTTCACTTTGTAGACCAGGATGGCCTCAAACTCAGAAATCCGCCTGCCTCTGCCTCCCGAGTGCTGGGATTAAAGGCATGCGCCACCACGCCCGACGGTGGGTCATTTTTTAATATTTCCCTCAATGTGTGTGTGTGAGAGATGAACACAAAGGACATTTCATGAGTAAGAGACATCTCAAGATTTGGTAGGCATCAGTTTTGTGTTGGAAAAAAATATTGTCCCAGGTTAGCTCTTAGTAATGGAAGCTGTGGTGTGAGAGAAATCCGTTGGCCTACTCCTCCGTTGTTAGGTGCTCTGGTGTGTATTGAACTGTCCTTTTTTTTTTTTTTTAAGATTTATTTTATTTATTATACGTAAGTACACTGTAGCTGTCTTCAGACACTCCAGAAGAGGGAGCCAGATCGGATGGTTGTGAGCCACCATGTGGTTGCTGGGATTTGAACTTATCACCTTCGGGAGAGCAGTCGGGTGCTCTTACCCGCTGAGCCATCTCACCAGCCCCCTGAACTGTCCTTGATGCTATATAAAACTCAGAAGGGGTTTGAGAATTTGCCTATTGAGTCTAGGGTTCTCAGTACCACAGTAAACAAACAGATGTAAAGAAAAAACCCTATTACCATTAAAATTTTGTGATAATGGTATTTATGTTTGGTAAGCTTCAAGTACCTGTTAGTATTTCTGAATTATTTTATAATACAGTAAACACTCCTACATAAGACTCAGGGTTTTTGTTTGTTTTCCTGTAGGGATGACACTCCAGGACTCTGTCAATCTGGAAGCTCTCAATAAACATAAGCAGCTTCTTGAAGATAAATATATCAAACTTAAACAAGACATGTCAACAATGTTTGTACCAGCCCAAAAGAAAGCTGATCTAGATGAGGAAATGGTTGTGTTACTAAACCGGAGAGATATAGCTGAAAATCTGAACAAAGACCTGCAGTTTCGGTATAAAATTGGTTATTGTAGGTGTTGAAGGCTTCACCTGTGTTTTCTCTTGCTCTGCCACGTGACCCTGCTCAGGGTGTTGTCTGTGTTCTTTTGCAGCCATCAAAGACTGCAGGTTATTTCACACATACTTACTTCATGGGTGAAGCAGAACATGAGAATCTCGTTTCAAGATGTCATGGAGAAAATTCGGAAAACCAAAGCTATCTATGGTAGTTTATCTGTATCTTTGTTTGGTTTGGCTTTTTTTTTTTTTTAAAGATTTATTTTACTTATTATATGTAAGTACACTGTTGCTGTCTTCAGACACTCCAGAAGAGGGCGCCAGATCTCGTTACGGATGGTTGTGAGCCACCATGTGGATGATGGGATTTGAACTTATCACCTTCGGAAGAGCAGTCGGGTGCTCTTACCCGCTGAGCCATCTCATCAGCCCCCCTGGTTTGGTTTTTTGAGACAGGGTTTCTCTGTTTAACCCTGGCTGTCCTGGAACTCACTTTGTAGACCAGGCTGGCCTCGAACTCAGAAATCCACCTGCCTCTACCTCCCAAGTAGGGATTAAAGGTGTGTGCCACCTCTCCCAGCTTTATCTGTATCTTTAATTAGCAAGAATAATAAAAGACACTCCCCCAGAGCTAAAGGTTTTCCTAGGCTTAGTTTTAAAAATCTAAGCAAAAATATACTTACCTCTGCATGGGATTAGTTGACTGGGGAGGCAGTCATCTGGCGAGGCAGTGAGAAAAACACCTGGGGGCTGGAGATGGCTAAGTGGTTAAGGCTTCTCTGTCAGGGGACCCACAGTCAGCTCTCAGCACGCATATGGTGGCTCAAAAACGTAACTCCAGTTCCAGAGCATGACACTCCCATGCAGACTATATGCATGCAGAACACCAATGCACATGAAATATAAATGACTTTGTAAAGAGAGAAGGGAGAAAAATCCTTCATTCTTGAGACTGAGGCCAGGGAGGGGAAGTGACTCACTTTAGGAAGGGGCTGGTGTTGTGTGAAAGCAAAGAAAAGCATGCTGTTGGCTCTAAACATGTTTATTTCTATTGCTAAACAGGCTGATAAATCATCCCAAATTGTCCTTTCAATCTTTAGGCAGTGACAACATTGTTGATGATATCTTTGAAGATGACCCAAACAAGACGAAAGAAGCTATACTTATGCTTTACTACATTGAGCAGTAAATATCATTTGTACTTGGGGCTTGCTTGCTTGATTTGGGTGGATTTTGTTTCTGCCTTTCTCTTTGTTTGCTTGTTTATTTTGAGATAACATCTCACAACCCAAAAAGCCTCACTACCAAATACAGGACAGCCTTGATGGAGTTCCTGATCCTACTGCCTCCCTCCTGACTGCTAGCCAGCCTGCAGGTTTGTCTTTTGTAGTGTAAAAATTCTGTTCTAGTTGAGAAAAAAAAATAGAAATTTCTTTTTTCATCAATTTTTATGATTTTTTTTTTTTTTTTTTTTTGGTTTTTCAAGACAGGGTTTCTCTGTATAGCCGTGGCTGTCCTGGAACTCACTTTGTAGACCAAGCTGGCCTGAAACTCAGAAATCCACCTGCCTCTGCCTCCCGAGTGCTGGGATTAAAGGCGTGCACCACCACACCCGGCAATTTTTATGATTTTTTTTTTTCAGAAAATTGTAGAATATCCTAGCTACTTCAATCTTTTTATAATTATTTTTATTCTATGATATTAAGTTACTTGTTACCATATATAAAATTTATTTTTAATTTTTTTTTTAAATTTTATTGATTATATGTAAGTACACTGTAGCTGTCTTCAGACACTCCAGAAGAGGGAGCCAGATCTCGTTACGGATGGTTGTGAGCCACCATGTGGTTGCTGGGATTTGAACTTATCACCTTCGGAAGAGCAGTCAGGTGCTCTTACCCGCTGAGCCATCTCACCAGCCCTTATTTTTAATTTTAATTACACTTTATTTATTCTGTGAGGGTCATGAGGATAACAGTTCAAGTACAACTTGAAAGAATTCTTGCATAATTCCAGATTACAGACCATCGTTGTAGAGACTCGGAACCTGAAGCATCTGGTAGTATTATATCCATAGTCAAAACTTTCTACATGTATATCTGAGATAGATGAAAATATTTTAAGGTATTTACCTTCTCTTTTTTTTTTTTTTTTTTTTTTTTTTTTTTTTTTTTTTTTTTTTTTTTTTTTTTTTTTTTTTTTTTTTTTTGGTTTTTCGAGACAGGGTTTCTCTGTATAGCCCTGGCTGTCCTGGAACTCACTCTGTAGACCAGGCTGGCCTTGAACTCAGAAATCCGCCTGCCTCTGCCTCTAGAGTGCTGGGATTAAAGGCGTGTGCCACCACGCCCGGCAGGTATTTACCTTCAAAGTTAGTGTACAAGCTGCCAGGGTGACGTGTAATCAGCATATGTAATATCTATGCTCTTCAATGATAAACAGTTGTCATTGGTTGATTTGTTTGTTGTGGTGGTACAAAGAAATGGATACAGGTAATTTAAAGCACTAAAGACTCTTGTTTTCTTTTTCTTTTCTTTTCTTCTTCTTTTTTTTTTTTTTTGATTTTTATTGGGGGAGGGGTTGTTTTTTGTTTTTTGAGACAGGGTTTCTCTGTATAGCTCTGGCTGTCCTGGAACTCACTTTGTAGAGTAGGCTGGCCTTGAACTCAGAAATCCAACTGCCTCTGCCTCCCGAATGCTGGGATTAAAAGCGTGCGCCACCATGCCCGGCTTAGGATTTTTAAACTTTAATATCACTTAAAAATATTTATTACTATTATTTTATGTTCATTGGTGTTTTACTTACATATGTCTGTGTGAGGGTATCAGAAGCTCTGGCACTAAAGATACAGACAGGTGTGAGCTGCCATGTGGGTTCTGGGAATTGAACAGTGTTCTTAACTGCTAAGCCATTTCTCCAGGCCCCCAAATATTTATTATTTTTAAGTATGCACATGTATGAATTTGTGAACATGAGCCTTGGTGCCTACAGAGACTGGAGGAGTCAGATCCCCCAGAGCCAGAGTTACAGCTGACTAATGAGCCAGCCATCCAGTATGGATGCTGGCAACGGTCAGAGGTGGGTCTTCTGCAAGAGTAGTATGTGTTTTTGACCACTAAGCCATCTTAGCCCAAATTTAGTATGATTTTTAATATTTTGTGTGTGTTTGTCTGTATATGCAAGCACAGATGAGTGGTGCATATGAGTGTGCAGACCAGAGGTCAGGGTTAAGTTTCATTCTCTAATTGCTTCTCTGTGTTATTTATTTACTTATTTACTATTTAATTCACTTATTTAATATGAGTGTACACATGAATATACCATACTCAAGTCAGGTCCAAGGACAACGTAGTGGAGTCAGCTCTTTGCGCCCACCTTTACACAGGTTCTGGAGGTCAAGCTCAAGTCGCCAACCTTCATTGAACCCTGAGGGATCCTCTGCCTTGTTAGCACTGGTATGAGAAGCTTTATGCTGTGCCAAGGTGCACGTATGTGGTGGGTATCGGGACTCAGGTCCTCAGGTTTGAGTGGCAAACACTTCACAAGCCAAGCAACTTCTCCATCAGGCTCTAGCTACCAATTTTCACTTGGTAGGAAAACCTTTGTTAAGATTTGAAGTCTTACACATTTTGCTCAATGTTACTTTGTTGTTTTTTCCACTTTACTCAACATTCGTTTGAGGCACTGTGTGACTCCTCTTTTCCTAAGGGATAATTTGGGAGATTTGCTGTATTAAGGAGACTTACGTGAACTATCTCTTTGAACTATTATCTCTACTTGTAGTAATGAGGGATTGATACCTGATAGACCAGCGTTGGCTTCTGAGTATCAGGAACACCTCTTGGTTCTGCAGCTTTGCTGCATGTATGTTGGATTATTTCTCCTAAATCCAGTTTCTAAGCAGATACCTCTTTCCTGATGATCTGTGAGAAGAGAAGCCCCAGCTCACTAACAACTCTCTGTGTTCTGAGTGAGGATTGTGAGGACAGAGTGCAGGGTCAGGTTCAAAGTTCCTCATAGGGTAAGAATTTAATCCTGAGACAAACAGGTCAAAACAAACCCTAGGATTCTAGAGAAACACTGAACATGGTACTGAATAAGTTTAGTTAAGCCAGGCGTGGTGGTGCACGCTTTTAATCCCAGCACTCAGGAGGCAGAGGCAGCTGGATTTCTGAGTTCAAGGCCAGCCTGGTCTACAAAGTGAGTTCCAGGACAGCCAGGGCTATACAGAGAAACCCTGTCTCAAAAAACCAAAAATAAATAAATTAAAGCAAGCAAGCAAGCAAGTAAGCAAGAAAGAAAAGAAAGAAATTTAGTTAAAATGTACTTGATTACTATTTGTTTTCCACTGTATCATTATACTTAATTTCTAATATTTGGGATTTGTGTATCGTTGTAATATGTTTTAAAATACTATGGTTGTAGGTTCAATGAATTAATCTCCCTTGGTGAATATGAGAGTGCAGCTTATTTCGCAGCAAACAGTCCAAAGAGAATTCTTCAAAATACTAGCACAATGAATAAATTTAAGGGTAAGCAAATCTCTCTGAAATAGATAGATAGATAGATAGATAGATAGATAGATAGATAGATAGATGCAAATTCTACTTTTTTTGATAGAATGAAAATAGTATTCCAAGAGGCTAGACTTTCTTTGCCCCATCTTTATTATTTTTGTTTCCTTACCTGTAATATTAGGGGTTTCTTTTGATTTTCTAAGTTAAATTATAAAACATTTCATATATAAGAAAGCATGAAGAAACATAGTATTAATATACTCACATCAAGATTTCATAATATTAATTTTTTGGTCAAACATGTTCCATATGCTTTTTTAAAGCTTTGGGGGGGGTAGAGTGGCATCATAAAGTAAATTATACATTTTGGAGATATGATGCTGAATGTGAAATATGGGAGCTTCATACATGCTAGGCAAGTACTCTACCATGGAGATAGCCCTCCCAAGCCCAAATACTACATATAAAGTACATAATTTCTAAGATTGACATATGTACATGCCCATCACATTATTATATATACATACCCATGATATCATCACCACAAAGCTCCCTCATGCCCACTGGCAGTTATCCTCTCCACACACCTACTACTGTCTACAGACTCTCCTCCTAGATTCCATGCAACTACTAATTTGCTTTCAGTTACCATAGATAAGTTTTTCTGTAACTAGAACAGGCAGTAGGTGATGGCATTATTGTTATGATTATGATTATTATTATTTGGGGTGCAGGGTCTCACTATCAGGGGATATGGGACTAGCAGATAGTTGGAGAAAGAAGCTATAAGTAAGTAACAAAATAGCATATTTGCAGAAGTAACCATCTCAGCTCCCTTCCAGGTGACTAACCCCTGGGAGGCTTGGAGGGCCTGCAAGCTAGTCAATCAACTCCTTCTATGCTGACCAACTCAAGAAGAGTGGAGGGGAGTCTATCCCAGGCCATGTGACTCTTAAAACCTAGAGCTCTTCATAGGGATATTGGTTTCTAAATTCCCTTATATGGAATCTGTTCTTGTACATATATGGGGTGTGGGTGTGGGAGGGAGATATTTAATTTATTCATCTGTTACTAGACATATTACATGATGAAAATAAATGAAGACAGAAATAAATATAGAAAGATACTAAGGGCGACCCTATAGGAAGACCAGCAGTCTCAATTAACTTGGACCCCCAGGATCTCTCAGATACCAAGCCACCAACCAGACAACATACACAAGATGATATGAGGCCCCCAACACAGAAACAGCAGAGGACTGCTGGGTCTGGACTCAGTCAGAGAAGATGCACCTAATCCTCGAGAGACTTGGGGTCCCAGGGAGTGGGGAGGTCTGGTGAAGTGGTGCTGGGGGGCATCCTCTTGGAGGCAAGAAGAGAGGTGTGGGATGTGGAACAGTCAGGATGGAGTAGGAGGGGGATAAAGTCCAGACTGTAAAAAAAGATTAAAGAATAAATTAAAAAAAAGAAGAGAGATACTTTCTGCTTATGGACTAGAAGAATAAATACTGTTGAGACACTACTACTACTACTACTACTACTACTACTACTAGAAGACTCCTCCTCTTCTCTCAGTAAAACTGCCTTTTTTCTCTTTCTGCACTGCTTGCTTCCTTCCTTCCTTCCTTCCTTCCTTCCTTCCTTCCTTCCTTTCTTTCTTTCTTTCTTTCTTTCTTTTTTTTTTTTTTTTTTTTTTTTTTTTTTTTTTTTTTTTTTTTTTTTTTTTTTTTTTTTTTTTTTTTTTTTTGGTTTTTCGAGACAGGGTTTCTCTGTATAGCCCTGGCTGTCCTGGAACTCACTTTGTAGACCAGGCTGGCCTCGAACTCAGAGATCCACCTGCCTCTGCCTCCCGAGTGCTTGCACTGCTTTCTTAAAGTAGCTTCCCTTTCCTCTCTGCTCCAATGAGAGCTTAGCATATCCAAGTCTTTCAATTTTTTCTCTTATTTATCACTTTGCCTCTCAATAAGTTATCACTTTTAAACCAGTACTTCCTTTTACAAACTTAACTTTACCTTCATTGTTTGGGATTAAAGGTGTGTGCTAAAACTAAGCCATGCCACAACTAAAAAGAGTTTTTTTTTGGGGGGGGTGGTTCTTTGTTTGTTTGTTTGTTTTGATAGTAAATAACAATCTCAGGGTTCACAGTGCGACCAAATATCCTGCGACACTAGACAACTTAGTATGACTCTTGTCTCAAAATAAAATTAAAACAGACTGGAGGTGTAGTTCAATGGTAGAGTGCTTGCTTAGCATGTGGGAGGCCCTGGATTCGATTCCTAATACTGCAAAACCCTTTGACAACCCAGCCACACAGGCCAGTGATATTGAATAGAGAGCCAACAGATAAGCCAAACATAATGATGGTCAGTTAGTTTTCATTAAGACATCCAGAAAATACAGTGACACTGATGAAGCAGCTCAACAGGTCAGGCTTTGCCACCAAGCCTGAGGACCTGAGTTTATGTCTTTATTCTTGTATTTCCCTTCTTCTAAGAATTTGGGTGTGCCATTGTAAAGGGTGGGAAAGGTCTTGCTCAATTACTGTAGTAATAGTTGGCCTCAGTGTGTCTTGAGTGTGGCCATGTTGACTGCTTTAGTCTTTGCTTTTTAGAACTTGTCTTTGCTAGCAACTTCTATCTTTATATTATGTTGGTTCAGAAAGTATTGCTTCAGATGGCTTCTTAACTTAAAAAAAATTTAAAGACTTTTAAACATGAATACAGGAAATATTTACATCATTTCTACTCTACCTTCTCCCTTCTTCAGCTCCTCCCATGTCCCCCTACTTTCTCTGAAATTCATGACCCATTTTTAAATTATTGTTGTTATAGCAACACACACATATCCTATGAATTCATTTAGTGTTGCTCTGGTTGACTCTACTGCTGCTGCTCTTCTTGGTTGTCAACTCATGATACTGGCATCTCCAACATGCTGGGGTCTTCCCCTGTAACTAGGCTTCACCAATAGCCTCTCATAAGTTCTTTTCATTATGCCAAGCCTCGACTTCTTTGCATAACCTCTTTAGTCCTGGGCTGAACTGCAACTGAAGCTTCACCCTTCACCAGTGGCTTTTCCTGGCCTCTCACAGTTCCAAGCCTCAGTTGCTCTTCATGACTCCTTCATGCTTTCAAAACCAGTACCATTTGGGTGATTCCAGCTACAATACAAGGTACAACCTTGACTATATCTGAATACAGCTTCTTTGTACTCTCAGAAAACACATTCCAGAAGATTTCACCTCAGTGATGCTGGTCTCTTCTTAATTACTGTTAATTTTGTAGGTCCAGCTAACCAGCATCAATTATCCCAGTAACCTCCTTCTATTCTTGACTCTAAACCCCACATGGGCCAAAGCTACATGAGCTACATGGCCAAAGCTGCTGAGTTCCCCTACTTGCTTGGGACCCCTTGTTATATTGCATTATCACCAACTTTCTGTTTTCCAACATCTTCACTGCCTAAGCCTGGCTGTCCTGGAATTTGCTCTGTAGATTATCTCTGAGCTCAGAGATCTTCATGGCTCTCTCTCCTGAATGCTGGAATTAAAGACATGTACCACTGTGCCTGGACCTAAGCTTTTCTTTACCTGGAACTTGTTCTGTACCTGGCTGGCTTTGAATTTAGAGATCTGCTTGCCTCTCTCTCCTAGGATTAAAGGCATGTACTACCATGCCTGGACCAAAGCTTTTTATTATAGTCAAGTTGAAAATAGAGAATAGACATCACAATCCATCCCTTGTCAATTTGACACATAATTGTATCCCCTTATGTCCAATTGAAAATAACCGTCATAATAACACATAACATTCTATAATTCTCATACAACTGCAAATGGATGAGTTTAGCTATGTGGGACCACCCTGAGATCATCACTCCTTAATCTGTTTATCTCCTTGAACACAGAATTAGCTTCATTCCACTTCCTGATACCCCTTTACTCTTTTAACCATACATTTTGTATTTTTTCCCTTTCTAAGCTTGTTATGGTCAAAATGCTCTTCATGAGAGAAAACCAGAAGACAAAGTCTATGCTGGGCTTTTTTGAGACTTTCTTTGTCAATGCAATTAATCGAAATTTCTTTATCTTAGCTTCAGGACAAGAGCAAAAGCAGTGACATTCTTCATCCAAAGCTTCCTAAGAATGATCTCCGAGTAAAACTCTTCCTCACCAGCGTCTTCCAGATTCCTTCTAGGACGGCTCTTTAAGTCCCACTTAAAGCGTTCCTTGGCTTTCCAAATCCAAAGGTTCAACAAAATCTACATTCCTCTAAACAAAAACATGGTCAAGGCTATCACATCCATACCCAAGTCCCAAGTCCCAACTTCTGTCTTAGTTAGGACTTCCATTGCTATGAAGAGACATCATAATCAAGACAACTTTTTTATTTAAGATTTATATTTCGGGCCGGGCGTGGTGGCTCACACCTTTAATCCCAGCACTCGGGAGGCAGAGGCAGGTGGATTTCTGAGTTCGAGGCCAGCCTGGTCTACAGAGTGAGTTCCAGGACAGCCGGGGCTATACAGAGAAACCCTGTCTCGAAAAACCAAAAAAAAAAAAAAAAAAAAAAAGATTTATATTTCTTTCATGTATATGGGTACACTGTCACTGTCTTCAGACACATCATAAGAGGGCATTGGATCCCTGTTACAGATGGTTATGAGCCACCATGCGGTTGCTGGGAATTGAACTCAAGAACTCTGGATGAGAAGTCAGTGCTCTTAACCACTGAGCCATTTCTCCAGCCCCACAAGGCTGGGTGGAGCCAGAGCATAGGAGGAGACCCCCAAAGCCTAAACCCACAGGGACACACTTCCTAACAGTACCATTCCCCTATGGGCCATGCATATTCAAACCACCACAGTAGGTTCTCCTCTAAGGTCTGAAGCCTCTCCAGCCACTGATAACTGTCTAGATTACAAGCATGCATTGCCCTCTATTGACCTGGAGATATCTGAGCTTCTGCTGGCTCTCAGCAATTTTTGGCATCCTTGAGCTTGCAGACAAATTGCCATACTCTGCTTCCATCTTTATGTGGCCTACATAGTGATACAATTATTAAAAATGTAGAATTTCCTCTATATCTATTGTTAAAGGTTTGGAAAATGTAAAGGAATTTAAAAAGTGATAGGAAATATAAAAGGCAAACTAATAAGAATTAGTATTTGACTCAAACTTTTCTTTTTGTAGCTATTGGAAAAATTAGAGGAAAGCCTCTCCCATTACTCTTGTTTTTTGAGGCTATATTTAACACCAGTCAAGCTTTCAAATGTCCTATTAATGCTGACCTAACCATGGAGGGAATCAAATGTGGATTATCGGAGGAGCGGCTTGATTTAGTCACCCACTGGGTTACCCAGGAAAAGTAAGCAAAATTAGCCTACTAACTAAGCTACTAACTTAATTTCAACATGTAGTTAATAAGGTTGTTTTCCTCTGACTTGTAATCGTTGTCATCTGTGAGCTAGAGTTTCTCTGTGTGGCCTAGGTCTAATCCCTCTGCCTCAGTCTCTTACATGCTGGGATTATAGGTTTGTGATACTACATTCAGCTAATGGTCTGTTATAAATATTGTATTTTAGGATTTACTTCAGTTCTGTGTTGAAATTAATTAGAAAGTATCTAAGAAGGCCCAGTCACTGAGAGCTCAGACTAAAAGTCAATTAACTGAAGTTTACAAAATAAAATATGGCAAGCTAGCGGCAGATGTAAGTTGAGTGTCACAGACACAGAAGGATTGGTTGATAGCACACTTCTAGGGAGAGAAAAGGCAAGGAACCTGATCTGAACAGGCTGTGGTGTGTGTGTTATAACCTAGAAGGTACTATGTACGGAGGAGGGACACCCTCATGGTTATACTGAGGAGCATTTAAGCCAGCAGCTGGTCACTTCTTGAAGCCAGCTCTTATACAGACTGGCAGATTTGTGCTAATGTGTGTAGGGCTCACCAATCTAGAACCCAAATCTGAGAAGGGGGTATGGGATGTGAGGAGAAGGTCACAGGGGCTTCCTAGTAGACTGAGTGCAGCCATACAGGGAAGGGCCAGAGCCAAGCAGGGAAATAGCAAAGTCTTAGCCACATTTCCCAGACAAACCGTGTTTGGAACTGCTCCACCTTGAGGGAAGGGCCCTGCCTTTCATGTCTACCAGCTTGGTTGGTTTATAAAAAAAGAAAAAAAAATTAAACATTCTGATTTTGAACCCCTCCACTTTTAACCCATATTTACTGCATGTCCAGTTCTGAGACATTTTGTAGAGGTATTAGAATTTAATTTTAATGTTAGCAGTGTTTTGTTAGATGTATAGAAACACCACTATTATGTAATTAATGGCTGCTATTTTGCAGCCATTAATTTAAAATATAACTAAAGCACAATTACCATATAAGCACCAATTAGACATGATTATTCTGATCATGCCCAATTTTCCTTTGGCTTATGCTGAAAATTTCTGAGTGGCATTAGTGAGGTAGTACAGATGGTTGATTCACTGTCATTGAGTGTAAGCAGGTATATTGAAATATTGTAGCAAATGAGGTGATTCAGCTAAACCGTTTGGAAAGAACTGTTTCCTAAGTTTCTCCTAGTGGGTAGCTGTATCCCCTCCATACACTTCGCTTCTTATTATCTATAACAGATTGAAACTAATAGGTGCTCTAACACTTAGAGCTGGGCATTGGCATGGAGGGAGCACACAGGAGAACTTCAGGAAAACAAAGGATATGATGATGAGATATAGCAGGAGATTTTTTACACTGCTTTTGTTCTGGCTGGTCAGATGTGCGCAGCAGCCCAGGAGTTATCTTGGATCCAGGCATACGAGCCAGTTATTATTAAAATGCCTTGGCTAACTTAATTAATGACTGGCCAGTCCTACATCTTCCTCTGCTACCCCAGATCCAGTGGAGGAAGTGACCAGTGGCCACTTACCCAAAATTTCACATTGCTGGTTGGCTTTTCTCCTCTGCTATTGCGTCCCCTTCTCCTCTCCCCCAGTCTTCTGATTCTCACTGTGTCCTACCTGTGCAACTCTCAGTGACCCACCCCATGCTCAGCCCTTGGCTACATAAACCAATTGAAGGCAAGGACCTTCAATGTCAGTAAACACAGATTTCTGATTAAATCAAAGCATCAGAACCACAGGGAAATGTGCTTTTCCTTTTAGCGTGAAGACTTGCAGGATCTAATTATGAGCCAAGATTGTTCCCACTAGCTTTTGCCAACGTTAAGAATTGTTATATTCTGCAGAATCTAGGCAGACTCTAGGTAACTTATGAGAACATTGAGATCCCCAGTTGCATGCAGACCTTGCTTACCTGGCAGTTTGAGTTCTGTCAGTCTTGCAGGAGAGTGTCTTCCTTATAGACATTCAGACATTTGATCTCAATTTTCCCAAAATTATTTCCCCAAAGGAGAATTGTTTTTGGTTTTGCCAATCTTGCATGTGTTTAATTTCTACCACATTATCAATTGTTTATTGACTTATAATTTTATAGGTTATTTATAATCCATTTACAGTCTTGAATTTTCAGCTATTTCAGTCTCAGCCAGTCATCAGCCGTTTTCTGACATATGCTGTAATAATCTGCTTCTTTCAGGCTGACATTTTCTGAGAAGGTTGGCGATACTATTTTTGCTTATGGAGAGCAGCACACATACCACAAGCCCAGATGCTTGGCGCTAGCTCAGATTATCTACAGTGAATGTGGACTGCACAAGAAAGTTCTTCTTTGCCTGTGTAAACAGGGTCAGATTCATGAGGCTATGGAATATATACAAAAGATCAAGGACATTAACACTGGTAAGTAAAAAAGCCTAGTTACTAAATATACTTTAATTCTAACATCACTCATAGAAGCTGGCATTGTTTGAAACTTCGCTTATAAAATACTTTTATACATACTGATAGGAGATTTATTTTGTAAATTTTCATGAAAATAAGATAGAGTTATTTGAATTTCATGATACATATTATGTATTTTCTCAAAGGAAACATTTAATATGTGGCTATTACTAGAATCATGTAGAATTAAAGACAAATTTATTTCATATGATAAATCATACTATGTAAAGAATTTAAAAAAATAACTAAATTTTTATATATACTAATATACATATAGTACATATATGTATTATAGCAATTATAAATGAAGTATTAGTAATTCTCATTTTAGAATTTTGAATACCTAGCTTGTAATAGGATGTTATTTGAGAGAATTGTAAACACTTGACTGGCCCTAGTTCAATGGCCTTATATAGGTGACTGATCCTTGTTCAGTGGCCTGATACAGTTGACTAACCCTCGTTCAATGGCCTGATATCTTAACAAGAATCTCAACAGGGTGAGCTTATGGATCTGCTGTTCTAAAAGCCCCCATTCCTCAGGCATAACCCAATGTCCATTTTTAGGTTGTTTGTTTAGTTTAAGAAGTTACAAAAAACTAACAATAAAGAAATGCTAACAATGAAGAAATTGCAAAACAGACCAAAACAGCAATTTTAAGCCATATTTCTCAAGAAAAAGGATATTTGTGACTGTTGAATTTGATCATTTTCAAGTAGTGAATTGATGTTTACTTACAATGTATTTCTTAATGCTCTTGATGTCGTCATTCATTGATATCAACATCATACCTGACATTGCTGTCAGAGCAGTAGCTAGCTGCTTATATGCATTATTGCACTTAATCATTTTGTTGAGTCTGATGTAACTTTGGTTATAATATCTTCTTTATAGACAGAGACTGTGTGTGTTTGTTTTCCCAGAGAGGATAAGGCAAAAAGGGACATTTGCCAGTAGTTATACAATAACAGAGAGCCTGGTATAGTGGGATCACTCTACTAAAATTTATTGAGTAAATTATGTATTGTATTATTAACTAAGGATACAGATTCAGTTTCTGTACTGGTTTTCCATGTGAAAGAATATTAGTGTTTAGATGTGAAATATGGCTATATTCTGCTTGTATAGTAAGCAAGGAGAATGGGTCAAATTTGGAATTTCTAATTAGAAAATTCTGCAGATAATATTGTCAAAGAAATCAATTTATAGGAGAGAAGTTTGAATAGCTATTGAGTGTAATAGAGATGGGTTAACCTTAGATGTTAAAACTCAAGATGAGATATTTAAGCCATAAACTTGTTACTTTTCTCTTCTTTCTTTCTTTCTTTCTTTCTTTCTTTCTTTCTTTCTTTCTTTCTTTCTTTCTTTCTTTTGTTGTTGTTTTGTTTTGTTTTTTGAGACAGGGTTTCTCTGTATAGCCCTGGCTGTCCTGGAACTCACTTTGTAGACCAGGCTAGCCTCGAACTCAGAAATCTGCCTGCCTCTGCCTTCCAAGTGCTGGGATTAAAGGTGTGCGCCACCACGCCCGGCAACTTGTTACTTTTCTTTTTTTCTTCCCTTGTTCCGGTCAACCCCACTTGCTCTGCTTGACCCCACTCGCTCCCAACGGCTCCGCTCGCTCCGCCCAGCCCCACTTGCTCCTGGCCGCCCCTGTACGGCCCCCACTTGTTCCAGCCGCCCCCGCTCGCTCCGATTGGCTCCGCTTGCTCTGGTTGGCCCCGCTCGTCCCCGCCATCCCTGTTCGGTCCCACTCGCTCCAGCCATGCTAGCTCCGGCCGTCCCTGCTTGCTCCAGCCTCCCCGTTCGGCTCTGCTTGCTCCGGACAGCCTTGCTCGCTCTGGTTGGTCTCTCCAATCCAAGGATTCATTTCTTATTATTCTTCATAAGTATGCTGTAGCTGACTTCAGACGCACCAGAGGAGGGCGTCAGACCTTGTTACAGGTGGTTGTAAGCCACCATGTGGTTGCTGGGATTTGAACTCATCACCTTCGGAAGAGCAGTCGGGTGCTCTAACCCGCTGAGCCATCTCACCAGCCCAACTTGTTACTTTTCTAAGAAAATATTTTTCTATTTGTTTGCTTAATAGTTTGATTTAATTGATGTAGAATAGTATTCTTCACTTCCTTCTCCCCATCTTCTCTCTTAACCTCTTTTTTTCTTTATATGTATGTATGTGCATGTATTCATATATACATACATGCAGGCACACATAATAATTGATGGAGGAAAGGTGTGAATACTGGGGACCAGGTAGAGCATTTTACATTATATCATGTGTAATTCAGAGAAAATGAACATCTCTAAGCCTGCTTTCTTACTGGTAATACAAAAATGGTAATATATCACTAATTCTTAGTAGCAAAGTCAGTTTATTACTATCTGTTAGTTCCTGGCACACAATACATTTGTTCAATAAAAACTAGATTACCCTGTATTACCTTTTAGATACAAACTATTTATAATAGTTCATAAAAGATATAGAATTTATTTTGAAAATTATTTCTTGTGACCTAAAATATCTTATGTTGAAAATTTAGAAAATTAGCTGAAATGTGGTGGTGCATACCTTTAATTCTAGCACTCAGGCAGAGGTAGGTAGGTCCCCAACTTTGAGGCCAGCCTCATTTGCAAAGTGTGTTCCAGGATATCTAGGGCTACACAGAGAAATTCTTTTTTGAAAAACAAGCAAACAAATAGAAGGAAGGAAGGAAGGAAGGAAGGAAGGAAGGAAGGAAGGAAGGAAGAAAGGAAGGGAGGAAAGAGAAAATTTAGGAAATGAATGTGAATTTTATAAATATACAACTGTAATTGTAGTTTTGGGTAGTTTAGTGTTTAGAGAGCATATTAAACATATGAACTTCCTTTTCTGGGGTTAAAAATGGCAAAATGTTGGTACAACAAGATGACTGAGTAGGTGAAGAAGCCCAGTGGCCTGGACTGAATGGAAAAGCAGAGAGCTGACTCCTACAAGGTCACTTTTGGTGACATCTGCCGTCACCAGCACCAAGTTGCTTCCCCCACCCCCACCTAAAATAAGTAATAAAAATGATTATATGCTGTCAATTTCTAACTACTAAAAATAGTTATATTGAGCTTGCTTCTATGACTGATGATTTAAGTTCAGTCACTAGGTGAAATGGAAGAGCCAACTCTCCCTTGTCTTCCTGTCTCACCTGTGTACCAGTACACACATCTACATATGTACACATATATATGTGTACACACATACGTTCACATATATATGTTTACACACATATGTGAACACACATACATGTACACACAAATATGCATCTGGACTCAACTATGTACCAGTGCATACATCTATATACATGCAAAAACATAAATAAACAATCAAAAAAACCCAAGTACATTGATTCTTTACTTAAAAATAGGCTCTTACTATGTAGCCCAGGGCCTCAAACTCACAATATTCTTTCCTCCAACTTGTCAAGTGCTAGGATTGCAGACATGTGTTATCATGGGCAGCTTTATTGACTGCTTCTCAAAATCTTCATTTTGAATTTCCAAGTACTTGATACTTTTAGGGAAATCATGACTGAATTCTATTTTCTGTACAACACACAAAAAGATGAAATTATATTCTCTAGAAGTCAGTCTGTATGTGCACAACAAGGCATGCAGGCATCCACACAAATAAATAATTTTTAAAAAACCAACCACATTGGTTTATTACTTTAAAACAGACAAGAAAAACTCAACCTAATATTAGATAAAATCTTACGAATTCTCTCCAACTGCAGTGCTTTTCAGATGTGAAAATGGTTACAAAGATGAAGTGACAAGTTCCTGACTGCCAACCCCCTGTTCAACACAACACACCTCTGTTCCTGAATAGTATTTAACATGTATTCCCTGATATTCCTTGTTCTGAGTTGTCCTTTCTTGCTTCTTATTTTGGTTAAAGTTGAAGAGGATACTGTTTAGTTTATATTGGAATCAAAGTGAGACTTAGAGGTATGGGAAAGAGTGCAGGCTGGCAGTAGATATAGGTAGTTACACATCAAGAGAGTGAGATTTGTTCCATTTCGCTCACAGATGACCTGATACAACTAATAACAGCATGTCCCCAGGTTGACCTAATTAGATGTCTTACTCAAGAAAGGAATGGGAAACCACCATTTTTATCTTTTGGGCTTACTGTACTCCATGTGTTTTCTGTGGATATGAAAAAAGTTGGCATGAGGGTACTTCAAGAAGTCAGTAAAGGCGAGAAAGGTAAGTGTGTGTGCACACCACATTCAGGGGTGAAAGAGATTTCTGCTGGGAGTTAGATCAAGAGCAGGCCCAGCTTTCAATTGCCCACTACTCTTGGTCTGTGACTATCACCTGTTATGCCCTTGTTGCCTGTCTGTCTCTGACAAAGGGCTTTGCTCTGTATTTGTTGAACAACACAGAGAGCATGGTATAGGAGAGGGATGAAAACACTTTCTTACAGAAACCTTTTACAGTTTACAAGGGAATAAGTTATGCTACTGACCCAGAACACCACAGCACTCAGACTACAGTCAGGAGCTATCAATCTATAGCCAAACATTGTTTTTAACATCCATGGGTTATTTATTTTGCTTAAGGTTGCTTTCAACTGTTTTGCTGTTTTCAACAAGTAATATTCTCAATCTTTCTCTCTCTCTCACACACACACACACATACACACACACACTCACACACACAAACTCACGCACACACACACACTTAATAGAAGAGGGCATAGTTTAAGATTAAAGCTATGCATTTAGCTTCAGTTGTAAAAGTAATTTAGTGGGTAGTCCAGGCATGGTAAATCGGTTCCATTCTTGAGGGTTAAACTTAAAACAGGCTGAGTACACAGTAGTACAGCAGATTGAGTTTTAAATGTTCTTTAAAGATTTATTTATTTATTTATTTATTTATTTATTTATTTATTTATTATATGTAAGTACACTGTAGCTGTCTTCAGATGCACCAGAAGAGGGTGTCAGATCTCATTATAGATGGTTGTGAGCCACCATGTGGTTGCTGGGATTTGAACTCAGGACCTTCGGAAGAGCAGCTGGTGCTCTTACCTGCTGAACCATCTCACCAGCACCGAGTCTTTTTTTTTTTTTGGTTTTTTGAGACAGGGTTTCTCTGTGTAGCCCTGGCTGTCCTGGAACTCACTTTGTAGACCAGGCTGGCCTCGAACTCAGAAATCCACCTACCTCTGCCTCCCTAGTGCTGGGATTAAAGGCGTGCACCACCACGCCTGGCTTATATGCATATTTTCATGTGATAGTTTCTCTTTTTTTTTTTTTTTTTTTTGGTTTTTCAAGACAGGGTTTCTCTGTGTAGCCCTGGCTGTCCTGGAACTCACTTTGTAGACCAGGTTGGCCTCGAACTCAGAAATCCGCCTGCCTCTGCCTCCCTAGTGCTGGGATTAAAGGCGTGTGCCACCACGCCCAGCGATAGTTTCTCTTAATGTAACTTTGCAGTGATATTGAGGAACTAATTAAATTTTACATTTTCCCTTTACATTAATTTAATATAGAAGCCTAAGCAGATAAATTTTCAAATTGTTTGAAGTCAAAGAAAGAATATTAAATTACCTGAAAATATATAGAGGAATATAATTTAATATTCTAAATTTATCTTACAAGTAGTAACTAAAATACTTGATAGGAAAATAACAATAATAATCATTGTGTTCAAAATTAAATAGTAATGAAGATATTAATCAAAGAAAAATCTTTCTTAGCAAAGTTTTATAAGTAATGCAGTTGGTAGGTAAGACATTAGTTCCATAAGCTGATGGATACTGGGTTGGAAAGTAGCCCCATCAATGCTCAGTTTCCAGAGCACATGTAATAAGTCAGGCAGGAGGGCACATCTTTTTTTTTTTTTTTTAAGATTTTTTTTTAATTTATTATATGTAAGTACACTGTAGCTGTCTTCAGACACTCCAGAAGAGGGCGCCAGATCTCGTTACAGATGGTTGTGAGCCACCATGTGGATGCTGGGATTTGAACTTGTCACCTTCGGAAGAGCAGTCGGGTGCTCTTACCCACTGAGCCATCTCACCAGCCCCAAGAGGGCACATCTTTGTAACTCTAGTACTGGGGAGTCAGGAAGACATGTCCTGGGAGGCCTGCTGGTCATCCACTATAGCCCACGTGTCAAGCTTTCAGGTTAGTAAGAGACCCTGACTCCACAATAGAAGATTAGTCATTCTTAAGGATTTCACTCGTGTATACTTCTGTATGTTCCCCCTCATACACAAAGCAAATAAACAAACAAATAATTGATAAATACCAAAGAGAGTTACTATCAATTATCTTCCGAAAGTAAATCGTACTAGATTTCTTTAAAAGCAAACCCTTTTGTTTCTTGTAGGAAAATATTAGTTATAGATACTAACTACATAGAACATTCTCTATTTAGGGAAAGGGTTAAGGTTTGCAAAGGACTTTCTTAAGCCCTTGTGCAGCACTACTAGAGCATTTATGAAGCTGTTTGAAAATATTATGAAAACTATCCGGGCGTGGTGGCACACGCCTTTAATCCCAGCACTAGGGAGGCAGAGGCAGGTGGATTTCTGAGTTCGAGGCCAGCCTGGTCTACAAAGTGAGTTCCAGGACAGCCAGGGCACACAGAGAAACCCTGTCTTGAAAAACCAAAAAAATAAAAAAGAAAATATTATGAAAACTCAAGCACAAGACTGTCAGCACCTGATGGTTTCAAGCAGAGCCTCGTGCCTATAAGAAGGGGCTGCACTCTTCACTTTTACCTGATGGTTTCAAGCCTCGTGCCTATAAGAAGGGGCTGCACTCTTCACTTTCTGAGCTCCCTGCCTTACAGCCTTCAAAAAAGCTACCTTATACAAAGGAGATGACTGGGGAGCGTGGAAGGTGAATCATGTTCCAGGGTTGAGTTGATACATTCACATTCAGGAACTTACAAGACCTGGGGCTAAGCACTCTACTTACCATAGCATGAAACTGACTGGTCCAAGGCTGGTTTGAGAGTAACTATGTTGCAATGATGTCTCTTTATTTTTGAAGGATTATCAAGTTAACAGGAAATTATTTAATGTAATACTGTATTTTTTTCCAGATGTGATTGAGAATCTTGTGATGAATGATTTATTATGCTCCTTAGAAAAGTGGCAAGAAATAGCAAATATCTGTTTGCAGAATGGTTTTAAAAATTTGTCTAATGACATCATGTCCATTCTTCGATCCCAGGCTGGAGTTTCAGAAATTTCTGAAGATGATAGCACCAACATAATGGAACATGTTTTTTGGTAATTCTGTATTTTAACCCCTGAGGGCACTTGTTCAACATTTTACAGGCATTAGCTGGGGAAGCTGGTTTTAGCATAATTAATATAAATAAATGTTGAGTATAAAGCTCAGCAGTAAATCACACTTCTAATATGATGTTTACATTTGATTTTGAAACACTGAGACATTGCTTCCCTCTACCATGTAGCTACTTCTTGTAGTGAATATTGAGCAAATCCAAGAGGATAACTTTGAATAAAATAGCATAGCATTTCTACCTTAGAATAAGCTGATGTCCAAATAGATACCTTTGTTAACATCTGATCTGATACCTAGAACTGAAAAGGTGTGGGTAATGCTCTGCCAGTATGCTGACTTTCTAAATGTCAAACATTGGAACTTTGCTTCGATAAGAAAAGTAGAATATTATTTAAAGACTAGACGTGTTGGAAAAAAAACTAGACTAGCTTTGTTCTGCTGATTCAAACACGGCTCTATTCTTTGATATCTGTCCATATCCTTGGACTCACACACACATACACTTGCACACACACACTCACACACATACACTTTATACACCTTTGCCATTTATATACAGTGAAGGTCAAACTCCTACTGAAGTTTAGAATCTTGGCATGTTTTGTTTTGTTCGTTCGTTTGTTTGTTTGTTTGTTTGAAGACAGGGTTTCTCTACGTGTACCCCTTGCTGTCCTGGAACTTGAGAGGCTGGGATTAAAAGCATTTGCCACCACCACCTGGATCTATTTTTAAGAACAACAACAAAACTCAATCCATTTCTCTCTATTTCATATAATTCTAGTGGTTTCTAGATATTGAAAGAGAAAGATCCTTTTTCTTTACTGTTTTTTGTGGGTTTTTTTTTTGGATCAAGGATCATGTAACACCCACAGTGGCTTAATTCAATAATGATTTCCTTATTTCCTATTAAAATGAATAAGATAATCGTATATAATTTGTGAGTACCTGAGATCTTTTTTTTTTTGTTTTTTTTTTTTTTTTTTTTTTTTTTTTTTTTTTTTTTTTTTTTTTTTTGTTTTTTTTTTTGTTTGTTTGTTTGTTTTTCGAGACAGGGTTTCTCTGTGTAGTCCTGGCTGTCCTGGAACTCACTTTGTAGACCAGGCTGGCCTTGAACTCAGAAATCCACCTGCCTCTGCCTCCCGAGTGCTGGGATTAAAGGTGTGCGCCACCACGCCCGGCGTTCAAATTTTGTTTTGTTAAGATAGTCTTACCATGTAGCTCAGGCTGGCTTCAAGCTCACCCAGTCTTCTTGCCTTAGCCTCCACAGTATTGATTATAGTTGTGAGCTACCAGGTTTGGCTTCTTGAATTTTTATAAGGGAAGAAATGAGGTCTTGTCACACATTTTAAATTTTTTAATATTCTGTGTATGGGTGAAATTTTGCCTCCATGTGATGCAGTACTCAAAGTGACCAGAAGAGGGCTCAAGATCCCCTGGAACTGGAATTGTGGGGGGTTGTAAACTGCCATGCTGCTGAGAATAAGAACCCAGGTTCTCTTAACTGCAGAACCATCACTGCAGCCCTTAGTAATTAAAAAAAAAAAAAAAAATTTATGTTTTGCCCAAATGTATGTCTGTGCACCATTTGCATGCCTAGTGCCTGTGGAGACCAGAGAGGTGTCAAATCCTATTTGCTGGAACTAGAGTTACAGATGTCTGTGAGCTATCACGTGAGTGCGGGAAATCAAATTCAGGTCCTCTGGAAGAGCAGGCAGTGCTCTTAACTGCTAAGCTACCTTAGTCATATTTTTAATATGTGCATCTGCCTAGGAGCTTGGACAGTATAAAGACTATTCCTGAGGACTGGTATTCTTAGGAAGTTGGTCCTTTAAAGAAAAAGGTTACACTATATTTAAATATTTTAGCATTCTTCTTCTTCTTTTTTTTTTTTTTTTGTAAATAAGCAAATTTATTTGTATTTCTTTTTTTTTTTCCAACATTTATTAGATAATTTCTTCATTTACATTTCAAGTGTTATCCAGAAAGTTCCCTATACCCTCCCCCCTCCTGGCCCTGCTCCCCTACCCACCCACTCTCACATCTTGGCCCTGGCGTTCCCCTGTACTGGGGCATATAAAGTCTGCATGACCAAGGGGCCTCTCTTCCCAATGATGGCCAACTAGGCCATCCTCTTCTATATATGCAGCTAGAGACATGAGCTCAGGGGGTACTAGTTAGTTCATGTTATTCTTCCACCTATAGGGTTGA
>LR749503.1:322261-357946 GCA_902729485.2 Mus minutoides | reverse complement strand
TGTATTCTGTTGCTGATGCTCATATCTATGGTTCCTGATTTTTTTCCTATGGTTTCTATCTCCAGGGTTATCTCCTTTTGGTTTTTCTTAATTGTTTCTACTTCCATTTTTAGGTCCTGGATGGCTTTGTTCATTTCCATCACCTGTTTGGTATTGTTTTCCTGTAACTCTCTAAGTTTTTCCTCTTTAAATGCTTCTACTTGTTTAACTGTGTTTTCCTGCATTTCCTTCTTATAGTCCTCTATCATCATCATGACGAGTGACTTTATATCCATGTCCTGTTTTTCTGGTGTGCTGTTGTATCTAGGGCTTGAAGTGGTGGGTGAGTTTGGATCTGGTGATGCCAAGTACCCTTGGATTCTGTTGCTTCTGTTCTTACACTTACCTTCTGCCATCCCTGCCCAAGGAGACCTGGTGTTGGTGCAGACCAGAAGGGAACGTCTGTCCCGTCCTGGGCCTTTATCAATCTCCCTCTGGTGTCTCAGGTCGCTCTTGATTGGGCCGGAACAGATGCTGAGTTCAGCTGCTCACCTGTGGTCCCAAGATAGCCTGGGGAGTCCCGAAGGAGCCTCAGGGAGAGTGCGCAGAGCCTGTGCCCAAGCCCTGAGCTGATGCGGGGTGCACCGGACTGGACCTGAAGGAAGAGTCTGTCCTGCTCTGTGCCTTTATCACTCTCCTGGCTGGTGTCTCCTGCGCCTGGTGCTGGAGCAGTGTGGGCCAGAAGGGAAGGGGTCCACTGCCGCCCTGTCTATCTCCCGGCTGCAGACTCAGGTCCCACGAGATTGGACTGGAACAGATGTGTGTTCCTCTCACCAGTGGTAATGAGATCGCTAGGAGAGTCCCGCTGGAAACCTGGGTGGGTCTGCAGTCCCCGGGCCTTGCGCCCTGCGCTGGAGCAGTGTGGACCGGAAGGGAAGGGGTCCGCTGCCCCCCTGTCTGTCTCCCAGCTGCAGACTCAGGTCCCACAAGATTGGACTGGAACAGATGTGTGTTCCTCTTACCAGTGGTCCCGAGATCGCTAGGAGAGTCCCGCTGGAAACCTGGGTGGGTGAGTAGCACCCAGGCCTTGCGCCCTGCGCTGTAGCGGTGTGGACCGGAAGGGGCATTCTTCTTTTTAAAAGTGTGTGTGTGTGCATATGCCATGCCACAGAGCACTTGTGAAGGTCTCAGGACAACTTTGTGAAGTTTTCTCTTTTCTTCTTAGGTGGGTCCAAACTTGGGTTCTAAAATACTCAGTAGAAGCTGAGTCTCAGGATGGCAAGATAAGCTCCTTCCCCTGCTGAGCAGCTCACAGGTTTCAAGCTTTGCCTTCTCACTTCTTCAGTTAAATCAAGGATGGGAATGGGGAGATTGGGGCAAACTCTCAGGAGGACTTTGATTTCTAGATATTTCTTTTCAATGCACTTCAAAGGGCACATTGTCACTAACTCCCAGTCCCTATGTTGCTATTCCACAGTGCCACGGGCTCCTACTTTAGCTGACTTTATTGTTTGTACTATTTGAGTTGATACACACAGTCTGGCTAAAAAGTCATGTCATAACTATAGTACTGAAAGCTTTCACATGCTGTGCTGGATAGTTTTATGTCAATTTGACACAGGCTAAAGTCACTGGAGAAGAGGGAGCCCCAATAGAGCTATAGGTCTATGGGGCATTTCCTTAATTGGTGATTGAAAGGGGAGGGCGGGGAGGTCATTCAGGGGCTGGTAGTACTGTTTCTATAAGAAAGCATACTGAGCAAGTCATGAGGAGCCAAACCATTAAGCAGCACCCATCTATGACCCATGAATCAACTCTGCCTCCACGTTCCTGCCCTGTGTGAGTTTCTGTCCTGACTTCCTTCATTGATGGAAGTGTAAGTCAGATGAACCTTTTCCTCCCCAAGTTGTTTTGGTCATGGTGTTTTGTCACAGCAGTGGTAACCCTAACTAAGACACATGTCAAGTCTATTATTTAAGACCCCCCCCACCAACTCCCCACCTAACACAAGGTTCCAGAAGGAGTCAATGAACCAGGGTTAAGCTTGTTATCAATTCACACTTGGAATTTCACTTGTCCTCCTAGTCCTCATCTCTGCCTTCATCATGAACAAGAGAGTGAGTTTGTCATTTGAGAAGCTTGCAGCTTCTCCAAGTCAGCTGAGTATTTGAAAGAGGAGAGATAATAGTGCTCAGTGTTTCCTGGAAAAATAATGCATATGAAAGGATGTGGGATCAGTTGTAAATTGAGGTTCTTCAACTTCACAATGCCAGTTTAGCCCAGAAGTTCTTTGCTGTGTGGGACTTTGTGGTCTATAGCATATTTAGCTAGCTGCATTTGGCCTCAGTCTGCTAGATCCCAGTGTCACCCCCACTTCTCTATGCAGTATGGCCATCAAACAGTGCTATAGACCTTGTCAAAGAGTTTTGAACATTTTGTGTAAATTTTCTCAATATATATAAACTCTCTACCAATCTACAGTTAAACATGATTTTTACTAGGTGATCCTTCTGCAAAAAGGAATGAAAGATAGCAAATTAAGTGAATATACCTTCTGTGTTGTTTTCTTTTACATTATCACTGTTGCCCAGTTCAACAAAACACTGTATGCTAGCAAGCAAACAAATAACCCACAACTCAAAAGTCCAAATATCTCAGAGATGCTTGTCAAGAGACAAGTAAGGCACAAGACTACTGGTTACCTTTTTCCCCCCGCCTTTTGATCTCTACAGTTAAGTGCCACTCACAGTCTCTGGCCAGAGCAGTTTGTAAATGGTGACTTATTAGCACACTGGAGAGAATGAAAGGAAGTGGCTGTGATAGTTGAGAGACTGGGAAGCCATTTTACTGACCAAATCAAACCATAGTTTGAAAGAGGCTCTTTTATGCTCTTCTCAGAAAGCAACAGAGGGGATACAACTCAAAAGGAAAGTGAGATCAGTGACCTGGAAGGAAATACTGTCAGTTAATCATAAAGCATCTTTGTATGGAGAACCAGAATATTTTCTGCCTTTACTGTAGTTAAAAAAAATTAACATGGGTTATGAGGAATTTAAGTTATACAGGGGAATACTTTTTAAAGATTTGTTTTTAATATTTATTTTTAATTATTGTGTATGAGTGTTTTGTCTGCACATATGTCTGTGCACTGTCTGTGTGAAGTGCCTGCTAAGGCCAAAAAGAAGAGTACAGATATTCTGGAACTGGATTAATAGGTGGTTGTGAGCCATGTAGGTGCTAGAAATTTAACTTGGGTCCTCTAGAAGAGCCGCAAGTGCTCTTAACCACTAAGCCCTTGCTCCAGGACCTAAAGATTTACTTTAAAGTAAGTGCAAGTACTCCCAGAGACCAGAGGCATCACTGGTCCTGGAGCTGGAGTTACCATGGTAACACACTGGGCAGGAGTACTTGGAAAAGAACCCAAGTCATCTGCAAGAGCAGTATGTGTGCTGGGATTAAAGGCGTGCGCCACCACGCCCGGCTTGGACAGTCTTTTTTAACATGATTATACTTAAAACATTTTTTATAACTTTAGTATTGTGAAAAAGTTGCTTGTATGGACGGTGATCCCCTGCCAGGTAGCAACCATAGCCAAACTGATTGTATGAGAGTCCAATTTTTGCACAAAGACAAATACATAGATAAGTCTGTCTTTGTTTTGTATGGCTGGATGGCCGCAGAGAGCTGCATTAATGCTCTTGTAAGATTTTAAGTTTTTTGTTTGTTTGTTTGTTTGTTTTTAAAGATTTATTTTTACTTATTAATTATATGTAAGTACACTGTAGCTATCTTCAGACACTCCAGAAGAGGGCGCCAGATCTCGTTACAGATGGTTGTGAGCCACCATGTGGATGCTGGGATTTGAACTTATCACCTATTACAGATGGTTGTGAGCCACCATGTGGATGCTGGGATTTGAACTTATCACCTTCGGAAGAGCAGTCGGGTGCTCTTACCTACTGAGCCATCTCACCAGCCCCTTGTTTTTGTTTTTTAAGACAGGGTTTCTCTGTGTAGCTCTGGCTGTCCTGGCACTCACTTTGTAGAGCATATTTATTTATACCATTAAGACCAGTCAGAAACCAAATGAAATGGCTACACAAATCTTATAAATTTAGACCAGTCAAAGAATTTTACTTTTTTTTTTTTTTTTTTAAAGATTTATTTTATTTATTATATGTAAGTACACTGTAGCTGTCTTCAGATACTCCAGAAGAGGGCGCCAGATCTCGTTACGGATGGTTGTGAGCCACCATGTGGATGCTGGGATTTGAACTTATCACCTTCAGAAGAGCAGTCGGGTGCTCTTACCCGTTGAGCCATCTCACCAGCCCCGAATTTTACTTTTTTTAGCTATAATTTTAAGATAAAAAGCACTTTGTCATTTGTTGAACCTAATTGTAGAGAATTTTCTAGGAAAAAACAACTATTAGCTTTTTTGCCTTAGAGCTAAGAAATTGTAAGATCCCCCCCCCCCCCTCTTTTTTTAAGCAGGAGCTATCCTGCTGTGTGTAACTCCTGGCTACAGTGTAGGGCAAATTAAATCAGCCTCCACTGTCTAAACTGACTAAATCAAGAGATGGAAAGCCAGCAGATAAAGTTTTAATCTTTTTTTAAAAAAAAACATGAAACATAGAACAACAGTCATTCATACAGCGAAACAAAGACAGACATGAATTGACACATGGACATATTGGTGCATCAAACATAGACAATATAGAGAAGGTAGAGAACTTGATGTAACCAGATCTAAGAGTGTCTCTTTTAGGGGCCAGAGAGAAGGCCGGACATCTCCGGATTTCCCTCTGTCACTGGGAGAGTTCTGAAATTCATTTTCTCTCCCTATTTTTTTTTTTTTTATTTACTTTTTTGGTTTTTTTTTGGTTTTTTTTTTTTTTTGAGACAGGGTTTCTCTGTATAGCCCTGGCTGTCCTGGAACTCACTTTGTAGACCAGGCTGGCCTCGAACTCAGAAATCCGCCTGCTTCTGCCTCTGCCTCCCGAGTGCTGGGATCAAAGGCATGCACTACCACACCCAGCTTTATTTACTCTTTTTATTTTATTTTATTATCTTAAGCCCCGCCCCCCCCTTTTTTTTTGCCTGATGCAGTTTTTGACTGCGGACAAATGCCTGTTTTCTTTTTCACTCCCATTTTCCACTGTCAACCCCTAGCTGATATCAGCGCTAGGCCAACACTGACTCAGTCTAGCCTGTATCCTTTTGCACCTACTGCAACAATTTTGAAAAGATGAAGTTTAAAGCCAGTGCTAGCATGAATACAAAGTGTTGCTTACTGTGCCAGATACTACTACTACTTCTTCACCTTCTTCTTCTTCACCTTCTTCTTCTTCTTCACCTTCTTCTTCTTCACCTTCTTCTTCACCTTCTTCTTCTTCACCTTCTTCTTCTTCTTCACCTTCTTCTTCTTCACCTTCACCTTCTTCTTCTTCTTCTTCTTCTTCTTCTTCTTCTTCTTCTTCTTCTTCTTCTTCTTCTTCTTCTTCTTTTTGTTTTTTTGTTTTTCGAGACAGGGTTTCTCTGTACAGCCTGGCTGTCCTGGAACTCACTTTGTAGACCAGGCTGGCCTCGAACTCAGAAATCCACCTGCCTCTGCCTCTGCCTCTGCCTCTGCCTCTGCCTCTGCCTCTGCCTCTGCCTCTGCCTCTGCCTCTGCCTCTGCCTCTGCCTCTGCCTCTGCCTCTGCCTCTGCCTCTGCCTCCCGAGTGCTGGGATCAAAGGCATGCGCCACCACACCTGGCACATCTTCTTTTTAATCTTCCTGTAGAGCTCTACCAAGGCAGTGTTCTCTCAGTTGATCCACCTGTATTTAGGTCCCTGTTCAGGTGTCATCTGTAGCCGCCAGAGGCCACATCAACTGGGTTCCTGAGTGGGAGGCCGGAGCTGTAAAGGAGGGAATAGCAAGAGAAGAGACCAAGACAAATTTTCTGATCTTGGCCTGATGTTTACTAGCAGTCTTTGCTTATTTATTTATTTATTTGTTTGTTTATTTATTTATTTATTTATTTATTTATTATATGTGTGTACACTGTAGCTGTCTTCAGACACTCCAGAAGAGGGCATCACATTTTTGTTACGGATGGCTGTGAACCACCATGTGGTTGCTGGGATTTGAACTCAGGACCTTTGGAAGAGTAGTCAATGCTCTTAACCGCTGAGCCATCTCACCAGCCCCGCAGTCTGTGCTTATATAGGGGGAGGCCCATCTCCTGCCATGCCAGGCTTCTTGATGCTTTGTTGTCAAGTTGTTAGCACTAGTGTGTCAGAGCTGTTAGCATTAGGTCACCAATTCCACAGGTTGTCAGCTATCTCAGGAACATCTCAAGGACAGGTTCAGCCTCTCAGCGGAGAAGAGCAGTGGCAGGTGGCAAAACAATAGAACCATCTAGGTCAGAAGGCTCCACCCCAGGTGGTCTCATTCACATTGGCAGCAAGTTCTGAATCAGCCTGCTCAAGGCTGGGGAAGGCTATACTCTGTAATATGTAATAATTAGTGTGGAGTCAGGTGCCTTCAAAACTTACTTAGGGATGATGTGGGTGCAGGTTGTTCATTAGCGAGATTTCTTGATGTTAGTTAGCACTGTGAAAGAGGAAGAAAGGAATCAGGACTGGACTTGAGAAAAGTTTAGCTCTGAAGTAGTTCCAATAAGGTGGATATTTAGAGGCCTCTCTGAGGTGCCTCCAGATGGAGCTATGGGCTGGGCCTTTAAAAGCCTTCTGTGCCAGTGGATGGATCTGCCACCGGAAGAAGTCATGGGCTTGAACAGGAATGCTTATGGGCAGTCTTCTTCCAGAGTATTTTTTTTTTTAAAGACTTATTTATTATTATATCTAAGTACACTGTAGCTGTCTTCAGATGCACCAGAAGAGGGCATCAGATCTCATTATAGATGGTTGTGAGCCACCATGTGGTTTCTGGGATTTGAACTCAGGACCTTCAGAAGAGCAGTCGGTGCTCTTAACCACTGAGCCATCTCTCCAGCCCTTCCAGAGTCTTTCCTACCACTCAAGAGAGTGCATCCTTTGCTTATGAAAGGGGCATTAGGGTAGATCACAACTCCCACCACCAAACTTCCTTGTTTTTCATTTGTCTGAGGCTTTTCTTCACTCTTTACCTACTCATTCAGTAATTATTCTGCATTCTCATTCCCACCCAAACTTTGCCACTCCAGTATGTGAATAAAAACAAATTATGACTATCTCCTTCCTTCTGTCCTTCTGGTCAGGCAGCTAAAAAGTTTCATGATAGCCTATTTTCCAGCTCCTTGCAGTTTTAACATTCCTTTAATAGTCATGTGTTCCTCTGATAATACCTCCTGGGTGAATTCTCATAAGTAGATACAGTTGACAGACACTGCACTGGAGTCTGGATTGGCTCAGGCTCTAGTTTGCAAGTCCTGGATCAAGTCCCATCCCCTCTTTAAAACTGAGGAAGGCTAAGTAAGTCATCTCTGTCACCCTTTCTACTCCAACAGCTAAGAACCTTTAGATTTGAGGGGTTTCCACAAGAGAAATTAGAAAAAGGGGCACCAGGTTCCTTTCACCTTTGCTTCCTGTCTCACCCAAACAGAATGCCTTGGCGCCTCCTTCCTTAGTCACATGCAAGATACCAGGTTAGTTATGGTATAGTCTGAGGTGTTGGGTGACACTAGGATCTAGGTCACTGGAAGGCAGGCAGGTCTGCAGTTCTGTTTAGCTGCTCTGGGTGTACCTGCAGGCTGAAAGCTCCTGCATGAGGTTAAGCTGGAGAGAAGAGACTGGGTTTGTACTGCTCTGAGAATGCTCCGGGAGCCTTCCTTTTGTGCTAGATTTATTCTGTAATCCTTGGTTCCTTTTTCCTTTGCAGTGCTGGAGACAGAACCAGGGCTTTAGGCATGCTAGACAGGAGCTCTGCCACTCTCTCCTGTTCCCTTGATTTAAAATAGAGTT
Organism: Mus minutoides; assembly: GCA_902729485.2. NCBI lineage: Eukaryota > Metazoa > Chordata > Mammalia > Rodentia > Muridae > Mus > Mus minutoides. The sequence continues at coordinate 350,020 of LR749503.1, read as the reverse complement.
ACCCAGAACTCTTGATATTTTCTTGGTAGACTTTTTGTTTCCTAACACCCCCTCTGCCTTTGTTTTTGTTTTGCTGTTTTGAATGAGACTGAGCCCAGGCACACATTGCCCTTGAAAGGTACTTACAACTGGGAGGTCAAGTAAAGACTTTTCTGTTCTGGGCTGGTGGTTTCTTTCAGTAAGTGCAGGCCATGATAAATGAGTTACAGAGTAAATATAGCACAGAGGAAGAAGATGGAGAGAAAGGCTAGTGGTAAAGTGTTCAGAGAGCAGTGGGAGCTTGTCTATGGGAACTTGCTCCCTGCCTTAAACTGCTCCTGCTCAGGAGCATGGTGATCACCACCAGTGACCTCTCCATGACTCCCCGAAGCATCTGAATCCAAAAAGTCTGTTTGCCTTGAGGTTCTGAAGAGCAGAGATAGTGATTGCTGTTGTTTCCCCGGCCCATACCAGGCCTTCGGTAAATAAGCATGAGATGAAGTCATTAAAGGCACCAGTTTCATGGTGTATCCGAGAAGGTTACAGTTACTAGAAGTTGGAGGGTAAAAATGAAAGAGTAGGAGGATCCTGGATCCCACACAGACTCTGCTTCTGTTGTGTATGCTCATTTAATGTCAAAAACTGAGGGGTGGTAGCAGCAGTATTTTGAGGAAGGGGTCAGCTGGAGACGACTGCTTGTGAAAATAGCTCCCACCCAACCCCCCACAACACACACACACACACACACACACACACACACACACACACACACACCAAGCAACTCTTCCTCCAGACTCTTAGTGGGGCCCTACTTACACAGCAAAAGAACAAAGAAGTGATTGCTGCATCTTGAAATTGGAATAGCTATTGCCAAACGGGATCAGCAGAATCGTTACATTCCAGAAAATTCAGGACCTCAGAGGTTTCTCTGTACTCTTGACAATGGTGGCAGATTGCTGACAGCCCACACTGAGTTGCTGCATAAGAGTGTGCTCCTGGGCCTGACTCCAGAAAGATGGAAAGGAGGAAGGATAAGCCACTTTTGCCTGGAATTGGAAAGCATGGAACACTTTGGTCTCATCTCCAAGAGGGCACGGCCAAACTGTTCAGTTAATTAAAGGCAAACATTTCTCTATTGCCAAGCAAGGGAAGGACAGCAGAATGGTCAGGAGCTGGGGGTCCTGAGGACATGTGAATATGTCAGTTAGGGGCCAGACAGAAAATGAGAATGTATCTCAAATGGATAAAAAAGTTATAAAGGGATTGTGAATGGATATAGTGATAAAGGAACAAATAAAGAATGTTCAGGGCCCAGAGACTTTATTTATCCGAAGCTAATTATTACCTTCCTGGGGGAAGGAGACCCTGCACTTGAGTTATGAGTGTTGGGGACTATAGAAATAGAGACTGTGGACGCTGCCGTAAATCAGGGACACACAGCTATGGGCTACTGTTGCAAACAGGGCACCCAGAGCAGGGAGCGGTTGGGAAGATGCACTCCCCTTACTTTCCCCGCTGGGTATCCCCCACTGGCCATCCCCCACTGGCCAAGTGGTAGCTAACTGTCAGGAAGCTCCATATGACCAAGGACCAGCCTCCTGGGAGCTGAGCCTGCATAGATGTGGGTTAAATGAAAAAGTAGCCAGTTCCGGATGCTAGAGAAATTGTGCAGTGGCTGAGAGCGTTTCCTCCTCTTCCAGAAGACCCCTTAGCACCCAAGCCAGGTGGCTCACAACAAACTGTCACTCTCACTATGGGATCCTCTGCAGGCATCTGCATGCATGTACACACACACAGACATATGTACACACACACAGACATGTACACACACACAGACATATGTACACACGCACAGACATATGTACACACACAGACATATGTACACACGCACAGACATATGTACACACACACAGACATATGTACACACGCACAGACATATGTACACACGCACATGCCTCTAAGAATAACCAGTAGCATACTGATGAGTTATGTAATTAGTGTGTATTATTTATAGGAAAAAGTTTATAAATCAAGCCTGGTGGTAAAGATCTTTAATTTCAGTAACAACTTGGAAGGCTGAGATAGGAAGATTACAAATTCAAGGCCAATCTGGGATACAAAGTATCCTGGTTAACTTATTGAATCTGTCTCAAAATTAAAAAAAATATTTTTAAAAGATGATATAGCTTAGTAACAGAATGCTCACCTAGCATCCACAAGATGCTAGCACCAACACCAAATACTTTCACTCTCAGTGTTATTCTGTAAAGGAGGCAGATCCAGGACTCTTCGGAATGCAAGAGGCTGATAAATAGAGCACACTCAGATGGTGGCATGCCAGGCTGATGAGCTGATAAAGAACCCAATAGAGGCCAACCCTGGAATACCAAGTAGAAGAGACATCCCTGGGAGAGTGAGCACTTGTCCACTGTCTTCACACTCTCAGGCCCCCACATTTGAGCTTTCTTCCCACAAGGTGGTCACATGAGGAGCCCTGTGGGAATAGGCCGGTTACTTTTCCTTGGAAGAGTGACCTATGGGGCATTTTCTTTATTAATGATTGCTGTGAGAAGATCCAGCCCACTGTGTGAGATGCAACCCCTCAGTAGGTGGTACTGGGTTGTTCCAGAAAGCAAGCTGAGCAAATCACAAGGAAGAAGTCAGTGAGTAGCCTTTCTCCATAGTTTCTGCTTCAGTTCCTGTCTTCGGGTTCCTGCCTTAGCTTTCTTCCATGATGGACTGTAACCTGTAAATTAAAAACAACAAACAAAACACCTTTTTTCCCCAAGATGCTTTTAGTCATGGTTTTATTTCAGCAACAGAAATGTAAGTAGATCAGGGCACTCAGAAGAACACATGAGCTCTGCAGTTGTGTCTCCAACCGCTTAGAGTTAAAAATCTCCATTGATTATTTTCCTAACTCAGTACTCATATGCAAGCTGGAGTGATGACCCCACATGACTGGAGGCCACGAGGGAGCAGGAACCGACATGGGCGTTAGCCTACGTAACTGTGAGTTAATCCAGGCAGGAGCAGACATTTGATCTAAAGTGCAAGGTCTTTCATATAAATACTTCATCACCCCAAGTCCTTGCTGAGCTGAGCAGGAACCAGACGTTGTTGCACCCTGAATCCTGTCTCCTCTCAGGGGACTGGTGGCTGAAGTGGGAGAGTGCTTAGGAACCTGTAGTTAGGAGTCAGGGTTCCCTCCTCATGACTGCCATCTGCCTTCTGAGTGACTCAGCTAAGTCACTTTTCTTTGTTTTAATATTGCCAACTACAAACTAGATATGATTTCTCAGCCTAGCTCCAATGCCCTTTCCTTGGTGCAAAGATCAAATGTGATGGATGACATGTGAAAAGAGAAAATGACACAGCGAGGAAGGAAGGGAATGTGCTGAGAGCACACCAGTTATTAGTACTGGCTGTCTTTTCAGAAACTGCTTGAAGGGACCCGGGCCATGTCTCAGCTGCTTTTATTTAGCAGATGTTTCATGAGTAACTGCTATTTGCCAGAAGCTCATTTTCTGCTTTATAGATTGACAGGACTCTTTGACATTCTCCCCCTTTCAGGCCTGACCTTCAGAGGCTTTGGTTTAGCCTCTTCTCTCTAAGGACAACAGGAGCTATAGAAGAAGTTGGCTGCCTGTCATAGGGTGCTAGGCATTAACTGAAGTGAGAGTCCCCCCTCCCCATTTGTCATCTCAAGTTTTATTGACATTTTTGCCCTTTTTGCCTCAGGAATTGCAGGCTGGGTTTGCCTAGGGAGCGGGGACATTCAGCAGCCATGTAGGGTATCATGGCAGCAGCATAAGCTTGTCACCAAGGAGTTCATGTCAGGTTGTACTTTAAAGCACATCTGCTGTAGCTGATGGAAAACAAATCCTTTCTCACTTGGTGATGAAGAGACATAGGAAGCTGGTCAACACTGTAGGGGACAGCCCTGGTGATCATCAGGGTTTCATTTATCAATGGAGACTTTGTACTTTACCAACTGCTAGACAGAAGCTGAGAAGGCCAGGCTTCGGGAGAAAAAAGGCACACATGCATGGCAAATTTTATTAAATTCTCTTAGAATGTTAGATTCTGAGAAAGAATCAAAGGAGCCAAGAGCTCTCTCCTGGTAGAGCAGTTCAGGAGCCCTTACCTGTCATGAAGGGGACCCCTTCTGAGCTGGGTCTAGGCTAATGCCACACTGCCTCCATGTCCTGAGGAGCCCTTGCCTGTCATGAAGGGGACCCCTTCTGAGCTGGGTCTAGGCTAATGCCACACTGCCTCCGTGTCCTGAGTTCATTGCCTCTGTGAAGAAGATATTTCTTTGATTACTTTTTCAGGAATTCATGTTGCTAGGTGCCTACCAGATTCTTGGCTTCTCTGATAGAATCAGCCTAATCCAAAAGAAAATTGTAAATGATTGCTAAGTAAATAGAGTGTTCTTTCTTACTGTGATGGAGAAAAAAGAAAGATGTAAGGTGAGATCGTAGGAAGTTGACATCTCGGCACTTTCAAAATGTAACCCAGCTCCAAGGTTCCAGAAATATGTCCTGGTGAGGATGCCACAGGGCCACCCTCCCACTATGCTCTTTCCTCTATATGACCAAGGACTCAGTGGTATCTCCAATACTTGGTAATCATTTCTGTATCTATCTCCACTCACCCTGCTTTCTTATTGTTCCCAGATCTAGTCTCTTTATTTACTTCACACAGTATGAATTAGGATGCTGAGCAGATGTGTCAAGTGTCTGGATGGGCAGTTACTGGATGCTGTGTAGGGCTGCAACAACCTGCTTCTCCTCACTATAGTTAGTGAGTAGGAATCATAATGGTGGTGAAGATGGACCACCTTCAGGGGCTTTGTCTTATTTTAGCTTCTCCTCCTTTTCCTCCTCTTCCTCCACCTCTTCCTCCTCTTCTTCTTCTTCCTCCTCCTCTTCTCCTTCTCTTCCTCCTCCTCCTTCTCCTCCTTCTGTTTTGTTTGCTTGTTTGTTTGTCTTTCAAGACAAGGTTTTTCTATGTAGCTCTGCTTGTCCAGGAACTCTCTCTGTAGGCCAGGCTGACCTTGAACTCCCAGGGATATCCCCAGCCTCTGCTTCCTGAGTATGCCACCACCCAGCTGCTCCCTCCCTCCCTCCCTCTCTCCCTCCCTCCCTCCCTCCCTCCCTCCCTCCCTTCCTTCCTTCCTTCCTTCCTCTCTTTCTTGAAATGTGTAGAGATGTTCCTGCCAGTTTGACCTTCATTGTTTCTCAGCCCCTGGACACTGTTTGGTTTAGAGAGATCTCTTACTAGTGCTGCAGAGGGTCATGGGTGCCAGATTCCTGAAGGAGAAGACCCATTGGCTGGCTATTTTTATAGGTGCTATATTGGCTGCCCAATCAATATTGATTTTTAGACTCTCCTCTAATCACACTGCATTATGCTGCAATGGCTCAGGGCCCTTGTACAGATATTAACTTAAAACTATTTGTTTTCTGGAAGTGGCTGATTCTGACTGTCTTCCTTTTGACTGCCTCCACTAGGTCACCTGGGGAATGTAACTTGTCATCAGCCTCCTTCTTACTGTCTAAGCTAAAAAGGTCTGAGACAGCATCCACATTTATACTTTGCCAGGACAGCAATTTGGCTTAGACCCTTAATATTTATTAAGAGTCAAATTGTATAGCATTTGGGATTGTGCAGTATGAGGAGCTGAGCTGAGGAAACCATGTTACAGGAAAAGAATGTGTTTTCAATAGAGACCTGCAGAATACAACTGTGACACCCCCTCCTCCTCCCCCTCCCCCTCCCACCCCTGAGATACAGCCTACTGTATTTGGAAGTAGAGATAAAGTTTCCAGCCACATCTTCCTTTGTGAAATTAGCACCCCATGGGAACTGTTGGGAGCATTTGGTGAATATAAAGGAGTCAGACTCTTGAGAAACAGATCTAAAAAAGTCTTGAGAGCAGGCTGCTAATTCAGTAAGTACTGCACGAGTACATGATATATGTGTAGGCCTGGGTATGAAGGTGCATCTCTGTGAACGCAGNTTTGTTTGTTTGTTTGTTTGTTTTTCGAGACAGGGTTTCTCTGTATAGCCCTGGCTGTCCTGGAACTCACTTTGTAGACCAGGCTGGCCTCGAACTCAGAAATCCACCTGCCTCTGCCTCCCGAGTGCTGGGATTAACGGTGTGTGCCACCACGCCCAGCAGGTTTGTTTATCAGAAGCTTGACATGAACTTTCTGGAGCTTGGGACTGGCTGAAGGTAATGGGAATTCTGGAATTTGTGACAGTGAACCTGGGGTAAAGTTGAATTATAAGGGTGGTTTAGGGGTTGGATAGGAATCTTCTCTCAATTCCCAAAGGGGCTCACTAACTATTCAGATGGGCCCCTTCCCTTCCTGCTGCCCAAGGAACCATTTCAAAGCTGGGTTTGCCATTTTTCTGATCAGAAGGGGAAATATTCCTGAGACTGACTTTTCTTATCTTGCTGACAACTGTCCTGCCACCTCTTTGAGCTGTACCCCAGGTCCCTCAGGGAAGATCCTCCCATTAGGTAAATCCCATCAGGTAAATCGGCCATTATACTTCTCAGATTGATAAGAAATAAGTGTCTGTTTGCCCTGAGATAATACATACAGAAAGGTAAGCCCCAGCCAGCCAGTTTACCCACAGAACTGCTTTTCTGAAGCTGAGACTAGCTCAGCCTTTCTTCTCTTAGTGCTTGCTTCCTGTTGTGCTTCCTGTTGTATGAATAACCAAGTGGCCTTCCTGCTATCTCTGGGGACTGTTTGGCTTTTCCATGGCTGCTTTAGTGTCCTGTGCTAGCATGTGGGTTTGCTTCCTTTTTTGTTTGTTTGTTTGTTTGTTTGTTTGTTTTTTCGAGACAGGGTTTCTCTTTTAGCCCTGGCTGTCCTGGAACTCACTCTGTAGACCAGGCTGGCCTCGAACTCAGAGATCCACCTGCCTCTGCCTCCCAAGTGCTGGGATTAAAAGTGTATGCCACCACGGACCAGCTGTGGGTTTGCTTCTTATTCCTTACAGTCAGATGGTCTCAGATTGGACTACAACTAATGTAGCAGAATCTTGCCCCTTTGTTTAGAAGGGTCTGGGTTTTGCTTCGATTCTTCTTCTTTTCTGTGCTAGGTATGTAACTTGGGCCGTGTGCATGCCTGCATCCCACCTCTGAGCTACTCCCTCTCTAGTTTATCTCTTAACCTTGCTTTTTCACTGTTCAGAATTCACTAGAAAAGAATAAAAATAAACAGAATTCACCCAATAAGCTTAGTTGTCATTCTTTCAATGTGATAAGGGGGGGTACCTTAATAAGAACAGTGGTGACTTGGTAACTTATGTAGATTTGTAATTATGTAATTTTTCCTTGAGCTGAGGCAGAGGGGGTGCCATAAATTCTAGGTCAGCCCCAGCTACAAAGTAAAACTGTGTCTCAAAAGAGGAGGAAGCTGTGAGATGGCTCTATGGATAAAGCCACCTGTCATCAATCATGATGACCTGAGATCAGTCCCTGGCCTCCACATGGGAAAAGAAAAGAACTAATTTCCACAAGCTGTCTTCTGAGCGCCATTCTCAGAGGTGCTTTCTGAGCGCCATTCTCAGAGGTGCTTTCTGAGCGCCATTCTCAGAGGTGCTTGGGCTTCTTTCATGCCAGTCCATCTGAACTCTGCAGTGGTGGGCTGGCAGGGCTTGCATAGGCTCAACCCCTCTGCTGTTGGCAGTGGAAATCACTTCAGGGCACATTTACCTGTGGAAGGCTTATCAGAGAAGACTGTTCCCTTCGTGGCATGGTCTCTTTGGATGGTTTTTATTTTTACTGGGTGTAGAAAAAGAGAAGGGGTAGTCATTCCAAGATGACTGAGTGTCTGGAGAAGGTCACCTGTATTCACACCAGCCTTCTGAGCTTATTCCTTTGTCCCCCTTTGCTAATTTTTTCCCTAGTTGAAAACCTGCTATCTGTAACATTGTTGGTTTCTGGGTAGGGTTGGATATGGCACAATAAAGGATACAACAGTTTCTGCCCAAAGATGTCAGTGCCATAGTTGGGAAACACTTTTTCTTCCTCCCTCCCTCCCTCCCTCCCTCCCTTTCCTTCTCCTCCTCTTCCTCCTGCTCTTCTTCCTCCTCCTTTTCCTCCTGCTCCTCCTTATCCTCTTTCTCCCCTGGCCCCACACCTTTTTCTGAGACAGGGTTTCTCTGTATTGTCCTGGCTGTCCTAGAACTCACTCTGTAGACTAGGCTGGCCTTGAACTCAGTGATCCACCTGCTTCTGCCTCCTGAGTGCTGGGATTAAAGGAGTGTGCCATCAATATGCTTTCTTAAAGGCCATGCTATGCTGGCTGAAGCAGAACCATGTCATGCTGACTGTCAGCAACAGCATCAGAACATACAAGCTATATGCACGGGCATTATTTTTAGCTAACTATCTCTAATGGCAGCTTCGATATCTGTCTGGCTCCTTTGCTGCTGTGTTAGTAGCAAGTCACATAGATTCTGTTTCCCTCGTTGATTTGTATCTGACTCGGAAAGAGCCCACCCTTGCTTTGGTGTCAAGGCTTCCTGCTCTGAGTTCCCCAAAATGGTTTCGACCTAGATGAAGCATTCATTGAGCTTTGGTCTAATTGGGGAGATAATATTCACACACACACACACACACACACACACAATAATATGCTTTTCATAGTATGCTAATTGTCAAGAAGACAGGTTTCTGTAATATCTCAGGCACCTTGATTTTGGACCTGAGAGATTTCAAGTGAGAGCATTGTTGGCAAGGAGCAAAGCCCCAGCAAGAATGTGTCTGAAGAATTCTTGGACAGTGGGGACACTGGTATGTTAAAAATACCAACCAAGCACCTTCCTATGTGAGGCACATGGCAAATTCAAAGTAAGGCTATCCACTGCTCTTGTCCTCAGTGCCTCCATAGACCAGACTGTGAAATGTCCCCCAACACAACGGAAAGGCTTAGAAAGCTTAAGACTTGAACTGAAACCGAGAACATGGTCCAGGGGTTGTCACCTCTCCCAGCGTAGCACCCAGATGACATAATCCCAGTGAAGCTGCAGATTATGTTTAAAGAAGACACTTAGAAAGAAGATTGGCATGGAGTGTGCGGAGAGCAAGCACTTCCGTGCTGCAGTAGATTTAGAGAGCAAAATGGAAAGAGGAGAGATCAGGACCAAGCACAAACATGCTTTAAAAGCAAGCCTTCGAGCTCAGACTGCGGCTGTGTCTCCTATTGTCTCTGTGACCATGGCAGCAGTCTGCAAGCCCATGAAATCTTTCGGGTTGGTAGATTCTTTGGCTTTTTTGAACTTGTCCCAAAATGTTGCTTTGAATTTCTTCTCCCTGTTTCCAGAGAACCCATGCTCCCTTAGATGCTGTAAGAGTGAGTGATTTTTCAAGGACAAATTATTAATGAGACAGGTGTTTTGTTTCTGTGTTTCTCTACCTGAGCATGGCTGGAGCGCGGTTAAGTTCTCGTGGCTCCTCTAAGGGAACTTAGATTGATTTATAGAAAAGCAGGTAAATAATCACCTATGGTGTACGTTTAAGGCCAGTCAGGCGTGGTGACACACACCTTTGGTCCCAGCACTTGGGAGGCAAAGGCAGAGGCAGGCAGAGGCAGGCAGAGGTCAACCTGGTCTCCATAAGACATCTAGGCCAGCCAGAGCAACACAGTCTCAACAAACAAACAAACAAAACCCCAAACTTCCAACAATGAACATTTATTTAGATCTTTTTGTTCTGTGTTCAAATCACTCTATACTAGCTGTGATTAATAAGGACTGCTTATAAAAGTCCCATCAGCAAACACCTTCAGGACACTACACAGCTGAATCGAGAGGAAGTCCCAGATGCTTGTTCTAAGAGAACCATGAAATGTCCATATGATGGACCAGTTCTTCAGTAGCTTCTGCCAGTCATTTGGCCATAGGCATCAGCCTCCTTCTCCTTAGGACTTCCTGAAGCTGTCTCATAGGAATCCCAGAGGGCAGTAGACCAAGAGAAGTGAGAGAATGATCTACAGAGTGGGGAGTAAAATCCGATGTGATTTTGTCCTGCAAGGGGGTTCAGACTGGCTTACCTCTGATGAAACTGGTCTTCTCTCTACAACAAAGAGGGGAACTCAGTCTGGTTTGACCTAGGCTCCATTGACTTCCTCTGATTAGCCAGCTGAGTGGAAAGTTCAAGAACTAGCATGGGTTATACAGGAAGTAGGATTTGAGGGATTGACTCCTGGAGTGGATATAGTCCTGAGGGCAGCAGCTATTGGTTAAGCTGAGGAGACCCTGCAGAAGATCCTAAGTTGTGGGATTCTGCCTTTCATGCTTCTGTGAGAATGCATGCAAGTAAGAGAGGAGGGGTTGACAAAGAGCTGTGTCCAACAGGGGCTCCTGGAGACCAGACTCAGCTATGGCAAGTTTACTTCCAGATCACAAAAAAAACATAAGGCTGTACACTTCTGGTATGCTAGCTTCCTCCTTCCCCACACTGAGATTTCTACCAATGTGAATCTTTTGTTACAACAGTTCCAGGCCAACAGGAGCAGAGAGCATGTTGCTCCTGGTTTTATTTGGGGAGGCGCCTCTGACTCACTGAGAGAATTGGTTGATCTTTTGTACCTCAGTTTCTCCTACTGAGAAAACAAGAGGATACTTGCCTGTTGCAGATCACAAGGCTGTGGGAAAGTAACTTAATGCAAATAAAGGCTATTTACTCATAGCTCATCTATTTGTGCACAGTAGTATTTGGACCTGAACATTTATTGTGAGAGAGCCAGCCCATGGTGACCTGACAAATCTTGCCAAGTGAAACCCAACTAATTGTTTCAGTCAATATTCGTTTCTTTCTCTTTCTAAGTCATATTGCATAACAGTTGGTTCTATTTACTGAGCAGCTCTCACATGTCAGTCACTCTGGTAGACATTATCTTTTTAGATATTTTATTTTATGGCATATACATACACCAGAATGTATGTATGTGCACCACATGCATGCCTGCTGCCTGCAGAGGTCAGAAAAGGTTTCTGGGTCCCCTGGAATTGGAGCTACAGATAGTAGTAAACCACCAGGTGGGAGCTTGGAACTAAACCTACATCCACTGCAAGAGCAGCCAAGACTCATAGTGGCTGAGCCATCTCTCCAGCCCCTGTCTGGAATACTCAAGTATGAAAGGTTGGTTCTCCTTTACACATATGGAGGGTCGGGGTATTGGCAGTCTAATAAAGTTCTATGTGACTCCAAAATTATTCCATTTTATTGAGACCTACTGGCTCCTGCCTTTACTTCTTGAATTTCTGAGGGAAAATGAATGCAGTCTGCCCTGAAGAGGCAGCTTCTAGAAGGAAAGGCTCCAGCCGAGTTCAGTGCTAAGCGTCATCTTTCTCTGCCTTTGGCTGCAACATCATCTGAAACTGAACTCCCTTGTCTGTGGAGAAGATGATATGTTTCTGGTTTCCAGCCAGCCCAGGAAATGAAAGGTTTGTGTGAGACACACTTGTTCCAATTGGGCTCTTCTCTCCCCACCCTTAAACTCCAGGAATGGGGTGACTCCCTCTTACAGCCCCATCTGACTAAAATTTGGGGGGAAAGGGGAGTTTTGGATTTCCCAGCATGTAGGCTGCCCTTGCACCCAGCAGAAGACCCAGTGTCCTGTAATGTGACTTACCTAGAAGCTAGTGACTCTGCCCCAGTTCTTCTTATCACGTGTATGTTTACCTTCTTGGTGATGTTTTCAGACAGTGGGTGTGGTGTGGTGGTTGATGAGTTGAAACCTGTCCTGGTTATGCACTGAAACTGGCTTTTATTATTACTTGCCTAATGTGGCAGCTTGCAAAACAGTTTCCATGGCTCTCAGCGTATCCAGGCCTGCCATACATCTGCTCCTGCAGAAGTTTGCCATTCAGAAATGTGTGGATCTGGCAAATGCTATCCCAACATTCCCTAAATGTCACTGCCAGGTGTTCTAGATTCTATCAAGTTGACACTCCTCACTGCTGTCACACTTGCTAATTGTACTGCAGTTATAGATTGATGCCTCAGAAAAAGTCTCCAGTCACTTAGGCAATGTCATTGCCAGGATCAGTATTGATCTAGGTAGTTATTTCAGTGGCTGAGCTGCTGGCAACCCCTTTATCGACTACAGTAACAGCCTTTGGTAAGTGCTGATTTTATTGATGCATTCCACGACTCAAATGCCCAGGAATTTAGAAAAGAAATTCTGTGTCATATGATCACCAGTAACATTGCATATGTGAGGACACCTGTGTGTGGTAATTGCCACCCTGATGGTTGTTTAGTGTAAATTTGCTCTTCGTGAGACCAATGTTTCATGGTACATCTTTAGTTATCACAGCACAAGAGGTTGGCTACCAGCTGTCTTAGTTTCTCTGACAAACTTCAGGGAGAAGGGGTTTACTATAGCTCACAGTTCAAGATGCCATTGTCCACTGTGGCAGGGCAATGGAGGTGGCAGCAGCTTGGTCCAGCTGGTAACACTGCACTGACATTAAGAAGCAGACAAAAAAATGAATGCATTCAAGCCAGTGCTCAGCTTGCTTTCTCCAGTTTATATATTTCAGAATTCTGCGCTCAAGGAATGGTCTCCACCCACAATTAAGATGGGTCTTCCACAAAAACAAACAAACAAAAAACAAAAAATAATAAAACAAACAAACAGTCAATATAATTCCCCATAGGCATGGCCAGAGGGCCGTCTTCCAGGTGATTCTAGATTCTGCCAAGCTGAAAAACTCGCACTTGCTAATTGGACTGAAATCACAAGGACGAAGAAATGTGCTCCTATCAGCCTTGCCCTGAAAACTGCAGATTTTACCACACTAAAGCCTTTCTTAAGGGTCAAACATCTGGTTGAAAGTCTTTCTCTGTCTATTGTATACTCTTGCAGGATCTTCTGACGAAGCCAGGTCTCTCTCTTTTTATTTTTTATTATTTTTTATTTTTCCCTGTTCCGGTCAACCCCGCACGCTCCCCTCAACCCTACACGCTCCAGCCGGCTCCGCTCACTCTGGCCGCCCCCATACAGCCCCTCTCTCTCTGGTTGGCCCCACTCGCTCCAATCGGCCCCGCTTGCTCGCTCGCTCGCTCGCTCGCTCCGGTCGTCCCCACTCGCTCTGGCCGGCGCCGCTTGCTCTGGCTGGCCCCGCTTGCTCCGGATAGCCCCGCTCGCTCGGGTTGGTCTCTCTGGTCCAAGGATTCGTTTTTATTATTATTCTTCATAAGTACGCTGTAGCTGACTTCAGACTCACCAGAAGAGGGCGTCAGATCTCATTACAGGTGGTTGTAAGCCACCATGTGGTTGCTGGGATTTGAACTCATCACCTTCAGAAGAGCAGTTGGGTGCTCTTACCTGCTGAGCCATCTCACCAGCCCTCTCTCTTTTTATTAATAGAGATAAATACTAATGGTAACTAGATGATAAAATGGTTTAGGTGGAAACCATCCAAGGTGGATGGTTCTATGTCCGCTGCTCAAGACACTCAGTAAAGGTAATTCTTCATAGTGGTGTAGAATCACTGAGCATTGGGTATGATGGAGGTCATATGCAACTTACCATGATATTGCATCCCAGTGTTCAAATTCAGGACAAGAACTCAGGCACACCTGCAAAGGCCATCAACCACACTAGAGATGATATCCTCCAGCTAGACTATTAAGGGCTCTGGAAGTTATTGAAAGCTATATGCCACAGAACAAAACAAACAGGGGCTGGAGATGTCTCTGTGGTTACGAGCACTTTCAGCTTTTCCAGAGGACCTGAGTTGCGTTTCCAGCACCCAGGGATATTTCTAGGCTGTTTTGCCTGAAATAGATTCCTCTTCTATAGCCTGTACTTTTTTGTTGAAACCTTTTGGTGCTTTAAATACTGCCCTGTACACCTCTGAAGATGTTTTTCAGTTTTAGAAGCTGAGATGATTACCTCTAGCTTCACAAGCCCACTTAATCGCCCTAATAGAACCCTAGCAGCTTGAAAGGGTTTCTTCAGGTGACAGTTTGCAAATAGCCTCTAATTAGCACATGGGTTAACTATAATTTTCTCAGTGTTTCCCTTCTGGGAGCCTGAAGGCAAGTGTTGTGACAGAATGGTCATTCAGCCTTGGTGGGAATACAGGATATAAAATGCAACATTACTGATATGAGCAATAAATAATAATGATAATCTATATGTAAGTGGTGTAATCCCTGACAATTATCTCTTGCAGTATCTTGCCTCCCAGGCCCAGAACATCCTGAGGATGAAAATCACATTCTAATATTTTTCTGGGAAACTCTGGTGGGCTCATAAACAGTGTATACACTGAGTACACAGTGTTCTTAAAATTAATTTAAAATTAAAACTTCATACACATACATAATATATTTTGATAAACCCCCAATTCTCCTCTTTTATTTCCTTGCTACTTCTGAAATCCTTCCCAACATCTCATTTTACTACTTTTGTGGCTTGAAAAAAATAACTTACACTACTTAACTGTGGTTGTCCCATGTGCACAGGGGATGTGGAGTCTTTACTGGCTCATAGGCAGCTTACTGGTGGCTTCACTTATGAAGCAAAAATCACTCCCACTCTCCCAGCAGTCATTAGCTACCAACAGCTTCTCAGGTAGGAGTGGGAAGCATGTGTCCCTCTCCATTCTATGATGGGTTCCTGACTGTGTCAGATAATCGTAGTGGCTTGTGAGTTCATGAGTGCAATGCCATCCTGTGTGTTTAGAAGAGAGCATTTTACAGCACTTCTCCCATTTGTCTGCTCTTCTCCCATAATCTCTGCCCCCTCTTCTGAAATATCCTCTGGGCCTCAGGGTGAGGTGTAATATACATATCTTGTTTAGGGCTAAATACTCAACACTGGTAAGTGTACAACATTCTAATTCCTTCTTCTAGGTTCTGTTGGGCAAAATGACCACCTTGTGAGGACTTGAAGGAAATTTGGAGTGAAAATCCAAATATCACATGGTCCCTACAATGAAACGATCAAAATAGTGTCTATCAATTCAACCTGTATTGCTACATCCACTCCATTAGTGACTCGCTTGGCAGGCCTGAAAACCTGGAAGCAGTCCCGAGGCAAAGAGTTTCAAAGGAAACTCATCCTCCTGGAACCTGACCTTAGGTGGAGCTGTTTTTGATCCCAGTTGTTAACATTGAATTTTATCCCAGTTCTTCCATGTTTGCATTCCTCTGTTTTGTGTAAGAATCCAGTAACCTCTAGTAACCTCTTTGTATCTTGCCTGTGTGTCACCCAACTTCCCTATTTTCTTCTGTATAAAAAGTCTGAGCTGGGCGTGGTGGTGCACGCCTTTAATCCCAGCACTCAGGAGGCAGAGGCAGGCAGATTTCTGAGTTCGAGGCCAGCCTGGTCTACAAAGTGAGTTCCAGGACAGCCAGGGCTATTCAGAGAAACCCTGTCTCGAAAAACAAAACAAAACAAAAGTCTGATGCTTAATTTGACAAATTGCATTCAGATCCACACTCCCTTGTGTAGTGTCTGTCACCCCACTTCCGCCGACTCCATGCCCATCTGTCCGAACCCCTGATCCCCACGGATTGAAGGGGGCTGACTAGGCCTGGTCCGTGGCACTGTATTATCCTCAAGGTGTTACTCAAATACATGGGAAGCTACTTGGAGTCTATGTTTTAGTTCGTGTGACCACTTACTATTGCAGTCATGTGGAACCTTGTACTATATAAATGAATGAAAATGGCTATCATCCTTGCTTCTCTGAAAACTCTGTTATGAAGGTCAGTAGGATCACAGGTCCTCTTGTATCAGGCAAAGATTGTCACCATGTCATAAATACCAATATTGTTAACTACTAATTAATTAATTGAGTCTAGCGATTGATTCGGGGTCTTGCCTCTGCTAAGGAAGCACTCTACCATTGAACAATATTTCCAAACCTTTAAAAACTTTTATTTGGGGCCAAGTCTCATACTTTAATCTGGTTGGTCTTGGTCTTGCAAGTGTTTTGTTTCACAGTCCTTCCCGAGTGACTGGGATTACAGGCATGCACCACCTCTTGTGACTTATCCCCTTACTGCTGCCTACCCCAAAACCAGAAGCCGCACAGTTTCATTTGAAAAACGGAAGGATACTTCTTATATCTATATTAAAATTGCCCAACTAATCCTATATTGTGACCCTAGGTGACGAAGTTTGGTTGACTGTGGAAGTGATTTTAGGTATGATGGTATGGTGTTTGTTGAGCTGTGACTATGACATGGAAGGGCTTGAGGAGAACACATATGATTCAGGACACAAATCTTCCCCATGTGGACACTGGCCCACTCTCTTATTTACAGAATCACGGGTTCTTTGGATTGGAGGAGACTGTTTAGTTGAGCAATTTTGCATTTTTAGGCCTTTTAGAAACCCAACCCATAGCACCTCTGACATACATTCCTTGGACACATGGTTACATGAGCTGGTCACCTCACTAGCTCATCCCCACTATTTGACATTTCTAGTTCTTTCAACAGTCTATCAACTTTTGACCCAAAACTGACTTGCTGTGGCTATCAGTTGACTCTTCACTCTCCCTCTGCTCACTTATTTTTAAAATCAAAATATTTGTTTTTATTACTTTTAATTAGATGTTTGTGTCTACATGTAAGTGTACGCACACGAATGGAGGTGCTCTTGGAGGCCAGAGGTGTTGGATCACCCTAGAGCTAGAGTTATAGGTGGTTGAGTCACCCAACATGGGTACTAGGAACTGAGCTCAGGTCCTCTACAAAACAGTACTTTTTATTTTTTAAAATTAATTTATCTACTTTACATCCAGATCACAGCCTTCCCTCCCTCTTCTTCTCCCAGTTCCAGCCTCCCCCACCCCCCACTATCCTCCTGTCCTCCCTGTCTCCTCAAAAAAGGCTCAGAAAAAGGGAGGCCTCCCATGGATATCAATCCACCCCAAGTTGTAATAGGTTGATGTGCATCCTCTCCCACTGTGGCTAGACAAGGCAGCCCAGCTAGGGGAAAGGGATCCAAAGCAGGATAAAATCAGATATAGCTCTCACTCACAGTTAGGAGTCTCACGTGAAGACCGACCTGCATGAATGTTTCATTTGTGGGTAGCGAGGGCCTGGGTCTATCCCATATATGCTCTCTGTGGCTCAGTCTCTGTGGGCCCCTAAGGGCCCATGTTAATTGATTCTGTGTTTTCTTGTGGTGTGCTTGACCTCTCTGGTTCTTTCAATCCTTAGTCCCTCTCTTCTATAGAATTCCCCAAGTTCTGCCTAATGAAGAAGAGTACTGTTTAGTAATCACTAAGTAGCCTCTCTGCTCAAAGGGAAGCTGTATAACAGGCATTGTTTCAAACTTGCATCATTGAGAAGAGGCCAGATTTAACAGCTGAGCTAGTTTTCTAGCCGCCCCTCTTTAATATTTATTTATCTCTACCTCTCTTCCACCCCGGTGTGGGGTGTGTGTGTGTGTGTGTGTGTGTGTGTCCCACAGTGGATAGATGCATATATAAATGTCAGAGGAAAACTTGCAGGAATTGGTTCTCTCCTTCCACCGTATAGGTTCTGACAATATAACTCAAGTTTATCAGCAAGCTAATTCTTTTGCTTACTGGCCCTAACATAAAAATCTGGAGATGAGATCATCTATATCTAATGGAAAATGTCCTTTAAAGAATAGGAATGAGGGTTGGAGAAATGGCTCAGCAGTTAGGAGCAATGGATGTTCCTCTAGAGGACTGGTATTCAATTCCCAGGATCTACAGAGCCACTTACAACGTCAGTAATGGCAGATCCAGGGGATTCATGGCTCCAGGCATGGATGTGATGTACATGTATATGCATGCAAGCAAAATACTCATACAAATAAAGTAAATACATCTTAAACAAAAGAATAGGGATAAACTGGGCATGGTGGCGCATGTGTTTTATCCTTACAGCTAGAGGCAGAGGTAGATCACTGTAAATTTGAGGCCAGCCTGATCTATATAGACAGTTCCAGGATAGCCAGAGCTATCCTGAAAGACCCGTCTCAAAATCAATCAAACACACAAACAAAAAAAGAAGGGTGGGTTGTAGCTCAGTTGTAGAGAACACGCACAGCATAGCCTAAGGTCCTGGATGGGAAGGAGAAGGAGAAGGAGAGGAGAGGAGACACGGAGGAAAGGGCATGTGACAAGGGAAACATGGAGGAAAGGGGTATGTGACAAGGGAAACATGGAGGAAAGGGGTATGTGACAA
Organism: Mus minutoides; assembly: GCA_902729485.2. Taxonomy (NCBI): domain Eukaryota; kingdom Metazoa; phylum Chordata; class Mammalia; order Rodentia; family Muridae; genus Mus; species Mus minutoides. The sequence continues at coordinate 331,821 of LR749503.1, read as the reverse complement.
GGGAAACATGGAGGAAAGGGGTGTGTGACAAGGGAGACATGGAGGAAAGGGGTATGTGACAAGGGAAACATGGAGGAAAGGGGTATGTGACAAGGGAGACATGGAGGAAAGGGGTATGTGACAAGGGAGACATGGAGGAAAGGGGTATGTGACAAGGGAGACATGGAGGAAAGGGGTATGTGACAAGGGAGACATGGAGGAAAGGGGTGTGTGACAAGGGAGACATGGTTTTGAGCTACCAGTTAAAGATCACCAAAGATCCAAAGATGACCAGCAGCCATCTCTTCTACTACAAGATAAAAAAGGGACATGAAGCTGGGTCTCCCTCAGGGCTTACAGAAGGGACCAACCCCAACAATCCCTTGACTTAGCAGTTCTAGCTTCCATCAAGTGCAGGAAAAAGGTTCCGTTGCTTTAAGTCATCTAGATTGTGGGTAATTTGTGACAACCCTGGAAACTGATACAGTCCTGATTTGAGTGAATTTTGCAAAGATCAGTGATCTGAGCACACCAGCCCACTTCATTATCCTTCAACAGCCTTGCCTAGGCTGAGAGACTTTGAGGAAAACCGTGCTGGACCATGTACTGCCAACTACCAATATTGGGATTCTTTTCCCTGAAGCCTGGAACTTGATCACACCAGATACCATGTAATTCTTACCAGCAGAGTGCAATAAGATAGCAGTCACCCACCTCAGGGACCACCATGCTGGATGCAGAAGGTGAAGAGGGTACTTCTCATTATTTTCCTGACCCCATGTCTTTACTGCAATGAAGACCTCTCTGTCAATACGTTTGTGCCATGGTTACTTTCATGGGTATCCCCTAGCCACTGAGAAGAGGAGAGCAAGGCTCACAGATGTAGGCATGGAACACATGGGTGGACAGGGAAGGAGCAGGAGAATCAGACAGAGAGATGGGTAAAGGATGGAAGACAAGTGGGAAGGAGTCTGAAACAGTGCAGGATCTCCATGGCCAGAAAGCATCTATGGGCTGCAGGGACAAGCAGCTGGAGGAGAAAGCTCTCTTCACTTCAAGAGGCTCCTTCAGAGGCAGGCAAAGTGTCTCCCCAATAACATGGCAAGACCAATAAGACCCATGGACTGTGAAGAAAAGTTCCCACCTGGACATTCAGCAAGAGGTGGTTTTGAGGAAATTGTCTTTCACCACAACTGCCCAACATAACAGGAATATGTAACACACTACACAGCCTCTCTCTTGTACTATGTCATTATACTGTAGGCCTGCTGGGCCAGTGGAGTCCCTTATGCTCATCAGCACTTTGGGATTTGGTTCTCAGGCACTGGGCAGCCTGAGTTTGTGGGTGTAAACCACTCAGTTGTTATCCTCAAGAGGACCTGGCACTTCTACAGGGGGCCTGCTCTCAGCTGATCTAACACACCACATTTGCCTTTTGATTTGCACACATAAAATGAATCTCCCTTCTTTCTCTTGTTCCCAGGTTCTAATCATTAATTAGAACCACTTTGTTCTTTGCGTCCTTCTGCTGACCAGTTTGGGAATTGGTGAGCAGAGAGAAGAAAGGGAGGCTGTGTTTGTGGTCAGTGGTACTGGAGGGCTGGCTGCTAATGAAGGCTCCCTGAATGGTTTGATTGTGTTGCTGTTTATATAGTTTTGATTTTAATTTGCATCCGTACCAGGCTCGGCTCCCAAGAGTCATTCAGCCATATTTGGAGGCAAACCTGCCAGCTTACTGGCCACTAGGAAACTGATGTGCCTCCCCTGCCCCCACTTTTATCATGTGCTGTTAATTGTTTATAGATCATGGGGAGGAAGAAAGACTCTACAGAACCAGAGAAGTTTCTTCTCTCACATGGCTGGATCATATGAGATGTAGCCTCTCTGTTAAAAGGCTGAGGTTAGGGTGGGGAGACGGAGTGTCAAAGAGCCAAGATGAGTCTCTTGAAGACAAGAGAACTCTACTGTGTTTTTCCTCCTCCAATGAATGCCCATTCCTTATTTTCTCCTTTTTCCTGAAACATGCCTGCAGACTTGGACTTAAGAACCAATTCTAGCCCACTATTCTCTTTATAAGTAAATCACAATTAGCACCCAAGGCCCTGTACACTGCAGTAATCTGGGTCTTTCTGATGACACTCTCAATTTCCTCTCCAGTGCTTCCCACCACTGTACACTAATTCTCTTCCATTCTGCTCAGGCCAGGTCTCTGCCTGGAAGGCTCCTCCTGCCTGTCCAGCACCTTGTCTCTATGTCTCAGTCCTCTTGAATGCTCCAGCTCACATTGTCTCAGTATGTGCTCCTTAAAAGTGGGTTCTGCAAACAATCAACAAGGCAGAATAAGGAGTTAATCCACGGTGTATGCCACCAGAGCCCAAGAAGATTCCAGAGAGAAGCAAGACACCTGAAGAACAAAACCAAACCTCTGTTTTTCTAGTCAAGGTCTAAAGGAAGAAAGCAATAGTGTCTGCTACAAGGGAGCCCAAGGCTGACTGCTCAAAACTGAATGTGCAGCTTGCAAAGGTACTAGACACAAGAAGAGCCTCACCAGCTGTAATGAATATGGACTTTGCTATCATTCTCCAGCCTGTATTAACACCACTCCATCTCAAACCTACCTCTCTACAGTTCTAGACTAGAACCTGCTTGCTGCAGGGGCTACCTCTATGCCTGTTCCAGCACTTAGAAAACCCTTCCTCCACTGGCTTGGTGAATTCTTATCCTCCGGTCCCAGCACAAGGAGGTGCTTCTCAAGCTCCCCAGGCAGCAAGTGCTTCTTTCCCGCTTCTCTGAAGCCCTCGATGGCTCTCCCAGGCTCTCCCTTTCTTCTCTTCCTGTGATCTAGGGACTGTTGAAAGGAGCTGCTCCTGCTGCCAGACTACCAATTGTTATAGCTATGCCTAGTGAAGGCTGGAGTCTTGCGGTAGAAAAGAAGGATATGGGCTGGTGAGATGGCTCAGCGGGTAAGAGCACCCACCCGACTGCTCTTCCAAAGGTGATGAGTTCAAATCCCAGCAACCACATGGTGGCTTACAACCACCTGTATAAGATCTGACGCCCTCCTATGGTGCATCTGAAGTCAGCTACAGCGTACTGATGAAGAACAATAATAAAAACGAATCCTTGGACTGGAGAGACCAACTGGAGCGAGCGGGGCTGTCCAGAGCGAGCGAGTGGGGCTATCCGGAGCGAGCAGAGCCGAATGGGGACGGCCGGAACGAGCAGGGCTGGCCGGAGTGAGCCTGGATGGCTGGATCGAACGGGGACGGCCAGAGCGAGCGGGGCCGATCGGAGCGACCGGGCTGGGGGGCTGGCCAGAGCGAGCAGAGCCAGCCGAGCAGAGCTGGCCGGAGCAAGTGGGGTCGAGCGGAGCGTGCGGGGTTGACCTGAACAAGGGGAAAAAAAAAAGAAATGAAGGATACAGTCAGTGTATCCTCTCTGGACCTTCACCTTTTGTAGCTACAGTTCCCTGCTATGGACTGGGCCCAGGGTCTCATGTGATTGAATAAACTCATGTTGGTAAAAAAATTGGACACAGAAACGTGGGCAACATAGTACAGAAATGACATGTGCACTGACTAACAGAAATGTAATGTGATCTGGGTGTGACAGCTCATACCTATAACCCTGCACCTGAGAGACTGAGGCAGAAGTATTGCCCCAAATTCAAGGCCAGCTGGGGCTCCAAAGTGAGAGTCTGTTCTTTTTTGTTTGTTTGTTTTGTTTTATTTATTTATTTATTTATTTATTTATTTAATAGCCTGTCCTGTAACTCACTCTGTAGACCAGGCTGGCCTTGAACTCAGAAATCCGTCTGTCTCTGCTTCTCTGCTGGGACTAAAGGCACGTGCCACCACTGCCCAGCTTGAGAGTCCTTTTTTTTTTTTAAAGGAAATATTAATACAAATATAACATGAGTCACATTTTAGATTTTCAAGCAGCCAGCTTTAAACTTAAAGAAGCAAATCCATTCATATGGATGTATAGTGGAATCAAACAGGAAACAATATCACCACCTCCTAGGCAGGAGCACTCACAGAATCCTGGAGGACATAAGAACCCGTGAACTAGCTTCCCAGACCCTCTGGTCCTTTAAGGGACAGTTGACAACCTGCTGCTGAGGTTTCGCTGGGCAGTGACTCCAGAAAGCAGAGAGGGGGCCTCTGGTGGCCACATTCCCTTCTCAGATGCCCTTTGTGCAGTAAGAAGGCCCGAGCCTTCTGCAATCAAGTTAGCACACAGGAGCTAGGGATGTCCCAAGGACTTAATAGGGGCCCCTGGGACAGGTGGTACCTGCTCTTGTGCATGTGAGAAGTTTGCTTCGTTTCTGAGGTGGATAGAGGCTGAGCGAGAAGATCAAGGAGACAGATCAAGCAACCAAAGTGTGAGAGAAGAGGGAAGACACCATGGGGCAGAGTGACAGCATGCTTGACTAAAGCTAGTTATGTCTACTGCCTCAAAGGACCAAGGTGTCTGGCAGTAAAACAACAGCTAAAAAGCTGGCAGGCAGGCTATCTTTTGTTCATGCTCATCAGTCTTCCATGAGTGTTTATTAAAGTATATCACCGTAATTAATAGTCACCAATGCGGTCTTTCTATTTTTAAGCCACATAATGTCTCAAATAAGAGTAAGGATCAACATAAACATGTACATTAATAAGCTGAAAAGGTTCTGATTGGGCAAGCATTTAAAAATTATTTTATACAGTAATAAGATACAAGAGGTCTTAATGTTCTCACTTATGACACAATAGTACACTGTTGTCCCCACCACCTAGCTTAAGGAGTACTATAAGTACAAATTGAAGTTCTCAAATGCCATCCTGTCCACCCTTCCCCTAGCTGACTATCTCTTTTCTCCATCTTCCCCTTTCCCCATTTGCTGTGTTAGAGATCTAACCCATTATCTTACATACTCTAGGCAAGCATTCTACCATTGAGCTATATTCCCATCTCTTATTTGAGACAGGGCCTTATTGTGTATCTTTTAGGCTGTCCTTGAACTTGTTGAATTGCCTCAGCCCACCAATCGGTAGATTACAGGTGTCCACCATCATGGGATGAATGGATAGATTAGATAGAAAGGTGAGTGATCAAGCCTTACTATGGGAACTGTTTTAGACCATTATGGAAATTCCCAAGTCTAGTGATTAGCTGTCCAAGCTGACCCAGGTGTCTTAGTTTGGATTTTATTGCTGTGAAGAGACACCATGGCCAAGGTAACTGTTATAAAGGTAAATATTTAATTGGGACTGGCTTATAGTTTCAGAGATCTAGTCCATTTTCATCCATGGCAGGAAGCATGGCAGTGTGCAGGCAGGTAGGATGCTAGAGGAGCCAAGAGTTCTATATCTTGAACCAAAGGCAATGAGGAGAAGACTGGATTCCACACTGGGTGGAGCTTGAGCAAAGGAGATCTCAAAGCCTATCCCCACAGTGATGCACTTCCTCCAACAAGGCCACGCCTCCTAATAAAGCCACGCCCCATGAGACAAGCATTTAATCCCGATTCTGTAGGTGCCAAATCTATTTAAACCACCACACTATGAAAGTCAATGTTGCAATTCCAGTTTAAGTCTGAGGCCTTAGGACAGGGGGCTCATATGTAAACCCCACTACCAATGTTTGTTTGTTTCTTTCTTTCTTTCTTTCTTTCATAAGTTTGAAGGTAGGCGTGAAGCAAATGGGCAAATTCCTGATTCTTCTGCCTTTTGGTATTTAGTGTAGGAGCAAATAATGATTGCTGGCCCTGACAAAGGCTCTATGTTACCTACACTGCTTCAAATACTAATTTCATCCAAAAACACACTCACAGACACACACAGAAATAGTGTTTAATCTAGGATCCTCCCCACCCTTAAAATAGAGCCTGACTAGACTGGCTTTGAGCCTACCATCTACCCACCTCTGCTGGAAGACAGACATGCCCACCATCACTTGCAGGTTTTTTGTTGTTGTTGTTGTTGTTGTTTTGTTTTTGTTTTTCAGAGTTCATGGGGAAAGAGTAGTTTCTTTGTGAAGAGGAATAGCATTAGAATAAACATTTCCATTCTTGTAACCATTGGATCATTCTGGGCTCGGTATTCAGGATGATGAGAGCCACTAACCCTCTGTGGAATGTGGGCCTCATGCAGAAGAGCCTAAATTAAACAGAATGACAGGACAGGAATGGAAAATGCTACAAGGCTCAGTTACAGACAGCTGAGATAGCAACAGCAGCAGCGGTTTTCCTCTCCCCATTTCTACTTTTCAAACAATGGATCTGATTTACTTTAATTAGGTTCTATATGGATTGGTAACTTAAGACAGGATAATTACCCAAGCATTTAAGAACAAAACATAGCTGTTTGTAATTAAAACATCCTCCCTCCCCCCAATAAATTTCCCACCATTAAATATGGCATCGTGAATTCTATAGAGGGAGTTGATAATGTAGACCTGATAGGAAAGGCCTGGGCTTGACTGTTTAAGTCCATGCTTCCATCTTTACTGACTCCCAGGATACAACTGAAAGCCCTCCCAGTGTCTTGGGTCTGACTTTGTGCTCCTTAGAAATTTCTTCTTCTCTTACAAATGGGCACTTACTCAGATCCCAATTCCTCTGGACATGGTGTACTTTCTCCAGTTTCTCTTCAGGACTAAGGCATTTGTTGCCCCAGCTGCCACTGTATTGGCAACTAGTGGTATTCACGGCTATGTCTATCTCAGGATGGTCTTAGTAGAAATCCAGATAGACAAAGTTATAGCCTCTTCCTGGAGACTTGAGATGACAGGTCCATGTGGAAGTCCACAGACCTACATCCTTTCCACATGTAAGGACATTTCTGAAGGATCCTTTCAAGTCAATTCCCATGACAGCATCACAGCCCAGCTTCTCTCTCTGCTCAATCTTGTCTTCACAATAGATAGTGTTCCGAGAGGTCTCAGAGCCTCTTCTTTCCCCAGGAAGCCTAACCTGAAGAGCATCAGTACTTTTAGAGCCTACTAGAAGTAAGAATCCTGGTATACCTGTAACTGACTCAGTTACAAGGAGATGAGAGAAAACTGACCCTACTCAAACAAACAGAATCAGGAAAGAAATGAGATTTTCAAGCAAAACTTCAGACTGGAGGAAACGATGGGGAGAGGTCAGTGTCTAGGGGAGGCTGTCTTTCTCTCTGCTCTGTCCAGTCCCCAGCCTGGCTTCTTAAACCCCTGCAGGGAAGGCAGATGGAATGAGCTTTACATGTGTGTCTTTGAACAGTCAAGAGTCATGACAATTTCTTTTACCTTTTCATTTTAAAATTGTACAAGTGCCAGGCAATGGCTAATAGCACTGTGTCTCTTTCCTTGTACTCTGAGTCCATGTTTACACAAAGCAGCTCATGAATTCTATAACCCTGATTCCAGGGCATCTGTTGCTCTCTTCTGACCTTCCTGGACATCAGGCATACATGTGGTACACGTACATATATGCAGGTAAAACACTCATACACATAAAGTAAAATAATATTTTTTATAAAAGCACACACACTTTAAAACTTGACATGCTTTAATTGTCCTCCAAACTCCTAATTCATGTCAGTCTCATGACTGATGCCCAGTGTAAAATTGAATATAAGAATTATTAACCTTCTAGTATTTAAAAACTACATGTTTTAAAATTGTATTATATTTTTCATTATTCTGAATTTTAGATTACTATATCATCTGGGTTTTAGTTTTTTTCTTCATAACTTCTGGAATTTTATGCTCTTTTCCCATTTTTTAAAAAGGTTCTAAACGTATTATTGCCATTCCATGCACGTATACAATATATCTTGATCATCGACAGTTCCACCTCCCTGAGTCCTCCCAACACCTTCCTTTATGCCATAATTTCCTCTTCATCCTTCTTTTTCTCTAATAACAACAGAGAACAATTAGTGTTGCCTGCATGCACATGAATAAGGGGCTATCCACAGGAGCATAAGCAACCTACCATTAGTCACAGTCCTTGAAGAAAAATGACTCCCTGTAGCTGAGCAGCCATCAGTTCTAATATCTCCTCAGATAGAATGGAGCCTCATGATTCCCTCCCCCATCCATACTGGAATGTGGACTGCCCCAGTTTTGTGCCGGTAGCCATAGCTACTGTTAGTTGATGAGAACAATAACCATGTTGTGTCCAGAAGATGACGTTTCATGGTACCTCCTCCCCATTTGGGGAAGCTCTTATATTCTTCCTGTCCCCTCTTCTTTGATGTTACCTGAGCCTGGGAGTGTGAGAAATAGCTATTTCATTTAAGAATGAGCACTCAATACTCACTCACTCTCAGCACTTAGACTAGTGCTCACTGTGAGAGGAAGCTTCTCTACTCAAGGCTGAGAGTCCACCCCAACATATACCCATTTATCAAATTAACAGTTGCAGGTGCACCCCTACAGCCGATGTCCTCCTGGGATTTTGAACAGGTTTATAGCACTAGGCATGACTTTTCTCCTGTGGAGCCGACCCTCAAGTCCAATCACAATTATTAGTTACACCTGTAAGAGTCGGGCCACTGTTGTACCAGTTGGTACAGCTTGCCTGTTCGTGTTATAGAATGCAGGATCCACTAATGGATAATACTATTGATAACTTTACTCCTCCATCAGAGTTTGTAAAACCTTTAGGCACTGTGAGAGTTACTAGCTAACAGGGTGTGTGTGTGGGGGGGGGGTTGTCCCCAGTTTCAGTGTGCTGGAACCAAAGTGTGCTTTGTCTTCAGTAATAGAGTCTTACTACCTTGATATATTAAGCACTAAGGGCAATGGTCATAATGTGTGCTTTTGGTTTTGTTTGTTTTTGAGACAGAGTTTCTAACTGTCCTGGGACTTGCTTTGTAGACCAGGCTAGCCTGGAACTCACAGAAATCACCTGCTTCTCCTCCTACTGCTGAGATTAAAAGTGTGTGCCACCACTGCCAGGCGTTGTTGTTGTTGTTGATGATGATGACGATGATGGCGATGACGATGATGATGATGATATGTGAGGCATCTGGAGCCTCACTGACTGATTATCTTAACCACTAGAATCTAGTTGACCATTGGGACTCAGAAAAGAAGCTGGAGTCTGGTGAAAATGTTGTGGGGGCTTAGAACTCCACATTCTCTGAATTTCAGAAGAAAAAAGGGGCCTTCCATGTACAAAAGGGTGATTCTAGAGTGAAGACTGCTGTTTTAGAGTTAGTGCCCTAAATAGGGCTGAGTAGAATGGACTCATAGGTCTGGTTTGGTTCCAACTCTGCCCTTTAGTAACTGTGGAACTGTCAGTTATCTTCCTGAACTTTTAATCTCCTCCTTTGTGAAATGGGAATTATAGCTTGATGGGTTACTCTTAAGTCAGACAACTTATGTTGTTCTGGTTGTTGGGCAGAGACAGTGTCTTAGTCTGGGTTTCTATTCCTGCACAAACATCATGACCAAGAAGCAAGTTGGGGAGGAAAGGGTTTATTCGGCTTACACTTCCATACTGCTGTTCATCACCAAAGGAAGTCAGGACTGGAACTCAAGCAGGAGCTGATGCAGAAGCCATGGAGGGATGTTCTTTACTGGCTTGCTTTCCCTGGCTTGCTCAGCCT
>LR749503.1:109905-246486 GCA_902729485.2 Mus minutoides | reverse complement strand
GACCAGCAGCCATCTCTTCTACTACAAGATAAAAAAGGGACATGAAGCTGGGTCTCCCTCAGGGCTTACAGAAGGGACCAACCCCAACAATCCCTTGACTTAGCAGTTCTAGCTTCCATCAAGTGCAGGAAAAAGGTTCCGTTGCTTTAAGTCATCTAGATTGTGGGTAATTTGTGACAACCCTGGAAACTGATACAGTGCTGATTTGAGTGAATTTTGCAAAGACCAGTGATCTGAGCACACCAGCCCACTTCATTATCCTTCAACAGCCTTGCCTAGGCTGAGAGACTTTGAGGAAAACCATGCTGGACCATGTACTGCCAACTACCAATATTGGGATTCTTTTCCCTGAAGCCTGGAACTTGATCACACCAGATACCATGTAATTCTTACCAGCAGAGTGCAATACGATAGCAGTCACCCACCTCAGGGACCACCATGCTGGATGCAGAAGGTGTAGAGGGTACTTCTCATTATTTTCCTGACCCCATGTCTTTACTGCAATGAAGACCTCTCTGTCAATACATTTGTGCCATGGTTACTTTCATGGGTATCCCCTAGCCACTGAGAAGAGGAGAGCAAGGCTTACAGATGTAGACATGGAACACATGGGTGGACAGGGAAGGAGCAGGAGAACCAGACAGAGAGATGGGTAAAGGATGGAAGACAAGTGGGAGGAGTCTGAAACAGTGCAGGATCTCCATGGCCAGAAAGCATCTATGGGCTGCAGGGACAAGCAGCTGGAGGAGAAAGCTCTCTTCACTTCAAGAGGCTCCTTCAGAGGCAGGCAAAGTGTCTCCCCAATAACATGGCAAAACCAATAAGACCCATGGACTGTGAAGAAAAGTTCCCACCTGGACATTCAGCAAGAGGTGGTTTTGAGGAAATTGTCTTTCACCACAACTGCCCAACATAACAGGGATATGTAACACACTACACAGCCTCTCTCTTGTACTATGTCATTATACTGTAGGCCTGCTGGGCCAGTGGAGTCCCTTATGCTCATCAGCACTTTGGGATTTGGTTCTCAGGCACTGGGCAGCCTGAGTTTGTGGGTGTAACCACTCAGTTGTTATCCTCAAGAGGACCTGGCACTTCTACAGGGGGCCTGTTCTCAGCTGATCTAACACACCACATTTACCTTTTGATTTGCACACATAAAATGAATCTCCCTTCTTTCTCTTGTTCCCAGGTTCTAATCATCAATTAGAACCACTTTGTTCTTTGCGTCCTTCTGCTGACCAGTTTGGGAATTGGTGAGCAGAGAGAAGAAAGGGAGGCTGTGTTTGTGGTCAGTGGTACTGGAGGGCTGGCTGCTAATGAAGGCTCCCTGAATGGTTTGATTGTGTTGCTGTTTATATAGTTTTGATTTTAATTTGCATCCGTACCAGGCTCGGCTCCCAAGAGTCATTCAGCCGTATTTGGAGGCAAACCTGCCAGCTTACTGGCCACTAGGAAACTGATGTGCCTCCCCTGCCCCCACTTTTATCATGTGCTGTTAATTGTTTATAGATCATGGGGAGGAAGAAAGACTCTACAGAACCAGAGAAGTTTCTTCTCTCACATGGCTGGATCATATGAGATGTAGCCTCTCCGTTAAAAGGCTGAGGTTAGGGTGGGGAGACGGAGTGTCAAAGAGCCAAGATGAGTCTCTTGAAGACAAGAGAACTCTACTGTGTTTTTCCTCCTCCAATGAATGCCCATTCCTTATTTTCTCCTTTTTCCTGAAACATGCCTGCAGATTTGGACTTAAGAACCAATTCTAGGGGCTGGTGAGATGGCTCAGCGGGTAAGAGCACCCGACTGCTCTTCCGAAGGTGATAAGTTCAAATCCCAGCATCCACATGGTGGCTCACAACCATCCGTAACGAGATCTGGCGCCCTCTTCTGGAGTGTCTGAAGACAGACAGCTACAGTGTACTTACATATAATAAATAAAATAAATCTTTAAAAAAAAAAAAAAAAAGAACCAATTCTAGCCCACTATTCTCTTTATAAGTAAATCACAATTAGCACCCAAGGCCCTGTACACTGCAGTAATCTTGGTCTTTCTGATGACACTCTCAATTTCCTCTCCAGTGCTTCCCACCACTGTACACTAATTCTCTTCCATTCTGCTCAGGCCAGGTCTCTGCCTGGAAGGCTCCTCCTGCCTGTCCAGCACCTTGTCTCTATGTCTCAGTCCTCTTGAATGCTCCAGCTCACATTGTCTCAGTATGTGCTCCTTAAAAGTGGGTTCTGCAAACAATCAACAAGGCAGAATAAGGAGTTAATCCACGGTGTATGCCACCAGAGCCCAAGAAGATTCCAGAGAGAAGCAAGACACCTGAAGAACAAAACCAAACCTCTGTTTTTCTAGTCAAGGTCTAAAGGAAGAAAGCAACAGTGTCTGCTACAAGGGAGCCCAAGGCTGACTGCTCAAAACTGAATGTGCAGCTTGCAAAGGTACTAGACACAAGAAGAGCCTCACCAGCTGTGATGAATATGGGCTTTGCTATCATTCTCCAGCCTGTATTAACACCACTCCATTTCAAACCTACCTCTCTACAGTTCTAGACTAGAACCTGCTTGCTGCAGGGGGTACCTCTATGCCTGTTCCAGCACTTAGAAAACCCTTCCTCCACTGGCTTGGTGAATTCTTATCCTCCAGTCCCAGCACAAGGAGGTGCTTCTCAAGCTCCCCAGGCAGCAAGTGCTTCTTTCCCGCTTCTCTGAAGCCCTCGATGGCTCTCCCAGGCTCTCCCTTTCTTCTCCTCCTGTGATCTAGGGACTGTTGAATGGAGCTGCTCCTGCTGCCAGACTACCAATTGTTATAGCTATGCCTAGTGAAGGCTGGAGTCTTGCGGTAGAAAAGAAGGATATGGGCTGGTGAGATGGCTCAGCGGGTAAGAGCACCCACCTGACTGCTCTTCCAAAGGTGATGAGTTCAAATCCCAGCAACCACATGGTGGCTTACAACCACCTGTATGAGATCTGAAGCCCTCCTCTGGTGCGTCTGAAGTCAGCTACAGTGTACTGATGAAGAACAATAATAAAAACGAATCCTTGGACTGGAGAGACCAACTGGAGTGAGCGGGGCTGTCCAGAGCGAGCGGAGCCGAACGGGGACGGCCGGAACGAGCAGGGCTGGCCGGAGTGAGCCCGGATGGCTGGATCGAATGGGGACGGCCAGAGTGAGCGGGGCCGATCGGAGCGAGCGGGCTGGGGGGCTGGCCGGAGCGAGCAGAGCCAGCCGAGCAGAGCCGGCCGGAGCAAGTGGGGTCGAGCGGAGCGTGCGGGGTTGACCTGAACAAGGGGAAAAAAAAAAAAGAAATGAAGGATACAGTCAGTGTATCCTCTCTGGACCTTCACCTTTTGTAGCTACAGTTCCCTGCTATGGACTGGGCCCAGGGTCTCATGTGATTGAATAAACTCATGTTGGTAAAAAATTGGACACAGAAACGTGGGCAACATAATACAGAAATGACATGTGCACTGACTAACAGAAATGTAATGTGATCTGGGTGTGACAGCTCATACCTATAACCCTGCACCTGAGAGACTGAGGCAGAAGTATTGCCCCAAATTCAAGGCAAGCTGGGGCTCCAAAGTGAGAGTCTGTTCTTTTTTGGTTTTTTTTTTGTTTTTTTGTTTTTATTTATTTATTTATTTATTTATTTATTTATTTATTTATTTAATAGCCTGTCCTGTAACTCACTCTGTAGACCAGGCTGGCCTTGAACTCAGAAATCTGCCTGTCTCTGCTTCCCAAGTGCTGGGACTAAAGGCACGTGCCACCACTGCCCAGCTTGAGAGTCCTTTTTTTTTTTTTAAAGGAAATATTAATACAAATATAACATGAGACACATTTTAGATTTTCAAGCAGCCAGCTTTAAACTTAAAGAAGCAAATCCATTCATATGGATGTATAGTGGACTCAAACAGGAAACAATATCACCACCTCCTAGGCAGGAGTACTCGTAGAATCCTGGAGGACATAACAATCCGAGAACTAGCTTCCCAGACCCTCTGGTCCTTTAAGGGACAGTTGGCAACCTGCTGCTGAGGTTTCGCTGGGCAGTGACTCCAGAAAGCAGAGAGGGGGCCTCTGGTGGCCACATTCCCTTCTCAGATGCCCTTTGTGCAGTAGGAAGGCCCGAGCCTTCTGCCATCAAGTTAGCACACAGGAGCTAGGGATGTCCCAAGGACTTAATAGGGGCCCCTGGGACAGGTGGTACCTGCTCTTGTGCATGTGAGAAGTTTGCTTCGTTTCTGAGGTGGATAGAGGCTGAGCGAGAAGATCAAGGAGACAGATCAAGCAACCAAAGTGTGAGAGAAGAGGGAAGACACCATGGGGCAGAGTGACAGCTTGCTAGTTATGTCTACTGCCTCAAAGGACCAAGGTGTCTGGCAGTAAAACAACAGCTAAAAAGCTGGCAGGCAGGCTATCTTTTGTTCATGCTCATCAGTCTTCCATGAGTGTTTATTAAAGTATATCACCGTAATTAATAGTCACCAATGCGGTCTTTCTATTTTTAAGCCACATAATGTCTCAAATAAGAGTAAGGATCAACATAAACATGTACATTAATAAGCTGAAAAGGTTCTGATTGGGCAAGCATTTAAAAATTATTTTATACAGTAATAAGATACAAGAGGTCTTAATGTTCTCACTTATGACACAATAGTACACTGTTGTCCCCACCACCTAGCTTAAGGAGTACTATAACTACAAATTGAAGTTCTCAAATGCCATCCTGTCCACCCTTCCCCTAGCTGACTATCTCTTTTCTCCATCTTCCCCTTTCCCCATTTGCTGTGTTAGAGATCTAACCCATTATCTTACATACTCTAGGCAAGCATTCTACCATTGAGCTATATTCCCATCTCTTATTTGAGACAGGGCCTTATTGTGTATCTTTTAGGCTGTCCTTGAACTTGTTGAATTGCCTCAGCCCACCAATCGGTAGATTACAGGTGTCCACCATCATGGGATGAATGGATAGATTAGATAGAAAGGTGAGTGATCAAGCCTTACTATGGGAACTATTTTAGACCATTATGGAAATTCCCAAGTCTAGTGATTAGCTGTCCAAGCTGACCCAGGTGTCTTAGTTTGGATTTTATTGCTGTGAAGAGACACCATGGCCAAGGTAACTGTTATAAAGGTAAATATTTAATTGGGACTGGCTTATAGTTTCAGAGATCTAGTCCATTTTCATCCATGGCAGGAAGCATGGCAGTGTGCAGGCAGGTAGGATGCTAGAGGAGCCAAGAGTTCTATATCTTGAACCAAAGGCAATGAGGAGAAGACTGGATTCCACACTGGGTGGAGCTTGAGCAAAGGAGACCTCAAAGCCTATCCCCACAGTGATGCACTTCCTCCAACAAGGCCACGCCTCCTAATAAAGCCACGCCCCATGAGACAAGCATTTAATCCCGATTCTGTAGGTGCCAAATCTATTTAAACCACCACACTATGAAAGTCAATGTTGCAATTCCAGTTTAAGTCTGAGGCCTTAGGACAGGGGGCTCATATGTAAACCCCACTACCAATGTTTGTTTGTTTGTTTCTTTCTTTCTTTCTTTCTTTCTTTCATAAGTTTGAAGGTAGGCGTGAAGCAAATGGGCAAATTCCTGATTCTTCTGCCTTTTGGTATTTAGTGTAGGAGCAAATAATGATTGCTGGCCCTGACAAAGGCTCTATGTTACCTACACTGCTTCAAATACTAATTTCATCCAAAAACACACTCACAGACACACACAGAAATAGTGTTTAATCTAGGATCCTCCCCACCCTTAAAATAGAGCCTGACTAGACTGGCTTTGAGCCTACCATCTACCCACCTCTGCTGGAAGACAGACATGCCCACCATCACTTGCAGGTTTTTTGTTGTTGTTGTTGTTGTTGTTTTGTTTTTGTTTTTCAGAGTTCATGGGGAAAGAGTAGTTTCTTTGTGAAGAGGAATAGCATTAGAATAAACATTTCCATTCTTGTAACCATTGGATCATTCTGGGCTCGGTATTCAGGATGATGAGAGCCACTAACCCTCTGTGGAATGTGGGCCTCATGCAGAAGAGCCTAAATTAAACAGAATGACAGGACAGGAATGGAAAATGCTACAAGGCTCAGTTACAGACAGCTGAGATAGCAACAGCAGCAACGGTTTTCCTCTCCCCATTTCTACTTTTCAAACAATGGATCTGATTTACTTTAATTAGGTTCTATATGGATTGGTAACTTAAGACAGGATAATTACCCAAGCATTTAAGAACAAAACATAGCTGTTTGTAATTAAAACATCCTCCCTCCCCCCAATAAATTTCCCACCATTAAATATGGCATCGTGAATTCTATAGAGGGAGTTGATAATGTAGACTTGATAGGAAAGGCCTGGGCTTGACTGTTTAAGTCCATGCTTCTTCCATCTTGAGTGACTCCCAGGATACAACTGAAAGCCCTCCCAGTGTCTTGGGTCTGACTTTGTGCTCCTTAGAAATTTCTTCTTCTCTTACAAATGGACACTTACTCAGATCCCAATTCCTCTGGACATGGTGTACTTTCTCCAGTTTCTCTTCAGGACTAAGGCATTTGTTGCCCCAGCTGCCACTGTATTGGCAACTAGTGGTATTCACGGCTATGTCTATCTCAGGATGGTCTCTTAGTAGAAATCCAGATAGACAAAGTTATAGCCTCTTCCTGGAGACTTGAGATGACAGGTCCATGTGGAAGTCCACAGACCTACATCCTTTCCACATGTAAGGACATTTCTGAAGGATCCTTTCAAGTCAATTCCCATGACAGCATCACAGCCCAGCTTCTCTCTCTGCTCAATCTTGTCTTCACAATAGATAGTGTTCTGAGAGGTCTCAGAGCCTCTTCTTTCCCCAGGAAGCCTAACCTGAAGAGCATCAGTACTTTTAGAGCCTACTAGAAGTAAGAATCCTGGTATACCTGTAACTGACTCAGTTACAAGGAGATGAGAGAAAACTGACCCTACTCAAACAAACAGAATCAGGAAAGAAATGAGATTTTCAAGCAAAACTTCAGACTGGAGGAAACGATGGGGAGAGGTCAGTGTCTAGGGGAGGCTGTCTTTCTCTCTGCTCTGTCCAGTCCCCAGCCTGGCTTCTTCGACCCCTGCAGGGAAGGCAGATGAAATGAGCTTTACATGTGTGTCTTTGAACAGTCAAGAGTCATGACAATTTCTTTTACCTTTTCATTTTAAAATTGTACAAATGCCAGGCAATGGCTAATAGCACTGTGTCTCTTTCCTAGTACTCTGAGTCCATGTTTACACAAAGCAGCTCATGAATTCTGTAACCCTGATTCCAGGGCATCTGTTGCTCTCTTCTGACCTTCCTGGACATCAGGCACACATGTGGTACACATACATATATGCAGGTAAAACACTCATACACATAAAGTAAAATAATATTTTTTATAAAAGCACACACACTTTAAAACTTGACATGCTTTAATTGTCCTCCAAACTCCTAATTCATGTCAGTCTCATGACTGATGCCCAGTGTAAAATTGAATATAAGAATTATTAACCTTCTAGTATTTAAAAACTACATGTTTTAAAATTTTGTTTATTATATTTTTCATTATTCTGAATTTTAGATTACTATATCATCTGGGTTTTAGTTTTTTTCTTCATAACTTCTGGAATTTTATGCTCTTTTCCCATTTTTTAAAAAGGTTCTAAACGTATTATTGCCATTCCATGCACATATACAATATATCTTGATCATCGACAGTTCCACCTCCCTGAGTCCCCCCAACACCTTCCTTTATGCCATAATTTCCTCTTCATCCTTCTTTTTCTATAATAACAACAGAGAACAATTAGTGTTGCCTGCATGCACATGAATAAGGGGCTATCCACAGAAGCATAAGCAACCTACCATTAGTCACAGTCCTTGAAGAAAAATGACTCCCTGTAGCTGAGCAGCCATCAGTTCTAATATCTCCTCAGCTAGAATGGAGCCTCATGATTCCCTCCCCCATCCATACTGGAATGTGGACTGCCCCAGTTTTGTGCCGGTAGCCATAGCTACTGTTAGTTGATGAGAACAATAACCATGTTGTGTCCAGAAGATGACGTTTCATGGTACCTTCTCCCCATTTGGGGAAGCTCTTATATTCTTCCTGTCCCCTCTTCTTTGATGTTACCTGAGCCTGGGAGTGTGAGAAATAGCTATTTCATTTAAGAATGAGCACTCAATACTCACTCACTCTCAGCACTTAGACTAGTGCTCACTGTGAGAGGAAGCTTCTCTACTCAAGGCTGAGAGTCCACCCAAACATATACCCATTTATCAAATTAACAGTTGCAGGTGCACCCCTACAGCCGATGTCCTCCTGGGATTTTGAACAGGTTTATAGCACTAGGCATGACTTTTCTCCTGTGGAGCCGACCCTCAAGTCCAATCACAATTATTAGTTACACCTGTAAGAGTCGGGCCACTGTTGTACCAGTTGGTACAGCTTGCCTGACCGTGTTATAGAATGCAGGATCCACTAATGGATAATACTATTGATAACTTTACTCCTCCACCAGAGTTTGTAAAACCTTTAGGCACTGTGAGAGTTACTAGCTAACAGGGTGTGTGTGTGTGTGGGGGGGTTGTCCCCAGTTTCAGTGTGCTGGAACCAAAGTGTGCTTTGTCTTCAGTAATAGAGTCTTACTACCTTGATATATTAACCACTAAGGGCAATGGTCATAATGTGTGCTTTTGGTTTTGTTTGTTTTTGAGACAGAGTTTCTAACTGTCCTGGGACTTGCTTTGTAGACCAGGCTAGCCTGGAACTCACAGAAATCACCTGCTTCTCCTACTGCTGAGATTAAAAGTGTGTGCCACCACTGCCAGGCGTTGTTGTTGTTGTTGTTGATGATGACGATGATGGCGATGACAATGATGATGATATGTGAGGCATCTGGAGCCTCACTGACTGATTATCTTAACCACTAGAATCTAGTTGACCATTGGGACTCAGAAAAGAAGCTGGAGTCTGGTGAAAATGTTGTGGGGGCTTAGAACTCCACATTCTCTAAATTTCAGAAGAAAAAAGGGGCCTTCCATGTACAAAAGGGTGACTCTAGAGTGAAGACTGCTGTTTTAGAGTTAGTGCCCTAAATAGGGCTGAGTAGAATGGACTCATAGGTCTGGTTTGGTTCCAACTCTGCCCTTTAGTAGCTGTGGAACTGTCAGTTACCTTCCTGAACTTTTAATCTCCTCCTTTGTGAAATGGGAATTATAGCTTGATGGGTTACTCTTAAGACAGACAACTTATGTTGTTCTGGTTGTTGGGCAGAGACAGGAAGAGGAGAGTGTGGCTTTGTGTTCAAGAAGCTCTTTGTTGAGCAGAAAATGGCACAGTAAACTATCTAGCTGTGAAACTATATGGTTGTACAAGTTGGAGAGGGGTTTAGTGGTAGGCGATGTGAATACAATCCTATTTATATTTTTATGAAAGTTGCTGAATGTGTGGAGTGGAGTGGAACTTTTCAGTCNAGACAGGAAGAGGAGAGTGTGGCTTTGTGTTCAAGAAGCTCTTTGTTGAGCAGAAAATGGCACAGTAAACTATCTAGCTGTGAAACTATATGGTTGTACAAGTTGGAGAGGGGTTTAGTGGTAGGCGATGTGAATACAATCCTATTTATATTTTTATGAAAGTTGCTGAATGTGTGGAGTGGAGTGGAACTTTTCAGTCTTGTTTTCTGGGTTCTGTTCTGCCCTGTTCTGAAATCAATGGGGCAGAGTCATTGCTCCCAGCTGATGCTGACTCTTCCCTTTGATATAGCCTCATTTAGCCTCATATACCTATAGGTATATTCACTGCTGAGATACTAACAACTTTGACACATTAACCTGGGACAGAGACCAGGAGTCATCACGCAGGACTCAGGTGAGAAATGGCTGTTTGAGTCTCAGTATGTCCTGTCCTCAGTCCCTTCTTGAAAATTCAGGCTTTATCTATGGTGTATCTCCAAAGGAGAGCAAACGTGGATGAAGGACAGGAGTCTAGTGTGATCTTCTCCCCCAAGCCTCACTGCAGAGCCTGTCCTAGAAGGCGGGTGGTTCCACTGAGGCCCATGGTAGAGTCCTGAGACTGGCTTCTGTGTTAGGTTTACCTTTGTTCAGCTATGGCTGGGCACAGTGAGTATACCAAGTCCCAAGTCCGTCTCTGAAGGGACCATTTTATCACCTAAAGCCAGCAGTCTGGTGGACCACCACTAGAAAACAGCAGAGGGAGGCTGACTACACAATTTGCAGGGTCCAGTACAAAATGAAAATGGGCCATTGATCTAAAACTAGGCAAACACTTCAGTTAAAGGTATCATCCTCCTCAAAATGTCTTATTTTACAATGTAATAGGAATGATGTTGTTTGACTTAACTGAATGTAGGAAAGCAAAATGTCACCTGACAGATGGACCAGGATGTAACATCTTGTTCATCAGTTTTTATCTGGCTCACTTGCTTTGCACATCCACTTACTATGTCCTAAGTTTTATCTCAGCAGCTTCCTTTTCAATCGATGTCACTGAAAGCGACATTACTCACTCTTGGCAAGTGCAAGATCTTGAATGATGTTTAGTAGATCTTAAGAAGGTGCATGGGAATCTGAGTTTAGTTTGAATTATAAATGTGTTTTCAATGTTTTGGTCTTTCTTTTAAGAAATCCATGAAAGTGGCTGGCGGTGGTGGCTCACACCTTTAGGTTCTGAGTTCAAAGCCAGTCTTGGATACAGAGACCAGAACACACTGAATTCACAGATGATGTTTTCAAAAAAGAAGGGAAGGAAAAACGGAACAAGCATGCAAACAACAAGAAAAAAAGGTTTAAAGATGCCTGCTTAGGAGTAATTGCTTTATCTTCTATGGCATAAAATTCATCTTAATTTTATTTTTAGATAGGGTCTCAGTAGGTTGTCCACATTGGCCATGAGCCCATGATTCTCTTTCCTGAGGCTGCCGCTACCCTGGCTTTAGATTGCATTTCTTGCTAACTTTGTTCATGTGAAGCTTCATGTAAAAACTGCAGTATTCTTTCATTTTAATTCCTCTTTCTAAGCCTGCAGATGTTAGCATTATGGTGATGTGTCAGTTTCTGAAACCTGAAAACCTAAAGTCTTCACAGGACTCTACTAACTCCACTAGATTTATCTCAGAGTCTGTGCCAATGCTTTTATTTTGTAGCAATTAACCAACACACACTCAGAACACTGGCAGTTTCTACCCCGTTATTCATACTAGGGACCCTGAGAGTTATTATTTATGCAGAGGAAGCAAAGATAGACTCCTGAGGTATACTGCTTCCTTCTGTTGCCTGGGAACTTCCACATAAACTCCTTTCCCTTTCCTGGGAGAGTAGAGATGGGGGTGGTCACAACTGCCACCCCATCCCACCCCACAGCCCTCCCATCGCTAGTTGGGATTCAGGTTTGGGTCTAGCCCCATGTCAGCACTCTCTCCACTGTGCCCACAGGACTAGACTGTGTCAGTACACTCAATTGTCTTCAGCTCACATACCTCTCTCCTCTCCAGTCATCAGATCTCACTTACAGAATACAGTTTGAAGAGAATCTATTAAGAATATCAAATAACAATGTAAAAGCATTCAACCAAAGGTGGAGTTTACTCAGAGAGCTGAGCTTGCGTGACTCTGCAGTTTGTGGGCCACAGAGCCAGCTTTGACTCAGGGCATGTGTTCAGATCTTAGCGGGGCCTCTTTGTATTGCAACTGGAAAGTATTCTCAGTCAGGGGACCCATAAAACTCTGGAGTATGTTCTAAAAATAGAAGCTCTGTAAGCCTGATGTAAAAATGCAAGTATCTTTCTGATAGACAGTTTGGAGGGCTTATTCTTGAAATTCTTATTTTCTCCATCCTCAACTCAAGATCTGGTGACCTTGGCCTTGTGAGGGGCCACTCCAGCACATGGAAAGATCATTGCCAGGTACCAGCTGACGACTCATCTCACTGATAACGATACTCTGGTGTTCATGCTGCCAACAGTGCAGAGGGGGCAGAGGCACTGGCTTCAGTGCACCCAACAGAAGAGATGAGTGGACAATGGAAGAACCCAGACCTGTTTTTATGTCTAGGCAAGACTTTTGTTTGGGCTCTAAATAAGTGCTTTCTTCATCCTTGCACTCAAAATCCCTGAAGACATTAATAGGATTTGTTTCTTTCCAGGGTTCCAAAATAAATAAGGCATGTCCAGCTGTTAAGCTACAGCCTTGGGAAGATTCTATAACTATTTTTTCATTACAAAATTAAATCATATTTTTAGATGTGTTGATGTAGAAATTAAGGATAAGGGAGAAGAAAGCAGTTCACAGCTGTAATTTCAATCTTGAATGACCGTCCCAGCCCAGGTGTGTAAGGCTTAGTCCACAGTCACTGCACTGTAAGGAGGTTGGAAGAAAGCAGTTCACAGCTGTAATTTCCATCTTGAATGACCGTCCCAGCCCAGGTGTGTAAGGCTTAGTCCACAGTCACTGCACTGTAAGGAGGTTGGAAGAAAGCAGTTTACAGCTGTAATTTCCATCTTGAATGACCGTCCCAGCCCAGGTGTGTAAGACTTAGTCCACAGTCACTGCACTGTAAGGAGCTTGTGGAGCTTCGGTAAACAGGGTCCAGGAGAAGTCTTGGGTTACTGGGGTGTGCCCTCAGGGGATCCTGAGGCTCTCATCGCTTGTTTGCACCCAATTCATGAAATGAACTGCTTTCCTGTGTGTCCCCACTATTATGCTCCAGCTCTCCACAGAGCTCCAAAACTGTGAGCCAGAATGAACCTCTTCTTTTTCTAAGTTGGTCCTCTCTTTACTTTGTCATAAGGACAGAAACTAATGCATCAGACAGACACACCTACCATCAGATGGACACACCCACCTGATGGAGATAATCATGTTAACGTCGGGACAAGCTTCAGACTTCCCTTTTAGTTTTCTGTTTGTGCCTCAGAAAACAAAAAGTGAGATACAAGGATTGACACAATAAGCGCTCACATATCCAATACCTTTAATGATTAAATAATTTTTACCTTATTTGCTTCAGATTGTTTTGTATAAAAAAAGTAAAATATAAATGATAAAGTTCATGTCCTCCTGGTACCTCACCTAAATCCCATTTTCCTTTTTTTCAAAGAATAACTTCTACTTTCAATCTCAGTCTGTCCCTCCCTCCCTCCTTCTTTCTCTCCCTCCTTCTTTCCCTCCCTCTTTCTCCCCTGTGAGAGCCATCTCTGCAGCCCCTGTGAGAGCATTCTTTTTGTTGTATTCTCTTCATAGTATCACTTTTAGGTAAGAAAATTAACCCTATTTTGAAGCCAAAAGATAATCTCCTATCTAGTTATATAAAAATCTTCACTGATAGACTTAATCTGTCTACAATTTTCTTTGGTAGAAATTAATTTTGTTACTTCTTTATGTGGAATGACCCAATTTCAGTATCATTTATGCAAGTGCCTCCCATCCCCCAACTAATTTCACATTTATTCACCCAACAAATACTGGCCAAGTCTTCCTTGTATATCAGGCACTGTTCCAACACTGATGATAATGCAGGATAGAGGGAGGACTGGGGAAAAGACCTGATATTAAGGAGACATTCCATAGCAGTAAGAGAAACTAACAAGTGTATAACTTGTCAGATGGAGATGCTCTCTAGGAAGACAAGTACAGCCTCCAAAAGAAAAGGGTTGTGTTGGGAGTCTTGCCACCAGGAATGTTACCACTGTCAATATGATATCTGTGTGAAGACACGGCCCAGGTGAGAGAGTAAGTATGTGGGTGAACGCAGGAAGGATGGGAATTCCATCTGAACTCTTGCTCCTGGTGTGTTGTCTGAATACCGTCAAGGAGCTACACAGTAAGCCAGGAGAGCCCAGAAGGAGAGGAATGGAGAGAATTAGGAGCCGAAGTTGCAGGGCCTCATGAGTTGCTATCGGGACTTACAGTGGGAATGTTGTGATCAGAAGAGACTATTGTCAGACCTGCCACCACGATTGCCACACTGACAGAAGAGCTGGAGTACCTTTTCAATATTCTATTTAAAATTTAAAAATCATACCTATAATCCCGGTAGGCAGATCTCTGTGAGTTCAGGATCAGCCTGGTCTACATAGTGAATTGCAGACCAGTCAGGGATATATAGTGAGACTGTGTCTCAAAACAAACAAACAAACCAACCAACCATTTATTTAGTGTACTTATGTGCTTGTATGATGGTGTGCATGTGGAGGTTAGTGAAGAATTTGTCACAGCCAGGTGTCTTCATGTGGGTCCTGGGGCTCAAACTTAGGGCATCAGCCTTGGCAGCAAGCCCTGTACCTGCTGAGCCTCATTTTCCTTCCTTCCTTCCTTCCTTCCTTCCTTCCTTCCTTCCTTCCTTCCTTCCTTCCTTCCTCCCTTCCTTCTCCCTCCCTCTTTCTTTCTTTCTTTCTTTCTTTCTTTCTTTCTTTCTTTCTTTCTTTCTTTCATTGCTTTATTTGTTTGTTTGTTTGTTTTTTGATGGCACAGTATATTGAGTCAAGGACAAGACAGGGTCTCACTAAAGTTCTCAATCTGGCCTTGAACTTGCAATCTTCCTGCCTCAACTTCTCAAGTACCTGGAATTACAATCAAGCTTGTGCCACCAAGCCTAGCACATCACTCATTCTACCCAGATGTTGTGGAATACTATCGAGTGAGTGTAAACCCACCTGAACAGCTGTGACTCCACCCTGCCACTGGATCTCAGCTGGATGCATTTCTGCCCCATCCACACATGGTTTGGGGAGGTACTAGAGAGCTACCTGAAGATTCTATCCACACAGCTATGGGGGGAGTAGCTGTGCTGGTGGAAACTTTCAGTAGTGCGACTGCTCTAGGGGCAGTAAGTAGCCCCCAGTAAATGACCCCTTACCCATGCTCTGTGAGTAAGCCTAATAAAGTCATTGGTTTCCCAAGTTGAATTTTGGAGAAACTGTACTTTGGTACATATATCATTTGGTGCCCCTTCTGAGGGGCAAAGATATATTTTGAGTCTCCTCAGAAATAAGTTTGCAAGGAAACGGTTTTTATGTTAGAATTATTTATTAAATAAGCACAGTGACTTATAAAATCAAATATATTTTGGGACTATGATCCCATCCACCATGAGAATGAAAGGTAATCTATAAGTTAACTAGGATAAAATTTAAAATCCACCAGGTCAGAAAATCAGGGCAGTACCACCTTCTTGGCCTTTTGGCTGAGAACATGCATGGGAAATCCAGGAGGCAAACGAACCTTCTCTGTGTTATAACACCTTCACATCATTTATACTTAATACTCAATTCATTTCTAAGTGCAAAAGTAGACATGTAAGTGGTTTTCTGGTTCTAAGCTGATATATTTTGCCTGTTAAAAACTATGCTGCTAGCCGGGCATGGTGGCGCACACCTTTAATCCCAGCACTCGGGAGGCAGAGGCAAGTGGATTTCTGAGTTCGAGGCCAGCCTGGTCTACAAAGTGAGTTCCAGGACAGCCAGGGCTACACAGAGAAACTCTGTCTCAAAAAAAACAAACAAAACAAAACAAAAACAAAAACAATGCTGCTCAGTTAGCATTAGAGGCCTTATGTTTGGTAATTACAAGTGTCTGAGTTGTGTGCGTTTATATGTCTGTGCTTTGTTCCCTCTTTTGAATTTGTGATTCAAAATCTCTATGATTGTGTCAGATATTTCAGAAGTATAGAGGTCAAAGAATTGTTAAATACTCAATAATAACCCTAAATACCTTTATAAAAGAAAAAGAAATAAGTTTGCAGAACACTAAGGGGTTGAGAGTGCCTAACCAAACCCCTGTTGGTATAAAGATCAAAGAGGGTTGGACCTCCCTCAGGAGAGATTCCTGATGAATATCATTGTCAAGGGAAGAGCCAAGCTAAGGATCGACAGCCAAAATACAATTACACTGGCCCCATTGCATGAGTGGGTTTACCATGCTTCCCAAGGTATTCTGGGTACTTTGATGGATACTCTCTGGTTATAATTATTTTTTCTCAGACTTTTCTGCTCCAGAGACTGAGAATGAATTAAAGCACGAGCCAGGTGGGCAGATGTTAACTGAAGGCTAAAAGGAAGAAGATGAGATGGCCCGAGGCTGGCATCTTCTGAGATCCTAACAGCATGGACTTCACAGTATCTCTCAGTGGTCCTTCACTGTCACGTATTTATTTCTTGTCATTTTAGATTTTGTTTGTGTGCATGGTTTCTGGACCTTTCCCTAACATTTGTGACATGATAACCAATCTAACTGCAGTTAACTTTCCTGTAAACTCAATGAGAGCGGGGGTCTTGGTGGTTGCCTTGTTTCCAACCCCACACTAGAGGTTTGCAGTATGTGTTTGGTGAATGTAACCATTCACAAAATGGCTGCACATGAACACGTGTGGAGTTCGAGCTGGCTCTGGGTACTTGATTTCATCTGTGGGAGTGGGCATTCTATGCTGTACTTTTGTGATGGTAATGTGTGGTTGTCTGGCCCCCTGGGAAGTTGCCCAGCTGTTTGGTGGCCTCCTTTGTTTCCTTGTGGGTTGAATCATCCCCCAAGTAAAGACCCTGCATGCAGTTGGATGCAATGTCTGCAGCAACAGCCGCTGTCTGCAGCTAGGTGGGTGTGATCTGGAGACAGAGACTGTCTGATTCTCTGTGCCTGGCTGCTGACAATAAACAGGCTTTCCTGCACAGCTGTTGACAGTTGCCTCCCACACAGCCCACCAGAGCCCTGCCCAGGGATGGCATGACTCCCTCCCTCCCTGTTGTACTAATTATAACAACACTGTATTCTTACTCGTGCCTGAGAGTTTCACACAGACATTTCCCCCTGGACTTTGGAATGAGACTGAAAAAGTAGAAGTGCTGAGAATGTATTTAAAGTCAATGTGGTCAGGTTCAAGTTAGCTAATGTGACTTGCTGGTCTTCTGTAGAGGGCAAGGAGGAAGGGTGCCAGTTCAAGGCTAAGGAGAAGGCCTCTCAGGAATCCTGGATAGGAAGGTGGTGTGGCCAGAGACTGTGCTCTAGTTTTCCTGGTGTCCTCAGGGCATCACGCTGTAGTTTCTTCCTAATCGTGCATACCTTGAATTGGGAGAAAGAGTATTGAGAAAGCCTCTTAGAAGAGCTGAGTACAAATAGCAGAAGAGTTGCTTTTCTTCTGAGAGCATTGGCTTCCGGTGCCTGAGCTTCCGGTGCCTGAGCCAGACTGTTCGTTCCCTGGGTGCTGCCACGCAGTTCTGCCCTCCTCAGGGGCTGCAGGGTAGGCTCTGAACACACAGTGGGTATGGGAATCATTCATCACCTGCGTCCCAGGGCCACGCACGGGGCAGTCCAGGAGGCACATGGCCCACGCCAAACCATAGGCTTGCTTTTAACAGCTACATGCAATGACTGTGCTAAAACTCGAGCTGGGAACAAAGCTGTGCTTTGGGACTCCCATATGAACCTTTCTGCACCTGAATCTGGTGAGTGCCTGGGAGGAGGAAGAATAAGAAGCCAACTAGGGAGACAACAGAGAACACTGACCTAGTGTCTTACTCAGTGTCAGATGGCTGTGAAGAGACACCATGACCACAGCAACTCTTATAAAGGACAACACTTATCTGGGGCTGGCTTACAGGTTCAGAGGCTTAGACAATTGTCATAGTGGTGAGAAGCATGGTGGCGCTCAGGCAGACATAGTGCTGGAAAAGTGGCTGAGAGTTCTACATCTGTTTAGTAGGTAACAGGAAGAAAGAGTGCTACTGGGCTTGGCTTGAGCATTTGAAACCTCAAAGCCCTATGCACAGTTTCTCCAACAAGGCCATACCTCTAATAATGCCACTCCTTATGAGTCTATGCAGACCATTTTCATTCACACCACCACATGTTCACGCCTAACATGTTCAAAGTCCAGCACTGTGTCTAGCACTGCCAGAAAGAAAATGTCAACTAGTCATGAACCTGGCCTCCTCCACTTCTGTAATATTATGATTTGACCCCATGGTCAATCTCATTTTCTCAGTAGTCTCCTATGACAGGAGCAAGGGCGGAGGCAGCTGTTCAAACCATTTGCCCTGGATTTCATCAGCGTTCCACCTGCTTACCAGCAAGGCCACCCTGGGAGATCCCTGAGCAGCTGTTCACTTGTCACACTAGCTTTTCATCCTTGGTCACCACTGCCTGGACTATTTCCTCAGCTATAATGGAATGTATGTATGGTTCCAAGTGGGACTGGTTACTCTGCACAGAGAGAACATACATTCTGTGAAGAAAATTACCCTATCAATCTCAGTATTATTATATTTATTCCTCCTTTGAGGCATTTTGCTCATATCTAGTAAGTGTGAGGGGTGAAGCCAGCCAGCTATCATGTGAGCTCCTTGTTCTTAAATAGACTCAACACTTTCTCAAAAGTTTCCAGATGCATTCATTTAAAACTGTAGATTGCCTTCTGTTCAACAGTCATCATTAGCTAAGTACTATACAGAGACCGAGGATGTAGCTCCCAATGCTGAAAACCAAACTACCTTGGATAATTATAAGAAATGTGACTGTAGTTCACAAAGAATGTGCTATGATGAATCAGGGTCAGGGAGCTTTTAAGGAACAAAAACCTCAGAGTCTCTGAAGATATAAAACTGGTTAGACCACAGCTGCCTGCCAGGCCCTTTCCTCCTCTGAGTCCTTCCTATCCTACTGCATGATCTGCCTTCCCCACAGAGTGATCCTTGCCAGCACCTTTGTTTCTAATTTTAGCTGCTGCTTTGCATTTTGTGTAGCAT
This sequence comes from Mus minutoides, assembly GCA_902729485.2. Taxonomy (NCBI): domain Eukaryota; kingdom Metazoa; phylum Chordata; class Mammalia; order Rodentia; family Muridae; genus Mus; species Mus minutoides. Next base: position 227,710 of record LR749503.1, on the reverse strand, counting down.
CTTGGGAAATACAAATGCAGACTTTAAACTGCAGAGAAGCCAGGCAGTTGCTTCTAGATAAGATGTCCATAGTTGGTGAGTGATAGAAAGGTTGAGGAGGAGGAATATCAGAGCAGAACCGTGATGCTCTCAGAATCCCTTACCTGGAACCTTTCTGTCCACTTCTCTTGGTGCTGATGGAGAGTCACAAACAAGGCTTCAGAAACCATTAAACTTCTTTGTGACTTGGCAAAAATTGAACTTGATATAGATGAGTGGTTCTTACCCTTCCTAACTCTGTGACCCTTTAATACAGTTCCTCATGTTGTGATAATTCCCCCCAACCATAAAATTATTTTAATTGCTACTTTATTTTGTTTGTTTGTTTGTTTGTTTGTTTTGAGACAGGGTTTCTCTGTGCAGTTCTGGCTGTCGTGGAACTCACTCTGTAGACCAGGCTGGCCTTGAACTCAGAAATCCACCTGCCTCTGCCTCCCAAGTGCTGGGTTTAAAGGTGTGCGTCACCACCGCCTGGCTAATTGCTACCTTATAACTATAATTTTGCTACTGTTATGAATCAAAATGCAAATATTTTTGGACATAGAGGGGTGCCAGAGGGGTCACCACCCACAGGAGGTTGAGAACCACTGATATAAATGTCGATGTGTGTGTGTGTGTGTGTGTGTGTGTGTGTGTTTGTGTGTGTTGAGGGATGGAGAGGACTCCATATATAACCCTGAACTAGATTCAGTAATCAGCCCAAACTAGAAGTGGGGCAGAAGCTCATAATATAAGTCAGATAGAATGAATCATTGGGTGTCTCTCAAGGTCAGGGAACTGGCAGCTTATTAGAAATTTACTGAAACAAAACAAAATGATGATAATACCTTTGCTCCTTTGAAACAGAACACACAGAAAAGTACATGGATGACATAAGAGGATTCTTAAAGACCTGAGTGAGTTAAAGTGAAAGGGACTGTCTTAATGAGAGTCCCTATTGCTGAGAAGAGATGCCATGACCACAGCAACTCTTATAAAGGAAAACTAATTGTGACTGGCTAATGGGGGTTTAGTCCATTATTGTCCTAGTAAAGCATGGTGCCATACAGGCAGATACGGTTCTGGACTATATCTGGATCCATAGGCAGCAAAAGAGAACCACTGGACCTGGCTTCAGTCTTTGAAACCTCAAACTAACACCAGTTCCACACTCCCAACAAGGCCACAGCTCCTGATAGTGCCACTCCATATGGCTGTCTTAGTTAGGGTTTCTTTTGCTGTGAAGAGACACCATGACCACAGCAACATTTAATTGGACCTGACTTACAGTTTCAGAGGTTTGGTCCATTATCATCATGGTGGGAAACATGACATCATGCAAACAGACATGGTGCTGGAGTTTCTGAGAGCTCCATATCTTGTTCCAAAGGCAAACAAGAAAAGACTCGAAGTCTATCCCAACAGCAACTAACACACTTCCTCCAACAAGGCCACACCTCCTAATAGTGCCACTCCCTAGGCCAAGCATATTCAAACCAACACAGGGACCTTGTGCCATTTCTACCTAGGTCAAGGAGTATTGTCAACACACCAGGAAATCCCTTCCCAGTAGAATTCAACCCCTTTGTTCATCCAGTAGTAACTGACTAAAGTGGTGATCAATTTTTTTTTCTCAGTTTCATTTTCAATTTCTAAAACTGCATCCCTCCATAGCACAAGCTAGTTCTCCCTGTGCTGTTTAGCTTCTACATTATCTAAGTGGAATTGCCAAGGCTCTAGAGTTTTATACTGATTTCTTTAAAAAAATATATACAGTATTTGACTTAAACCTAGGGTCTCATGCTTGCTATGATAAATGCTTTACTACTAAACTATATCTTCAGACTCCACCTTTAGTTTTAATACAGAGAGTCTAATTAAGCTGCCAGGTTAGCTTTGAACTTCAGACCTTCCTGCATTCCAGGCCAGCAGACCCAGCTGTGTCTGGTTTTTTGTTTGTTTGTTTGTTTGCTGTCAATACTTTGTGAGATTTCATTAAGTTTTCTTTTTTTTTTTTTGGTTTTTTTGAGACAGGGTTTCTCTCTGTAGTCCTGGCTGTCACTCACTTTGTAGACCAGGCTGGCCTTGAACTCAGAAATCCGCCTGCCTCTCCCTCAAGTGCTGGGATTAAAGGCGTGCGCCACCACCACCCGGCCTCATTAAGTTTTCAAGACAGCAATTCTTGCCCCTTGTAGAGTTATCACATCCCCTTACTTTCTAGACCTCAGAGAAGCATATTTTTTTTCCTCTACGTTATAACAAATTAAAGTAAACTTGGTAAGTGGAGATTTTGCAATATTTCTTGAGCCAACCCCTTCTTCTGGATTTTGCTGAGTGAGGACCAGGTTTACTGCTTCTGGCTGCAACTGTGTTTTCTCTGCCCTTCTGTGAGATGGGTGGTCAAGGGAACCCTTCCTAGGTGTGTGTGTATAGGGGGGGTGCTTTGTTGAAGGAAGTGAGCTGAGCTATGAGCTCCCGGAAACACAAAACTAACATTCTATGAATCTTGGCTGAAGCATGGGGAAAGCCAGGACTCCTCCAAGTTAATATGTGTGTCTCAGTCATTTCACTGAGGTTTTCTGGTCCCTTAGACTGCACAAAAGGCAGAGACTAGTGTATAAATGAGATGGGACATTCAGCAGTATCTTTGATCTTTTCCCAAGCTGTTTATTCTCCACTCTTAGTTAGGCTTGTTATTGCTGCGATGAATCACCATCACCAAAGCAGCGTGGGTAGGAAAGGGTTATTCAGTGAACACTTCCACATTATTGTTCAGCATTGAAAGAAGTCAGGGTAGGAACTCAAACAGGGCAGGAACCTGGAGACAAGAGCTGATGTAGAGGCTATGGTGGGTGCTGCTTACTGGCTTTCTCCCTATGGCTTTACACAGACTGCTTTCTTATAGAACCCAAGACCAGCAACCAGTCCAGGGATGGCACCATCCACAATAGACTGGTCCCTCCCATATCAATCACTAATTAAGAAAAATGCCTACAAGCTTGCCTGCAGCCTGATCTTATAGAGGCATTTTCTCAACTGACTCTTCCTCCTCTCTGAAGACTCTAGCTTATGTCAAGTCGACATAAAATTAACCAGAACATCCACAGAAATTTAGAGTATGGTCTTTGAGTCAAACCTGCTTAGGCTCTAGGCTGGTTATGTGACCTATGCTCTGTGACTATAGACTCCTCTTCACCTTAGGAATGGAATCTAATGCTAGTACACACCTTGTGGGGCTGTGATGGCTAGTTAAGAAATGCTTCAAAAATGGTTAGCATGCCACCTAAAATAACCCTGGGCAACAGTGAGAAAAGCTTCCAGTGGTCAAGATAATGGAATACTGTGGAGAGCCTTTTGAGGTGCCACTTGGCAGGAGTCTGACATTGGCCAAGGACAGGGAAATGGGCTTCAGGCAGGAATCTGACATTGGCCAGGACAAGGAAGTAAGCTCATGTAGGACTCTGACATTAGAGCATGACAAAGAAGTAAGTCTATGCAGGGATCTGACCTTGGCCAAGGACAAGGAAGTATGAATCTGATTTTAGGGTAGAACAAAGAAGTAGGCATAGATATCTTGATCATCCTTAGAAACAGTTATCACAGGAGTGATCATGGGGCTCTGTGCTTATTGTCGTGCTTGTTCCTTGACTATTGTCTTTTTAGTTCCTCATTGTACTGCTTGCCCTTAATACCTGCATGTAATTAAAATGGTATAAAAAGCTGATTGGGAAAATTAAAATTGCCTTCAGTCTCAGAATTGACTGGGGTCATGCTACAATGTTGTCTGTCTTTTTTCTTTTTAATCCTCACTCCCACACTGGAGAACCCGTTGACTGACTGAGGGGGCTTGGTCAGAATACTGTATGATTTGGTCTATTGTCACCCTCATCTTCATATGAGGGAACTGTAGCTCAGAAAAGCTAAATGGCCTAAGATCTGATGGCTTGTTTGTGGTGGAGACAATTTAACCTTCCTGATCATTTTGTTGATGTATTTCTCTAATTTGCTTTTTTAAAAATAAATTGTGTGTGTGTGTGTGTGTGTGTGTGTGTGTGTGTTGGGGGGGGTGCTTCAGGGGATAACTCTACTGAGTAAGTTTTCCCTACTTGTCTTTATGTGGGTTCCAGGAATCAAACTCAGGTTGCCGGCTCACGCTGCAAGTGCTTCTACCCGCCGGCCACCTCGAAGACCCTTTGTTGGCTTTTCACCTCTCGTGTAGCTTCTGATGTAGCCAGGGTCCTGTCAACTGGAGAATGTTCAGAATGACTTACCTGTCACCCCAGCATGTGTGAGGCAGAGGTAAGGAGGAGGAAAAAGAGAAAGAGGAGGAGGAGGAGGAAAAGGAGGAGGAGGAGGACTACTTGCAGGTTGAGGCCAGCCTGGGTTGTATAGGTCCAGGCCAGCTCAGGCTAAAGAGTGAATATTCTGTCTCCAAACAAAACAAATATAACATCAACAAAGGAGAAAACAAAAAACAAAACAAACCAAGGTGAGCCTAGAAGGAAAATAGAGTTTCTCAAAGTCAAAAAGACAAGTAAATAGATTGTCTACCTTCTGAAAGGAGCATGGCCAAACTGGCATCTTGATTTTTATCTTGAATAACGTTAGATTTTTAAAAAACATGTTGGGGGCTGGTGAGATGGCTCAGCGGGTAAGAGCACCCGACTGCTCTTCTGAAGGTGATAAGTTCAAATCCCAGCATCCACATGGTGGCTCACAACCATCTGTAACGAGATCTGGCGCCCTCTTCTGGAGTGTCTGAAGACAGCTACAGTGTACTTACATATAATAAATAAAATAAATCTTTAAAAAAATGTTGGTTTATTTATTTACTTAATATGTATGTATGTGGAGCATACTACACATGTGGAGCTCAGTTCCAAGGATCAAAGTCAGGCTGTCAAACATGGCAGCAGTTGCTGTCACTCACTAAGCCATCTTGCTTGCCCCCTGTTATATAGGTGATAGACAAAGTCATTATGGTCATAACTGTGTGTGTTTTAAATCATCAATTTGTGGTTAAAAAAAGCAATAGAAAGCTACTATGCACAGTTTAACTGATATTGTAAGAATATAATTCGGTAGGTTTTTTTCTTTTCTCTTCTGAAAACTGGATAAGCCACTTTAACTTCTATTTTTACAAAATTTCGTTTAACATAATATGTTATCTATTTAGTAAACTAATAGAATTTTAAATTTTCTCTTATATTAAACCTTTTTAGTTAGTTGATTTTTCCCCCTAGAAAAAAATAAAAAAAGAGGGTAACAATTTAAATACCAGTTTGAGTACACATCCTCATGAACACATGTACGATCACACTCTATTTCTCATCCTTTCCTCAATCGTCCTCTCTTCAGCCATCCTTTATGCTAGCTGACAGATGACATACCCTCCCAGGAGGTGGTGAGTGGGGCCTGCTACCCTTCAAGCTATGACTGCTCCTCAGCCTTTGCAGCTAGGGAATCTTCAGAGGACATACACACAGCAAGGTTGCTCTCTACAGGTAGCCTAAATGGGCATGCTGCCCTCCTGCGCTACTACTCCACTGCCTTTCAGTGGACATCCATCATCGCGTAATGACTTTTGGGCTTCCTTTCCCCCTCCAGCTCTAGCCCCTGCCTAGAGAAATGATTTTTCTCTACATACTGACTCACCCCCAAGCTGCGAGGCGAAGCTCCACACCAATTTACAGCACAGACAATGTTCTTTCTGTCACTCACACACTGGAGTCTGCCCTCACACCAGCTCTGGTGTTTCACTGGCTTCCTGGGGTCACTGTGTGGCCAGGGCTGCTGACTGTTGAGCTGCCCACATTTGTTTAGTCACCAATTCCCCTGCATCAGACACCACCAGCACTGCTGCCCCCGCCACCACTGCTGTCTTCTTCCTTTTTTTTTTTTTAAGTTATTTTATAACTCCACTTGAGGGTTAACAGAAAAAATAAAATAGAGAAGCCAGTACTGTGGTGAATTAGAGAACTTTGCTCCTGTCATCAAGAGAGCTGAGGATTATCTGTTATTTTAATTATCTTTGATATTCAACAACTAATTATTTGGTTATAGGAGTGTAGACCTGAACCTTCAGGAATTTTTTTTTTTTTTTCATTAAGTTGACTCAAGCTGCAAGACTGGGCCAGGAACACATGGCAGCCTGGATGCAGGGAATTGCATGGTCAGGCTGAGAGCTGCTGCTGCTGCTGCTGCTGCTGNCCCAGGGAGTCCCCACAGCCCAGGGAGTCCTTGAAATAGTTCTCTGTTTCTCAGTGGAGGGTGAGAGGCATTTGTCGAAAGGAAAAGGCTTCTTCTGTGGCCCTGGTTAGGAGAATGTTCTCCCCTCCCCCAACTCTACCCCGAAGCACAATAGGTAAAGTTATAGGATCATATGCTTCTGCCAAGGTTGAGTGAAGTGTCACAAAAGAGAGGGGGTCACAGAGTATGCACTAAGATCTGTTTGCTATAAGGCCTATGGACATTCAGTTGTTTCTGCTGATCCTGCTGTAGGGGCATAGGATCAGAGAACATCTCATACCCCAAAGGCTTCATCAGTCACCCCTGGACAGTGTTGTAAGATCTTTGGAGAGTAAGTTAAAGTGAAAAAGTTCCTTATCAAAGGGGTATTCTAAAATTTCCTCATAACTTATTGAAAAATAAAATTTTGGAAAACAGAAAGTAACAGGTTAGCAGACAAGTTAATTAAAAAAAAAGAAAAAAAAGAAAAATAAGGAAGCTACATAAACTTTAGATCTGTGTCTTTACTGATTGAGGTTGCCTTTTGCATTTTATTTCTAGAGTGAATAGCATTAGCATCTATTTAAAGACTGCTAAACAAGTTTTAAAGGATCCAGATGGATGAATAGCCTGCTGAGGTAGGGGGACACTCATCTGCATTATTAATAAGGAGCCAGGAAGTGCTGCTTGGTGCTTGGGAACACTTACTTTCATCCCAAGACTTTCTTCTTTTGAGCCTTTATTGACGGTAGTATATTACTGATGGTTTGGTTTTGTACTTACTATAAACTTGAGTGAACATCCACCATCATCAGAACACAGGAAGTGAGAGGAAGGGATACTGGAGTCATCTTGGAGTCTGTTTCTTGCACATAAACAATTGTACTTCGTATTGATGAGATTTTTTTTGACTTTTTTTAATTAGGTATTTTCTTATTTTACATTTCAAATGCTATCCTGAAAGTTCCCTATACCACCCCCCACGCCCTTCTCCCCTACTCACACACTTCCACTTCTTGGCCCTGGCATTCCCCTGTGTTGGGACATATAAAGTTTGCAATACCAAGAGGCCTCTCTTCCCGATGATGGCCAAATAGGCCATCTTCTGCTACATATGCATCTAGAGACACGAGCTATGGGGGTTCTGGTTAGTTCATATTGGTGTTCCTCTTATAGGGCTGCAGACCCCTTCAGCTCCTGGGGTACTTTCTCTAGCTTCTCCATTGGGGGCCCTGTGTTCTATCATATAGATGACTGTGAGCATCACTTCTGTATTTGACAGGCACTGGCATAGCCTCATAAGAGACAGTTACATCAGGGTCCCTTCAGCAAACTCTTGCTGGCATAGGCAATAGTGTCTGGGTTTGGTGACTGATTATGGTATGGATCCCCTGGTGGGGTAGTCTCTGAATGGTCCATCCTTTTGTCTTAGCTCCAAACTTTGTCTCTGTAACTCCTTTCATGGGTATTTTGTTCCCTATTCTAAGGAGGAATGAAGTATCCACATGCTGGTCTTCCTTCTTCTTGATTTTCTTGTGATTTGCAAATTGTATCTTTGGTATTCTAAGTTTCTGGGCTAATATCCGCTTATCAGTGAGTGCATATCTAGTGACTTCTTTTGTGATTGGGTTACCTCACTAAGGATGATATCCTTCAGATACATCCATTTGCCCAAATTTTCTCTTGTTTCACTATTAACATCTTTCTTTTAAGTGAGAACAGTTACTATATCTCTCCAGGAGCCCAAGACTTTGCACCTCTTCTTTTCAGAACTTTGAGGCTTTATGGCACTTCCATATGGCACATGTGGAAGGTGGGAGGTAAAGGTGTTATCTCCATCGTGTGCTGGATGAGCCCCTGGCACAGGGCTGGCACAGTAATTTGCTTTTGCTCCAAAGCATGGTTGTAAAATAACTACCCTGCCTATGTGCTTTCTCTTCTAGATGTTTCAGTAGAGTGGCTGAGGAATAGCAAGTGAATATTTTTTTGTAATTTCAGAGTACAGAAATTCTAGCAATGAATATTCTCATCAAAACTGAGCTTTTCCTACTCGAGGCCCATCTACCCTGATACTGAACGTGTGTGACTCTCTGTAGAGTGTGAGGATGGAAGGACACTTGCTTTTGCAAGCACAGTTAGTACTTGAGGTGACCAGTGGAATGAAACTGTGCTTGGCTCTCCCTCAGCAGAGTTATTATGGGTATTGACATTTCCTTAAGTTTGCATCAATTATTGACATGCTAGAGCTGTGCAAAGGCTTTCTGCTCTGCAGGCCTCTGCTTGAGCTTTTTGTTATGGCTAGATTTTGGACAACTGAAGTATTTAAAAAGCAATATAGCATTTTAATATGTAGCTTTAAAAAAAAAAAGTCAAGGTTTCAGGACCTTGTAGTTTGTCAGCTTTAAAGATTGTGGTTGGAATGTCTGACAAGGGAGATTAGCCCGTAGATTTAATACAGCCTCACCTCCCTAACTCAGAAATTTAACTTGGAGCAATTGTCCCCTGAACGTGTCAGCACTGGCTCTCTGTGGCTGATGGCCCTGAAAAAGCTTCCAGATGGCATCTTTGCCATCAGTCCAGCCCTCTTAGGAACACAAAGAGGGCTGGACAGATTATGTAGATCCTCAATTGTATGGTTTCCTGCAATTGTAGTCATTGGCATTGGTCACCGCTTCTTTGTGGGACAGAAAGAGAAACAGAAAACAAACAGTACCTGGTGATTCTTATTTCTAACTCCAGTTCCATCATCTGTGATTAGCTCCTCCCCCTGACTTCTCTATTGGAGCTGCTCAACCTCTCAAAACACTGTTAAAAATTAAACTAAACTAAAACCTCTACCAAGGCTAGCAAGGATGTCACATTTGACCAGTTTGTGGTTCTTAATATATTGTTTTTCCTTGTTAGGCTTGTGGGCACACCACCCATGATGGACTTCCCTCCACATTCTGCCCCTCTCCCTTCTGACATGAGACAGGTATTTGTGCCCTGAAGTTATATCAAACTAAATCTAACGTGGAGGAGAAGCATGTTTTATAGCTAAAGCCTAGCCTCTAAAATCAGCAAAAGGATCTTCCAGAGCTAATGTACATTTACCTACAGCCATGTAACCTTTCCTGAGTGCTGCAGTATTTCAGAATGTCTGGTTTTGTCATTACAACATCATAACCTGCTGTCTCTAACACTAACATTCCTGAAGTTGACAGATATGAAGGCTCTGGATGCTCAGAGAGCCCTTTATCTGTCTAGAGCTTCTCTGGCATCGCTCTCACCTTTCTATCTGCTTAGTTTTTTTAAATGGCTTTAGAACTCAGAACTTGAATATGGGGATAAAATAAGTAATCTTTTCAAGCATTTATCTCTTATCAAATGAAAAAATAGCCTTAGCAGTAAAATTTTGATTAGAAGTATAATTAATTTTCACATGACTTATTCTTGTAAAGTAAGCCTGTAGTAGTGAATTGTCACTGTTCTCCAAAACATACTCAGTGCTGGTTCATAGTATAAGATGAGAACAGAACCTGGGGTCATCCTTTGGGGTCATCCTTTGGGGTTATCCTTTCCATCACTACTGAGTTAATACTGCGATGCTTAGCACATTGCCTACTACATGCAAATGTAGCAAAGTGAATGTTTAGAGATGAAAGTGGTCAGCTGGTTATTCTGAAGATATATACATGTGTGTGTGTGTGTATATATATATATATATATATATATATATATATATATATGTGTGTGTGTATGTATATGTGCATATATATATATTATATGTATTTTATATATATATAAAATCATATACTAAACTATTTTGGAGTCAACAAAGAATAACAGTTTTCAAATACTTTAGTTATATTTTAATCATAACTTCTATTTTCAGAAGATTATTAACATTATACAAGGTGCCCAAGAAAGTATCACAAAAAACTCAATAAAATTGTTATTACAATAACTAATATATGTTCTGAACAAGTTATAAGAGTAGTGAATTTCAAAAAAAAATTGATCAAAAGAGTATTACATATTCATAAAAAATAAAAAAATATTTCAAAATAAAGATTCCAGCTCAACATGAAACCTTAACTCCTTGGTTGGTACACTCCCTTAGCTGTTCCTGCTAACTTACTCCTTTCCAGAGAACTCTAAAAAGCAGAAAATATCCTGGTACTCAGGACATCTAAATACTTCCAATTCTGTAGAGCTGTAAAGCTTGGATTCCCTTCACAGGAAATGCTTTAATATGGGTGTTCCTATTTATTTCCCAGAAATAGAAATTAACTTATGACAATTTCATCTCTGAAGACAACTTACTTTTATTAACTGCCTGGACTGTCTTCTGTCACAATTCTCCATATAGTTTAGCATGTATGACAATTATTTTTCTAAAATACAATATTACTCTATAATAATGTTTTGAAATTTCTTTTTTCCTGAAAAAAAGTTTCTTTAATGATACTCAAAGTCTACTTTATTATTTTTAGTAACTGAAGAGTATTCATTATATGAATATGCCATCATTTCTCTCTGTTACAAACATTTGGATTACAATTAATTTTAAAGTGCTTTAAATTCCAAACAGTCTCACTGGCAAATAGCTACTTTATAAAAGATCAAGTGATGTCAAGAGGGGAAAAGTACAGAAAAGAGAAAAGTAAAAACTAAAGCAAGCCGGTATATTTTATGGAAGCAACGAAAGGCCTCCGTGCTTCAGCAGCAAACTACAGGTGACTTGGTGTGACTGGTGCAATGACAGCAAAGTGGATCAAGGACCGCCACATAAAACCAGACACACTGAAACTACTAGAAGAGAAAGTGGGGAAGAGCCTTGAGCACATGGGCACAGGGGAAAATTTCCTGAACAGAACACCAACGGCTTATTATGATGCTTGAAGATCAAGAATTGACAAATGGGACCTCATAAAATTGCAAAGCTTCTGTAAGGCAAAAGACACAGTCAATAGGACAAAACAGAAACCAACAGACTGGGAAAAGATCTTTACCAATCCTTCATCCAATAGAGGGCTAATATCCAATATATACAAAGAACTCAAAAAATTAGACTCCAGGCAATCAAATAAACCTATTAAAAAATGGGGTACAAAGCTAAAAAAAGAATTCTTAATTGAGGAAACCCAAATGGTGGAAAAGCACCTAAAGAAATGTTCAACATCCTTAGTCATCAGGGAAATGCAAATTAAAACAACCCTCAGATTCCACCTCACACCAGTCAGAATGGCTAAGATCAAAAACTCAGGTTACAGCAGATGCTGGCGAGGATGTGGAGAAAGAGGAAAACTCCATTGCTGATGGGATTGCAAGCTGGTACAACTATTCTGGAAATCAGGCTGGTGGTTCCTCAGAAAATCGGACATAGTATTACCTAAGGACCCAGTTATACTACTTCTGGGCATATACCCAAAAGATGCTCCAACATAAAACAAGGACACATGCTCCACTATGTTCATAGCAGCCTTATTTATAATAGTCAGAAGCTGGAAAGAGCCCAGATGTCCTTCAACAGAGGAATGCATACAGAAAATGTGGTACATTTACACAATGAAGTACTACTCAGCTATTTTTTTTTTTTTTTTGGTTTTTCGAGACAGGGTTTCTCTGTATAGCCCTGGCTGTTCTGGAACTCACTTTGTAGACCAGGCTGGCCTCGAACTCAGAAATCCGCCTGCCTCTGCCTCCTGAGTGCTGGGATCAAAGGCGTGCGCCACCACGCCCGGCTACTACTCAGCTATTAAAAACAATGAATTCATGAAATTCTTAGGCAAATGGAAAACTAGAAAATATCATCCTGAGAGAGGTAATCATAACACAAAAGAACACACATGGTATGTGTTGTGGATAGCCCTGGGGCTAATTATATTTGAGGTTAATTCCATTCTCCTATGAGTGGCTTCGAACAAGCAATGAGTCAGCACTCAGGTGATTTCATGTAAACCTGCTTCCCACTTTAATTTGTAAAATAAAGGAGAGCTGGTGATTGGGCAGATAAAAGGGAAGGTGGAGAGGAAGGTCAGGGAGAGAGAAGAAGGGGAAAATGGAAGAGGGAGAGGACACAGAGGAGGAGCACATGGCCTGGAGAAACTGCAAGTTCTAAGGGGTCTCATAAGCTGTGGAAAATGGTAGTGTAGCCGTAGATCTGCCCAATCTAGGTGCACAGCATGTAATCATATTAACTGTGTTGTGTTTTCATTGCCGGGGCATATTTGGGAGGAGATTTACCACAACATGTATGTACTCATTGATAAGTGGATATTAGCTCAAAAGCTCAGAATACCCAACATACAATTCACAGACCATATGAAGCTCAAGAAAAAGGAAGACCAGAGTGTGGATGCTTTGGTCCTTCTTAGAAGAGGTAACAATATACTCATGGAAGCAAATACAAAGTGTGGAGCTGAGACTGAATAAAAGGCCATCCAGAGACTACCCCACTGGGGATCCATCCCATATACAGTCAAACTCAGATACTATAGTGGATGACAAGAAGTGCATGCTGACGTGAGCCTGATATAGCTGTCTCATGAGAGGCTCTGCCAAGCCGGGCGTGGTGGCGCACGCCTTTAATCCCAGCACTGGGAAGGCAGAGGCAGGTGGATTTCTGAGTTCGAGGCCAGCCTGGTCTACAAAGTGAGTTCCAGGACAGCCAGGGCTATAAAGAAAAACCCTGTCTCGAAAAACCAAAAAAAAAAAAAAAAAAAAAAAAGTACAATTGCCAACAAATGCCGCTTTTAGGCCGCAGGGGAGTCCCAGGTTTTGAGAAGTAGCCTAGGGCTTTCTTGAGACCAGATGGATCACATGAATGCCATACCCACTCCAGTGAAGTCTGTGTGGCAAGTCCAAAAGCTTGGCTGCAGTCCTGAGGCAAAAAGTTTCATGGAAACTGGTCTCCTGGAGCCTTGACATCCCATAGCTTGATAGTTGTGATAGTTGGTGAAGGGTTTAAAGTGCTTTCCTTCAGTATTGTTTTATTATAGGTGCCCCCAAGGAATGACTTGACAAATAGCTAAGTTAGATTAAACTTTGCTTCCTGGCCTTCACCAATGTCCTGATGTCCTAGGCAGTCCTTGAGCTGACCCTGGGCTTGGAATTTCATAAGAATGTTACTCATTCAGACAAAATGCCTCCGGTGTTGATAGTTAGACATCAAGCATTGCAGTTTGCGGGATAGGAGCTAGAAATCTCAGGGCTAGTTCAACAAAGTAAACTTAGAATTCTCATTACGGACATGAATGGCAGCCTACATTACATAATAGTAGAAAGGAGGTGGGTTGTAGTTTAAGGAGGAACTAGAGTATTGTATTACTTATGAAAATGTAAAGGTTAGTAGAAAGGAACTTCCCTGGTACATGTTTTTCTCTAGGCCCAGGGGAATAGCATAATTAGGTATTTACTAAAGGACCCCTGGTGGTGGGTTTAACAATAGACTAGAACTGCATCTGGGTTTATTAGCGCTTTCACCTGGCTCCTGTGAATAGCTGACTTTAGATAGGGCTGATCTTTTTTTTGTTTTGTTTTGTTTTTGTTTTTTTTTTTCCGAGACAGGGTTTCTCTGTGTAGCCCTGGCTGTCCTGGAACTCACTCTGTAGACCAGGCTGGCCTTGAACTCAGAAATCCGCCTGCCTCTGCCTCCCAAGTGCTGGGATTAAAGGTGGGCGCCACCACTCCTGGCTGATAGGGCTGATCTTATCTCAGTTGTAAACACTGCCTGGTTCCTGTTAAATTTTATGTATGTATTTTCTCTGTTTTGTGTAAAGAGCCATTATGCATCTTGATGTACCTTGGCTGATGTATCACCTAACTTCCTTGTTTTCTTCTGTAATAAGATGCCTGGTTTGAGAAATTACATTCAGATACAGCACTCTCTTTGGTGTCCGGGTCTGTTAGTCACCCCCCCCCCACCACCACCACCACTCCTTGTCCACCTGAGAGCCAGGACCCTGAATTCTCGGGTTGAGGGACTGAGTCCAGTCTGTGGCACATGAGCACCCACAGGGCCTCTGCTCTTGACTGTCATCAGTCTAGGGCACTCTGGGGAAGCCACTGTGACATCTTTAAGTCCTCAAATTTGCAGAAAGAATTGTGTGGCAAAGGCTCCAGACTTCAGTATTGATAGACTTCCACACAGGATTTTGGGTGTGGTTCATGAGATCAGGGATATTTGCAGCTCTGCCTGTTTGATTAGAGAGGGAGCTGGAGGTCTTGGAGAAGGCTATGCTTGTAGCTCTCGATGTCTAACCAGGGAAGAACAGACATGTAGCTTGTCAATGTCTCCATCTTAGCAAGAAACATTAATTCCTTGGTTGGTTCACTTCCAACTAGGTCCTGCCAACTTACCTTTTCCAGACAAGTCTAAAAAGCAGGAAATATCCTGGTATCTAGGACAATCTAAATGCTTGCCGTTTTGTAAATCTTGGATTCCTTCACAGGAAATGCTCTAATATGGGTGTGTGTTGAGTCATTTTAAAGCAACATGTTATTAGGATAAATGCTGTAGATAGAACTCTAGAATAGCTTTATTAAAATAAACCATTATGTCACTAGGCCTGAATATAATGCAGTATGAGCAAGCACAGTGACTAGGACCTCACCAGAATCCTACAAATTCAGCCGCAGTTATTCACATTTCACAGACAATTAAACTGCAGCATGAATAAGTCAATAAATTAACTCCATGTTATGCATGTAGTAGGTGGTAAGAGAAATGCTTCAGAGATGGTTGTCTATCCCAGGAGCCTCTGATGTTAGCCACAAATGAGAAACCCACAGTTTCAAAGTTAATGTCTAGCCAACACCCAAGTAGTAAGAACCCTTGGACTCCAGGTCAAAGTTTGGAAATAGCATCTTCCATCAGCAAAAGCCATACTACTTGGTAAAATGGCAACTCACAGTCTGAAGCAGCAAGTCTGAATTCACAAAAGGAAGCAGAACTACCATCAGCCATGGTGATGAAGCTGTCAGAGATGGCTAGGGCTGTTTCAAAGGACTCCAAAGCCACCTCAAAGAGGTGATGCTTTGAATATTAATAGGAATAACAATGATAAAAATGGAACATATCAAATATGTTTAGATCTGTGAGCTCATAGCACTAAAAATGGTAGTCATGTTCAGAGGATGATCGGAAAGCAATTTATTACCCAAATCAGAAGCTGGTAAATAAATGCTACCATTTTTTGCTGGTTGCCTTGTGTAGACTATGTCCCGAAGTAACTATTAGTTCAAAAGATGAGATAGAGTTGGCGCATAGGCTGAATATATCTTGTCTGAAATATAAATATGTTATCTGAGTCAGGTGTGGAATTTTCCATGTGTATCAGGTTGATGCCCAAAGTTTAAGACTTTAAAGACTTCTGGTTTTTGGATTGGGATGCTGAGCCTTGATCATCTTTCAGAAAGATTATGGGAAAGAGGAACATCTCACACTGTGCTGGTAACAGAGACTCAGCATGTGACCTGATCTCTTCAGTAAAGAATTCCCGACAGGGAAGAAAGGTGTGAGATCAAATTAGACTTTAAAGATATACTAATGAACTGGAACATGAAGACCATTTCTGAATTTATTTTTAAAGATTTATTTATTATTATAAATAGGTGCACTGTAGCTGTCTTCAGACACACCAGAAAAGGGTGTCAGATCTCATTACGGGTGGTTATGAGCCACCATGTGGTTGCTGGGATTTGAACTCAGTAGCTTTGGAAGAACAGTCAGTGCTCTTAACCACTGAGCCATCTCTCCAGCCCCCATTTCTGAATCTTAACTTCCTAAAACCATGAATGAAATTATAAACGAAAACGGATTGCTTGAATAATGACTATGCATCTGATGATATTAAAGTATTGTTAACTTTTTGGAGCCTCATAATGTGGTTATTAAAAATTTTTAATTTAACTGTATGTATATGTATGTGTGTGTATGTGTTTGGGTATGCATGTGTGTATATTTGTGTGTGTGTGTGTATGTATGTATATATTTGTGTGTGTGTGTGTATGTATGTATGTGTGTGTATACACACTTGCAGAGGCCAGAGGTATTGGAGTTACAAGTGAGTTGTGAGTTGCCTGACACGGGTCCCAGGAATTGAACTCGGGTCCTCAGCAAGCGCAGTACATGCTCTTGATAGCTGAGTTGTGTCTCCAGCCCAAAAAGTGGTTATTTTTAAAAGTTTTTCCCTAAGATTTACTTTAAAATAATATGCTCTGTAATAGGAGGTAGGGATGAATAGACTGTACCAGAACTGAGAATTCCTGGCCTTGGGGGGTGGGTCATAGAGGTTGTCACTATTTTTTTCACTATTGTGTTATGTTGATGATCAACTGAATGCTGACATGTGTAGTGTACAAATTGCACACTGATTCTGACTTAAGAGTTCATGGGTAATTTGGTCCAAAGTATTTAGAAAAGAGTTGGTTATACCATAAATTTATTTATTTCCTATTTTTGCATTTTTCAAACCAGGTCTTACTCTGTAGCACTGGATGGACTGGAACTTGCTATCTAGAATAATCTGGCTTCAATTTTTATAGCAATCCTTCTGCCTCTGTCTCCCAAGTATTGTGATGCCAAATACACCTACTACTCCTAGCCTATCAGCTGTTTTCTATCACCCACAAGGTTATATTCTTTAAATGTTACCCAGTGCCCAGTGTTATGGAAAAGATGGGTTTGCGTAGCTATTGTTTTATTTTTATTTTTTTAGTTAGAATTTTTATTATATATTTTCTTTATTTACATTTCAAATGTTATCCACTTTCCTCATTTCCCCTCTGAAAACCTCCCTATCCCATCCTCCCTCCCCCTGCTCACTAAACCACCCACTCAGGCTTCCCTGTCCTGGCATTCCCCTACACTGGGGCATCGAGCCTTCACAGGACCAAGGACCTCTACTCACATTGATGTCCCACAAGGCCATCCTCTACTACATATGTGGCTGGAGCCTTGAGTCCCTCCTGAGTAGCTATTGTTAAACTAAACTATTACACCTGCGATTAAAAAACAGGAAGATAGATCTATATCATGAAACAGAGGCATGCTATTATAGGTTATAAGCTATTGTTGTATAAACTAATTTACACTTTAAGTATTAGAGTTGTAAATATAGGTTGGTAAATTATCCTTAAATTTTTACCACAGTGTCACAAACATCTACTGAATGCCTACTCTGTGCTGTTAGGAGCCATGACAGGAGATACAACATAGGAAAATATGAGGATAGACTGTGGGTCCATACTAAGATTAATATGTCTAGGATGGTAAGGCTAGGGCTTGTCTTTTGACAAGATCTGCTGGAAAAGAGATTAGAGGAGGGGCCTCTCATAGAAGCAAAGGAGGAAGCAGAGGGTGAGTCAGGGGGGTGCTTACCAAAGATGGCCTGTGTTGCTGGGGAATTTCATTTTCATGGCCTACCCTCCCGAGAAGTATTCAGAAATTGCCCTCTCTAGCCACTAACTGTATTCCAGAACCTCTAGCCTCTAATTTCAATCTACTTTCCATCTTGTTGTCAGAGTACTGGAGCTCTAAAGCTCCCCTCCGACGTGCCTTCTGTGCTCAGAAATGCAAATGACCAGGCTCTCCTGGGAAATCCTGATTATCTGAGTCTTGGATGGGGCTGGGGAATATAGGGAATTTATGTTCTAAGAAGGACCTTGTTTTATTTCTTTAGGAAGTGGAAAACACTGGAAATGCTTGGCCTTGAGGCACCATTGGGAGAATGTGTGGTACAGCTCATGTAAAAGGTGATCTCTGGTGAAAAAAAAGTTTACATTGCAAGTCCAAGCACACACACACACACACACACACACACACACACACACACACCTATATGTGAAGGAAAAGAAACACAATTTCCACAAAAATAATGTTTCGGCTGGTGAGATGGCTCAGTGGGTAAGAGCACCCAACTGCTCTTCCGAAGGTGATAAGTTCAAATCCCAGCATCCACATGGTGGCTCACAACCATCCGTAACGAGATCTGGCGCCCTCTTCTGGAGTGTCTGAAGACAGCTACAGTGTTCTTACATATAATAAACAAAAATAATGTTTCTATTTCACATTAAAATACTCATAACCAGAACTCATTAAATTGACCCGCAGGTTGAAATCAACTGTTCTTTGGATGAAAGTGCAAACTTTATTCCTGTTTTGTCCAAGTGTGTGATTCAATCCTCTTTTGAAAATTCTCCATATTATCTGCGGTTGTGCCTTAACAGTAGGATATTTTCTAGCATGTGGAAGTCTCTAGGTTTAATTTCTAAAAATGTTAATGAAACCAAACAACAGAATTCCATGGAGTGGAAAGACAGCTCCACAGTGACAAGAACTGAGTTCAGTCCACAATCCCCACATCACACCGCTCACAGCTACCTGTGACCCAGATTCAAAAGATGCAGTCCCCTTTATGTACTTATATGCATACGTGTGCACACTCGGTTAAAAATAAAATCTCCATACTAACTTGCTTGGTAACTGTACCTAATTCTTTGTGTGCTGTGCCCTCTGCCAAGACCTTTCAAGGCCTCTTTGCTCAGGGGACTGTTATCTTTCTCCAGGTGTTTGCTTAGATAATACTTGCTTCGGGTACACCCTCAGCCTTTAAGTACTGAGACCACTGGGAGTTCCTGGAGTGGAACTCTTCTGTCTGCAGCTTGTACGTGCCTGAATGAATGCTTCATGCCTACCTCACATCCTGCACTTACTTACCAGTTGCTGTCCCTTATCACTCCCACTGCACAGGACGTGTTAAGAGTAGGAAGCTCTTGTAGTCTTTGCATCCTTGTTCCTAGGAAGAGGATGAAGGAAAGCTTTATAAACAATTACCACTGCCTTATGATAGAGTGAATACTCATGAATGGAGTATCACAACATGCTCAGAGTTTAGTGCAGGAGAAGAAACTAGAAAATAGCTTATTTCAGATTGAGAAGAAGACGTAACAGAATGCAGTAAAGCTTTGGCCTTACCTTCCCATTAAGACAATGGTTCTGGTTCCAGGTGGGGTCATTTGACTAGATAGGAGCTTTTTTTAAATTTTTATTTATTTAAATTGATCAGAGCTTTATTTTCAAAAGGACAGCTTTGGTAGTGTGGTGGGGATGCTGAAGGGGAATACTGTGAAAATGGGAGAGGGTAGTTGACACTTGATATTAGAGACAAGAGAATATGACAAATGGATGGGATGACTTTGGCCCCTCTGCTAATGTAGCATCAACAATGATTATGTTGTTGCTGTACGTGATGAGAATAACACTTTTGTAGACTCCCAGTAACCCACATCTGAAGTCTATTTATGATCTAGAAAGCATAGAAATTCCAACCAAGGAATATGCCACAAAACTCTTAACCACACTAGTTCAATAACCTCAAAATTGTAAAGGTTATCATAAATAGGTAAGTTTTATGAACTCATATAGCCATGAGAAAAGCCCAAGGAAATATGACTACAAGCAGTATGGTTTCCTGGATGGGATCCTAAATAAAAAGGAGCATTTGAAATCTGAATCAAGTGTGAATTTGTGTTAATGATGTATCAGCATTGGTCCATTAATTGTAATAAAAGTACCCCACTAAAATAAGATGTTAATTTTACAAGTGAACACAGAAAGTTGTGGATGTAGTTAACTTCATGGTGTCACTCATGTTGCATGGATGAGCAGTCCTTCTGAAACCATCATTATCTTATTGCTATTTAAAAGCCGACTCTTCCTGAATCTTCTTGCTATTCAGCCCTCATGCCCATATCTGAATACTAACACTCAAGTCTATCTTGTACTTATGTCATTCTTTACTGACATAACTCAGAGTAACTGTTGCATCTTACATAAGCACAATATTGACAGCTTGGTTCCCAGTGCTTGAGTTGTTCTTCTACTAGTCTGTCTCCTACTTGCTTCTCGTTGCTACTTGACTCAACTATTCCCTCTTTAGAAAGCACCCTTTGCTAGTGCTTGCTTGCTTGCTTTTGTCTGTGGCAGAATTTCCCCAACAAAATCAAAGTCCTATGAGAACCAAATCTCACCTGATTTATTGCTGCTTTATCAACAGAGACGCATCTAGAGATCTGGCAGTACCCAGGAAGTAGCTTCTAGGTGGGTTGCTGTAGCATGGGTGGCCTCAGTAGACATTTATTCTGCAGTGTTCTGTAGGCTGAAAAGCCAAGGAACAAAATGCTAGAAGATTCTGTTCCTGAGAGCAGGGGTTCTGTTCCTAGTTGGCAGAACGCCATCATGCTGTTGTCTTCACAGTACAGGGAGGAAGCTCTCTCTTGTTGGGTTTTTTTTTTTTTTTTTTTTTTTTTTTTTTTTTTTTTTTTTTTTGTCTAGAGCACTAAACCCACAACATGATCTTCTATAAACCCAATTATCTTCTAAAGGCTTCACCCCCTCTTATGACATTAGGGGTCAATTTTAGCCATATGAATTATGGGGGCAGGGAGTTAGTCCCAAATAAATACCATCATGGCCCTCCTTTACTGTCATCCAGATACATTAACTTGGGGTGGTAGTGATCAGGAGCAAAGGGAGTGCTTCACACACTCTTTATAAAAAGAAAAAATAATCAAGATTTTTTTTTATTACAATCTTTCCTGAGATCTTTTTTCTTTTAAAAAAGAATGAAGCACTCAGATACAGAAGCAAGTACATCAAAATACAATACCCTTGCAAGACCTTAAAAGGAGTTCGTTAAAAAGCTCCCAAACTACCTGCCATCCACTGGTTATTATCAGGGAAGTAAAGAATTGACCCCATTTACCCCTTTCTTCTTCCTATGTTTTCTTCCCTTTCCTTCATCTCTCATTGTCTCCTAATTTTCCAGGTATAATTAGGGCGAGATCAGTGTGAATGTTTACTCAACATTCTTAGAGAGCGGCTTGGGGCTTACTTATTTCTAGAGAACTTTTCCTTATAAGCAGTGGTAGGAAATCATCTGGAGATTATCACAAGAAACTCTTTCAACACAGTAAATATCTTTCTGTCCTACTAGGAGCACAGGAGTACAGAGTCACTGTTGCTTCTTTATTCAATATATGCACTTTAGAAGAGAGACTTACCTCAGGAGCTTCTCACTTTCTCATACTTAGGTACTATTAACAGAAACAGCCAAGGTACTACACATCAGCTGACAGTGTTTGTTTAGTTGGTGTACTGGCTGGTCTTATGTGTCAACTTGACACAGACTGGGGTTATCACAGAGAAAGGAGCTTCAGTTGGGGAAGTACCTCCATGAGATCTAGCTGTGGGGTATTTTCTCAATTAGTGATCAAGGGGGAAAGGCCCCTTGTGGGTGGGACCATCTCTGGGCTGGCAGTCTTGGGTTCTATAAGAGAGCAGGCTGAGCAAGCCAGGGGAAGCAAGCCAGTAAAGGACATCCCTCCATGGCTTCTGCATCAGCTCCTGCTTTCTGACCTGCTTGAGTTCCAGTCCTGACTTCCTTTGGTGATGAACAGCTATATGGAAGTGTAAGCTAAATAAACCCTTTCCTCCCCAACTTGCTTCTTGGTCATGATGTTTGTGCAGGAATAGAAACTCTGACTAAGGACTGAAGAGATAGCTCAGTGGTTAAGAGCACTGACTGCTCTTCCAGAGGTCCTGAATTCAAATCCCAGCAACCACATGGTGGCTCACAACCATCTGTAATGTGATCTGATGTCCTCTTCTCATGTGTCTGAAACAGCTACAGTGTACTCATATATAATAAATAAATAAAACTTAAAAGATAAACAAACAAACAAAAAAGAAACTCTGACTAAGACAGTTGGGGTAGAGTGTTTCTGTGCTTTAAACCTTGAATTATAAGTATGTTCAAACAGAGAGACAGCTTCTTCAGTTGACATATGTATTTATGTAACTAATACAAGAAAGCTACACTGACCAGAGTCAGATGTGAACAGAAAGAACTGTAGTAGTGGATAGGCAAACATTGCATGTTTTCTATGGTCCTCTGTTCCTGTGCTTTCAAGAATTTCTGTTTTTCACCAAATCAAAAAAAAATTTTTTTGCCTCCCCAGTCCTTTTGAAAAAAAGCTATGTGCTTCATCTGTAAAAGAAATCTATGTATCTATGTATGGGCTTGTATGTTGTTAGTGCTGCGAACTTCCCAGGTGCCAGGGTAAAGACTAGGAAAGAAGGGGTATGATCCTGCCCTCACTGTGAGGACCTGGCCAACTCTGATTTCATCTTTATCATCTGTGAGTATAGCCAAGCTTCTCATTTTCTTTTCTGGAAAATGGGGTACTGGTGTTAGATGATTTCTAAGTTACCTTTTTACCTGGTTTCTTGTTCGTTCCTTCTTGCCATCTCCTCAGCATGTTCTCTGAAGGTATTCAGTGTGTATTCCTCCACATTGTGAGAAAACGTTATAAAAGAGTAGGTCTGGGGTGCCATTAGTCCAAGATGAAAACTGCTTACATTAAATACATTGTGGCTAGAGTGCTTTGTCCGTAGTTGTGATAACTGGTAATGAAGGTACTGGTAATGAAGAAGCTGTCTTTCTGTGTTAACAGGCTTCCAATTCAGGGCTTAAAGCACAGAAACACTCCACTACAACTAAGCAAACACTGTCAGCTGACGTGTAGTGCCTTGGCTATTGTCAAATCACCTAACACTTAAAAGAATATTTGTGTGGTTTGCACTTCAATAAATAAACTTTACATGTGTTTCTAGATATGTAAGCTCTTGAACAGAACACACACTCACATATTTCCATTTTTCTTTCTCATCCTACTCTATATCCTTGAAAACTCATTGAGTTCACAATGGCCTGGGTTCCACAGATGTATTTATAGACTCTATCTCTTCCAACCCAGAAACCCATGTTCTAGTTAGACAAGGTAACATAGCTAAGGACACATGATATAACTTCATTACCAGTTATCACAACTACATACAAGGCACTCTGGCCACAATCCTTAACATAAAGGCCCAGACATCCCTGTGGATGGACAGGCAGGTTCTTGGGTCCCCTTTAGATTAAAAAAAAATAATAATAAACCACCAATAACCTTATTCACAGAAACTGTGGCTCACTTGACTATAAATAATCTTAATAAGTTAAGTTTCGATGGCAACCATTTAATACAGGAAGTGGAAAGAGGAAAGTTATCAACATTGTGACTTTCTTATGCCTTGGAAAAATTTCAAGTAATTACCATTTATCTTGGCAATCTTGCAATTTCCCCTTCCACTCTTTTTTTTTTTTTTTTTTTTTTTTTTTTTTTTTTTTTTTTTTTTTTTTTTTTTTTTTTTTTAGTTTTTTGAGACAGGGTTTCTCTGTAGTATAGCCCTGGCTGTCCTGGAACTCACTTTGTAGACCAGGCTGGCCTTGAACTCAGAAATCCGCCTGCCTCTGCCTCCTGAGTGCTGGGATTAAAGGCATGAGCCACCACGCTCGGCTCCCCTTCCACTCTTTTCTCTCGTGTGTCGATGTCTCTTTCCATTGGGTCCTAAAATTCTAAAGCTAATTCAATTATTATGGTATATATGCCCCACACAATTTGGATTCATCTGTCACAAACTCCTCATCCCTGGAGCCTCTGACACAGCTCTGGCCTATTTGCCTTGCTTATTTCTGTTGACAGCACTATAGTCTCTATAATCGGGCATGGACTAGGATGCCTGTCTCAGTGTCTAAAGTCAGTGGATGCAGGGACCTTCTTTTACAAAGGTCAGAGCACATTGGTTCTCTGTTCAGCGGTAGCAAATTGCTGACATTTAGGGGGAAAAGGATCCCACTCCTACACTGCAAGACAAATCATTCGTAATTAAAAATAAGAAAAGACGTGGAGCACTTTAATGTTCATTAACTTTAGGATGTGATGTGCATGTGGAGGTGACAGCACAGCCTGAGGGAGGCAGGTCCTTTCTCCAGCCCACAGTGACTTTCAGGTATCCATTCAGGCCACCCAGCTTGGCAGCAGGCACCTGTACTCACTGAGCCATCTTGACGATTCTATTAATGTGCTATATTTATTTTTTTTCCCCAGACAGTACTGACTAGTTAGTGTTTGGTATATTGTGTAACTTTCAGAAGACTTTCCTAGCTCTGTTCATTTTCTGCTTACAGGCCATCCTTGTTTATAATGAGGGAGAGGTACAATTGCTCTCACTTGAAAAACAGTAAAACTGAGACACAAGGAGTTAGTTAATTGTAGGGTTGTAACAGAACTCAAGATGATGGCTCTGAATTGAGCAGTCTATCTTGCAGATCACAGGCAGGATCTATCACCCCCTGTAGCTAGTAAATTATTACTATAGCAGCCAGGCAGACTTTGAAATCATTCCAGGAACTCATCCTAGGGTTTTGAAGTTCCATTTAAAAGAAATCAGACCAGCTGTTCATCCTTGAAAGGAGTGGAGAATTTTATATGCAAAGATGAATACACCCAGACAGTAGTGTTTAACTAAGCGTAGCTTTACTTCCCAACTTGACCTCTTAACTCTCGCTTGACAGAAATATGTTGAGCAAGTTATGGTTGTCAGAAAAGGTAGCAAATATTGCTAGAATTTGGTAGGTAGTAGCAAGGGGTTTGGATAAACATCCTACAAGCACAGGGCATGACAAAGAAGGCTGGGACACATGAAGGGCAGAGTACTGGCATTAAGAAGCCAGCCGCAAGCTGGGCATGGTGGCGCACGCCTTTAATCCCAGCACTCAGGAGGCAGAGGCAGGCGGATTTCTGAGTTCAAGGCCAGCCTGGTCTACAGAGTGAGTTCCAGGACAGCCAGGGCTACACAGAGAAACCCTGTCTCAAAAAAAAAAAAAAGTATAAGAAGCCCTGTCTTAAAATCACACATGCACACGTGCACATGCACACACACACACACACACACACACACACACACACACACACATCACTGAGAGGTTCCCCAGCTGCTGTTTTGAACTAAGGATTCCCACCTGCTGTATGGACAATTTACAGAAAGTCCCCAGACTATTTATGTCCAGTTACATTGTCAAAGAGTAGCCACCCAGCTCAGTTGTTTATCTCTGGTAAGAATCCTATGAAGCCTGATGAGCAAGTCCCTGAGCCTCCTTTCTCTCCATGAGGGAATGTGCACAGGCCCATGTTCCCAGGTGCTTTGATTTTTGAATTCTTGTAGAACATGTTTAACAGGACATTCTGATGCTATCACATTCGTAAACACAAATAGGCTTTGATCATTTGTTGTGCGAAGCCATCATCATTGATATACTAATATCAGTGTTATTAAACGGATTGCTAATAAGAAATGGGCACTCAGGCCGGGCGGTGGTGGCACACGACTTTAATCCCAGCACTTGCGAGGCAGAGGCAGGCGGATTTCTGAGTTCGAGGCCAGCCTGGTCTACAAACTGAGTTCCAGGACAGCCAGGGCTATACAGAGAAACCCTGTCTCGAAAAACAAAACAAAACAAAACAAAACAAACAAACAAACAAAAAAGAAATGGGCATTCATAGCCGGACGTGGTGGCGCATGCCTTTAATTCCAGCACTTGGGAGGCAGAGGCAGGCAGATTTCTGAGTTCGAGGCCAGCCTGGTCTACAAAGTGAGTTCCAGGATAGCCAGGGCTATACAGAGAAACCCTGTCTCGAATCCTCCCCCCCCCCCAAAAAAGAAAGAAATGGGCACTCATAAAATACTAAAGTAACTACACATAGTTGGCCTTTTCCTTCAGTAAAAATTTACCATGGAGGAGTTACGTTTTCGTTATTGTGTTACATCTCTGAGTAAAAAGATATCCTGGCAGGTGAGAGCCAAAAAATATCTATCACAAAGTCACACCTTACAACAAATGTACACAGACAGATTTATTAGGAGGGAAGAAACTAGGAGGGTGGTTGCCTCTGCTTGGGTGAGAAGCCTCAGGGACCTAAGTGAGCAGAAGATATGGTTTAGATAGGTTCCTTGTGTGTCGGTTGGGGGCGGAGCTTTCCAGGGTGGAGACTGGTGGAATGTGAAGTCCTGCGCTTGAGTTTTTTATTCTTTGGGGCGGGGCTGGGCCTTAGAGCAGTTAAGAAGGTTCTGTGGGTGGAGCCTAGCGGTTAGAGGTACTCAACAGAGGACCTTGGCCACTCATATAAGGCTATGGTTATCTTACCCATTGTACAAGTATTCTGTCCCACTACACTAATGGTGTAATCTTGCCCAAAATGTTTGATTTGAGTCTAATAAGGCCCCTTCAGTAGTGTCCAGCTTTTTGTTAACTACAAAATAATGTAAACACATGGCACCTAGAAGAAACAGACAAACTGAAATAGCTGGAACATTCTCCACAGGAGCGCCTGTATTTCTTTCTCTAATATTTAGTAACAGCAATAAAAGAACTATTTTGTTACATATTCTAAGTTTATTTTAATTTTTTGAGAATTTCATAGATGAATCCTGAATCTGCATCATTATTTCTACACCTCCCCAAGCACAACAAGATGTAGCACGGGGCCCTCAGCTGGATCCCAGTCTCAACAAAGCTGCTGTAAAGGGCTCATGTCATGGGCAGTGAGAGGAATTTTAGTGTGTCGGGGTATAAATAGCACATGATTGTGGAGTTATTATCAACTTTAATACTCTTTTGGCTAGGTCTTAGTTTTTAAACATACATATTAAGATTTAGGGGAAAAATGTTATAGTGACTTATTCAATTGAAAATTTCTAGCATGACCTAGGGAATGTGCTTCTGAAGAAGGTGGCAGATTTGGAGGACCCTCCAAAAACCATTAGCACACTGCATGCTGGCCTCCCAGGATGAAAGCAAGGACTGTGAGTATTCTACCCCACCCTGCAGCCCATTGAATGCAGAACCTGTATGGAGGAGGGACTCCAGTACATTTGTTAAAGGACTGAAGATGCAAAAGGAATGCAAAAATTACATACATTGAGAATCCAGCAAGTGTTAACTCATGAGATCTCTATATAACTAGAAGCAAGTGTACCTGGCACATTGTGGCCATGTAACAATGAGGGCTAAAAAGCTAAGAAGGATCTTTAGGTAGTGTGTGGTTCAGTGGCTAATGTGCTGGAAGCAATTGCAAGGAGTGGAGTTAAAAGCACTGTAAATGCTGGGTGGGCATGGTGTCTGACCTGTAATTCCAGCTCTTAGAAAGCAGACCCTAGAGCACACTGGCCAGCTAGACTAGCCACACTGGTGAGCTATGGGTTCCTTTGGGAGACCC
The DNA here is from genome assembly GCA_902729485.2 of Mus minutoides. Taxonomy (NCBI): domain Eukaryota; kingdom Metazoa; phylum Chordata; class Mammalia; order Rodentia; family Muridae; genus Mus; species Mus minutoides. Next base: position 200,317 of record LR749503.1, on the reverse strand, counting down.
TGCCTTAATGAATAAAGTACAGACAATTCAAGGAAGACCCCAAAGGTCAAATTTGTGCCTTCAAGCGCATGTGCACACATGTGCACCTACACACATATGCAGAATACACACACACACACACACACACACACACTAAAAGGAAAAACTATGAAATTGCAAAGAGTAAAATGGAAAGGAGAAATCATTGAAATTGTAAAATAACTGTTAAAATAATGTTCCTAATTTAATTGTTCCATAGTCACTCAAAGTCTGCAGTATTGAAATGGTTTGCTGTGGTAAGAGAAAAAATAACCAAATATTAAATACTAAATTCTGGATGTTTTTCAAGAGGTTTTTAGAAATATAGGTAGGTCCTTTTTCTGCCCTCTCCAACTTCTGCTTTTCTCCTTAGACCATTTTGTAAGATAGTAAGACACACGTTTGCTGCCTTGCTGTCAAAATACATACAAGTAGCTAAATACATCCAAGTAGAAAATTTTCTCTTTCACCTTTAACCAAAAGAATTAGTTAAATTTCTATTATATATATTCAATATATATGAAACATGGATTGAACTTAAATTAAAAATCTTGCTCTTGAAGAGTTAACATCAACACAAAGAAAATACAGTGTTGGAGTTATACTTCGGTTGGTAGAGTGCTCACCCAGCGTGCGTGGAGCCCAGAACTCAAGCCGCAGTTTCTGCATGAGTGTGGTATACATGTCTGTAATCCCAGCCTTCAGAAATTCAAAATCAGCTTTGCTACATAGCAACTAAGAGACACACCTTAGAGTACATGGGACTCTTTCAAACACACACACATACATACATACACACACACACACACACACACACACACACACGTTTTAAAAAAGAAATTTAGAAGAACTCCAAAGTCACCTTTTTTTCCCTTATATTTACATTCACAATGAGCTTTGGCTGCAAAATTTCATTTATTCTTGAAATGAGATGTTATTTCAAGAGATTATTCTTGAAATAGGATGGATTTTAAAAGTTAAAGGCCTATGGATACAGATTAGTGGTAGAGTGCTTGCCTAGCAGGCTTAAAGACCTGAGTTTTATCCCCAGCACTGAAAAGATAGACTTTTAAAACATTTTTTAAAAAACATATACTCACCAGGCAGTTGTGGCACATGTCTTTAATTCCAGCATTTGAGAAGCAGAGAGCAGGTGGATCTCTATGATTTCAAAGTTATGGTTTACAGATTAAGTTCCAGGACAATCAGGACTACATAGAGAAACCCTGTCTCAAAAAACCAAAACCAAAACAAACCACTATCACCATCACCAAAAACAAAACAAACAAAACCCACAAAAACAAAACAAAACAAAACAAAACAAAACAAAACAAAACAAAACAAAACAAAACAAAACATACACTCATATAAATGCAAAAGGCCAACCTACAGGTGTTAGCTCCCCCTTTCCACTGTGTGAGTCTGGGGGTTTAAATTTAGGTTGTTAGCCTTGGCAGCAAGTTCTTTGTTTTGTTTTGTTTTTTTCATTTTGTTTTGTTTTTTTCGAGACAGGGTTTCTCTGTGTAGCCCTGGCTGTCCTGGAACTCACTTTGTAGACCAGGCTGGCCTAGAACTCAGAAATCTACCTGCCTCTGCCTCCGGAGTGCTGGGATTGAAGGCGTGTGCCACCACACCCGGCAGCAGCAAGTTCTTTTACCTACTATGTCACCCATCAGCCTGCCTCACTCCTTTTTTAAAGTAAACTGCTACATGTCTGTAATCTCACAATTCAAGAGGGTCTGTGGATAGCGAGCATCTGTGGATCCAAGAGATCACCAAGCGAGAAAACAGTCTGTCAACTACAAACCGTGCTGAACATCGTAAGAGAACATTTGGAATATGCTACCAAACTCCACTAGAATCCAACAATTCAGAAATTGTAAAGCATAGAGCAGGCTGTAAGTGGCTAGTAGCTGGCATGTATATCACAGAAAGTCCATATGGGTAAAAAACTGGATCTGAGATTTAGTGTGGCATATTTAACATTACCACCTACACATTCAGTGTAAAGCTGTTCGTGCTGAAGAGAAACCCCCTTTTCCCTCCTACATGGTATCTCAGCTTAGCTTTGGTGAAATCCGTAGGTGGTTTCCTATCTACCCAGAAGAAATATCCATACTAGACAGTCTGACTTAGTAGTATTTGATAGATAATACTATGCACTCAACAAAATTTAAGATAGTCTTTTCTTCCTTATCCTTTGTATTCCACCAGTCCTGGAGGCCTCTCTTTAACTGTGCATGTGTGTTTAGCTTATATATGTGAAGGGCAGAGGGCAGCTTGCTAGAGTTGGTTCTCTCCTTGCACCTGTGGATCCTGGGGATCAAACTCATGCCGTAGACTTGGTAAGCAATATCCCTGAGCCCTTTATTAACAGTTTTTCTTTTTAAAGATTTATTTATTATATCTAAGTACACTGTAGCTGTCTTCAGATGCACCAGAAGAGGGTATCAGATCTCATTACGGATGGTTATGAGCCACCATGTGGTTGCTGGGATTTGAACTCAGGACCTTCAGAAGAGCAGTCGGTGCTCTTAACAACTGAGCCATCTCTCCAGCCCCTTATTAACAGTTTTAAAGGTAAAATTCTGAATGGTAATATATATATACTTTAAAGACCAAAACTGCATAGAAAGATTAGGGGGAGATACCTCACTCCCACCTGAGTATATAGGCAATTATTAACTAAAAGTATTTGAGCAGATGTGATGACTCATGCCTTCAGAACTTGGGAGGCTCAAGTGAGAAGACCACAAGTTCAAGGCCAGCCTGAGGAACAAACTGAGCAATTTAACCACCTAGATATTACATGATGCCTGTTGCTTCATTAATCAAGGATCTTTTGGATCAGGTAAGAGAAATTTATTTCAAAACAAGCATAAACAAAAATAAATATATTTTTAAAATAATGTTTCAAAGAAGACAGAAAGTACTTGTTTTCATGAAAGATAGGCACCAGGACTTGGGAAGGAGGAAGGAGCTCACCAAGAACACAAATAGCTATTTTTGTCTTCTCTAATCAACTGTGCACTGATATCCCCACCCACTCTCCATTCCCTGTAGTAGGGCTTAGGAATGCTTAAGGAAAACCATGACTATGTTCTTGTTGCTTAGTCTACACAAACTCAGTTCAAATCCCTAGTAGAATTCTTACCGAAAAAGAAACTGGCCTGACCTGAGTTATGCACACATCCTTGCTTACTCAACTCTGGACTGTATGCAAGAAATAGTGGGTGCTAGGGCTTAGGTCCTATGTAAGGAAATTTTGATAAAAGGACTGTGGACCAACCCAATATTTCCCAAGCTGATGATCTGAGTTGTGCTAACCACAAGACCTGAGTTGTGCTAACAACAAATCAGTTGGGTGCTTATTTTATGGGCCTAAGATCATCTTCAGTCCAGATGGGTATGTACTGTCAATGATTCTGTTGGTGGGACAAACCTAGGAGAAAGACGTCTTTTGTTGAATAGTCTGGAAGGCTCTGTATCCCTAATTTGTGTTTTAACTTGTGTGTAGATGTGAGTGTATACCATATGAATGGGGTTCGCTGGGAGGTGAGAAGAGGGCATATGATCTTTTGGAGCAGGTGTTAAGAGTCATCCAGTATGGGTTCTTAGAACTGTACTCTGGTCCTCTGGAAAAGCAGTATGTGTTCTTAACCACTGAGTCACTTTTGAGTCCCAAGTATTTGTTACTAGTAGAATTTCTTCCTCAGTCCTCTAGGTGCTCAGTGCTGGATTGCATCAGATTTCTGAAAGTAGAAGTGTGAGTGAAGCTTGGGTGAGACTCAACAATGGGGCAGAGCGTGATGGGATTCAGCTTTGGGGAGGCTTTGATCTGAATGATGCCAATGTTTATAGTGTCTTTGTAAGGCTCTGAAGAGTTAGTGTAACTTGATAAAGACGGCCTAAGGAATGCCATGCTGAAGCCAAAGCATGACCCTGCAGTGCCTGTGGTTCCCAGAAAGACACCTTAAAGGAAAAACATCACACATGGCATGACTAACAGCCAACATTAAGAATGCACTTTAAGTTACTAACCATGACCAGAAGGTTAGACTAGGCAGTGGATTGTATGTTGAAAGGTTTCTATCACACTCCTGTCTAATGCCTTCATGGCTTTATAAAAGTTTGACATTTTAGGATTACCACAGAATTCTGAAATAGAATTTTGCTATTAGGTTTCTATTTTGGAGACTCAAAAAGATTTATATTGATAAGTGCTGTGGTTTAGCTATTTCGGGACAGTTGTCAGGCAGGTATCCTCTAAGTTCTTACCCTCTGAGTTGGCTATTTGCCTACTCAAAGATACCTTGATTCTTCCTTGGTACAAAAATCTTTTCTAGAAATACTGAATAGGATTGGGTGGGAGAGAGAGAAGGAGAAATAGAGGGGAAAAAATCAAAGTAATACACTATTAAAATATGTATGGTGATGGAATTTTTCAAGTCACTTAAGCCTTTGTGGAATTTCTTCTTCTTTTTTTAAACTTTGATAAGAGCTCTGCAGGCATTATTGCCTATATTTTGATTGATATATATGACCAAGTCACTGACTTGAATACAGTTTTTATGAAAATATTTGCAAATCTACTCAGCTTTTCACAGTTTGCATTTTGCTTCTAGAGATGAGAAATGAGTAAAGCAGACTGCTAAGTTCAACAGGTCATGTGGGTTTTCTTTTTCTCTATTTTGTTGCTTTGAAATGTGTAAAAAGAAAGTGTCTGCCTCTCAGAAGCCTGAGAAGATTCTCATAGTATTCATAAGAGCTTGTGTGTGTGTGTGTGTGTGTGTGTGTGTGTGTGTGTGTGTGCGTAAGCATGTTCCTGTGAGTCAGAGGTTGACATTGGAAATGTCTTTCTCAATAATTCTACATATTATTTTAAAAATAAGGTTTCTCACTAAGTCCAACTCTCACTAATATGGCTAAATAGGCCACTGTGTGCCAGTGACCTCCTGTGTCTTCCTCTGCAATGTAAGGTCACAGCATCACAGCAGGAACTGTTTTGTTTCCAGTTGCTATCCTCTCCTCTCCCCACCGCCAAATTATTTAAGCTGTGATTTCATTCATTCTGCCAAGCCAGTAACTTCTCCATTTGCTTTTGTGCCTTCCATAGATTCATTGTGACTTTTCCTTCATTCTCTCTGCCTTTATCCTGCCATCTGTATTGCTTTGATGACATTGTGACAGTTTGGGCTGCAAAGAAGGGAAATGCATGCCGCATATTATTCAATTCATCAGAGTCACTAACGTTTGTCATTCATAAGTGATTTACATTTTTTTTTTACCACTTGAAAAAGAATTCCTACTTAGGATAATGAATAAAGATAGGATAAAGTTGAAATTCTAAATCAAAATATCTTTTCATTTTTAAAGAATTTTAAAATGTTTTTATGAGTATGAATGCTTTACTCACACCGTGTTTCTGTGCCTAGTGTCCGAGGAGGTCTGAAGAGGACACTGGACTCCCTGAGTTATGGACAGTTGTTGACTGTCATGTGGGTGCTGGCAACCAAACCTACATCCTCTGCAAGAACAACAAGTGCTCTTAGCCATTGAGCCATCTCTCCAGCTCCAAAATAACTTTTAAATAGTAAAAGTAAATGCGTTTTTAAAACACCACAGGCAGAGCCGGGCCTGGTGGCTCACGCCTTTAATCCCAGCACTCAGGAGGCAGAGGCAGGCAGATTTCTGAGTTCGAGGCCAGCCTGGTCTACAGAGTGAGTTCCAGGACAGCCAGGGCTATACAGAGAAACCCTGTCTCGAAAAAAAACAAAAAACAAAACAAAACAAAACAAAAAAAAAAACCCAAAAAAACCCGCAGGCAGTGCCACCTCGCCGCAGCTGTCCTGAGACTGGTAGGCAGACAGGGACACCTACAGAAGGAACGCTGTGCCCCTGGAACTGACAAGAAAGCTGAGGCTGGGGCTGGCTCAGCAACTGAGTTCTGTTCAGAGGAGGCTTTCCTTGTGGATGTGGTCAGCCACCTCAGTGAAGTTGGAGATTATGTTGTATTGCATAAACTTTAAAAGAAAAAAAAGAGAGAGAAAAACCCTATCTTGAAAACAAAAACAAAAACAAAACCCGCAGGCAGATGATATAGAGCTTCTGTGCCTAGATTTCCTGGGAAAGGCAGTGTTTGGAGGAATCTTGACTTACTGGGCTGGAGAGATGGTTCAGTCATTAGGAGCACTGACTGATCTTTAAGAGAATCAGGGCTTCCTTGCCAGCACTCACATGTTGGCTCACAATTATCCATAGCTCCAGTTCTAGGGGCTTTGATGTCCTCTGCTCAGTTCAGTGGGTACCAGGTATGCATGTGGTGTACATACCTGCAGGCAAAATGCTTATGCATAAAATAAATCTAAATGTTAAATATATTTTAATTTTACTTTAAATAGATCACTTTCTCCCTTTTTTTCCTTTTCCTTTCTTTCTTTCTTTTTTTTTTTTTTTTTCGAGACAGGGTTTCTCTGTGTAGCTGTGGCTGTCCTGGAACTCACTCTGTAGACCAGGCTGGCCTTGAACTCAGAAATCTGCCTGCCTCTGCCTCCTGAGTGCTGGGATTAAAGGCGTGTGCCACCACGCCCAGCTCCCTTCCCTTTTCTTCCTCCAGCTCCTCCCAAGTCCCCTCCCTCCAATTTTCCCATGCTTACCCCACTCTCAAATCTACTCTTCTTCCCTGATTATTAATATTTTACACACACACACACACACACACACACACAGTGTATGTATATCTATGTACAAATAAGTAAACACAGCTTGCTGAACCCATGTTTGTCGTTTGTGTGTATAGGGTTTCAGAGCTCACCGCTATATTGGACAATGAGTCAAGAGGCTCATTTTTGGGGAAAGTTAAGTCTTCCTCTGTCGGCAGTTATCAATTGTCTGTAGTTCCTTGCCCAGGGGTGGGGCCCTATGAGATTGCCCCCCCCCCCCCATTTTGTGTGAGCATTTCTATTGATACTGCAATTGTTCAGGCCTTGTTCTAGGAGAGATGTCTCACTCAGACTTCCTGGCATTCTGGCTCTCACAATTTTTATACTCTTTCCACTTGGATGCTCCCTGAGCCACTGATGCAGGAACAGTGATATAGGTGTATCCATTGAGGTTGGATTCCTCATGATCCATTGATCTCCGCACTGTGTCCAATTATGGGTTTCTGCGATGGTCTCCATTTGCTGTACACAGAGGATTCTTTGATGAGAGCCAATAGCTACACTTATCTGTGGGTGTAAGGATTCAATTTAGAATGCAGTAAGGAATTGTGTTGGTCTAGGAGAGTGGTGGTAGTAGATTCTGCTCTTGTAAGGGTCCATGATTCGCCAAAGAGTCATACCCTGGATTCAAAAAGTATGTAAAAGCAAAGAGAGTTTTATTCATTCAGCAGAAGTCCAGCATGCTGGGGCCTACCAAAATGGAGGTGCTTGAGTGAGCTCACAGGTCTGATTTAAAGCACATTTAAAGCACATTAGGGGAATTCCAGGGAGGAGTAGGTGACCTCTATCTTAATCTGTTGGATCTCTCTCCAGGGACATTCCCGAACTATTGCTAGGGCCTGGGAGGCTGGAAACTGTTGCTGAGGAAGTCTGGAAACTGCTGCTGACCCATTGTCCTTGCCTCAGGCCAGGTGGTAGGGCAGCTTAAGAGGTCTGGACTTGGAAACAGATTTATGCCTAGTCTCTTGAACTGCCTATTCAAAGGCTGCTGTGGAGTCAGCCTGTCTCATTCTTTTTTTTTCCCCCTCTTTCCGGTCAACCCTGCTTGCTCTGGTCTGCCCTGCTCGCTCAGGTCGGTCCCACTTGCTCACTCCCTGCTCTCTCTGGTCCAAGGATTCATTTATTATTATTCATAAGTACACTATAGCTGACTTAAGACGCACCAGAGGAGGGCGTCAGATCTCATTACGGGTGGTTGTAAGTCACCATGTGGTTGCTGGGATTTGAACTCATCACTTTCGGAAGATCAGTCGGGTGCTCTTACCCGCTGGGCCATCTCACCAGCCCATCCTGTCTCATTCTAAATCCATGGCCTCACTAGTCTCAGGAAATTGGCTACACAATCTCTACCACGATACAAGCTTCATAAACAGTCTCTCAGGGCCTTCTTTGCATGGTGACACCAGCAATGCCTGGCATCAATGGCTCTCGGAAACTGTGGAGGAAGAACCCATAAACCTCTCTTGCATCTTTTCCTGAGTACAAACGAAGTACCACATGGATGACACTGCCACATGCAGCTTAGTCTAGGGAAGGACTCTCCCCACTTAGATCTCATAGGCAGCAGCTTCTGGTTTTGGCTGTAGTTTATTTCTAGGAGCTCTCCTAGTTGGTAGGTAGGGTCTTACCTTGGACACCTTTCCCTTTGTTCCAGTTCAGAACAGGAAGCCTCTCTTTTACTTGACACTTAATCTTTTTTTTTTAAACAACTACAGCTTCCTTTTAAGCATGTACTTTAGCTGTAATATTAGCTTCCTGGTTCTTTTTTTTTCCAAACTATACATTTTGTTTTTCTTTCTATCCCTTTTTCTCCTTTTTATTATAAATCTGTATAAGAGTTATTAATAACAACCATACCCCAGACTTAACATTATATTGCTTTGAAATGTCCTTTGCCAAAAATTAATCCTTTACTTTTTAATTTAGCCTCAGGCAAGTTCTTAAGACACAGGCAGAAAGCAGGCAGATTCTTTGCCAATTTATCATAGGAATGGCCTCTAGTCCCAGTTCTATTCAAGTCCTTGCTTCTCTCTGAAACCTTTGAGCTGGGTTCCTACAGTCTCCATTGCTCTCAGCACTACTACCTTCCAAGCTCTTACCAGAATGGCTCTTGAAGCTCAGCTTTCTATTCCAAAGTTCCAAAGCCATCCAAACTCCTCAAAACACAATGTGCTCAGATTCTGCTCACTATTCTGGTTTGCTTTCTGTTGCTGTGATGAAACACAGGCCAAAAACAAATGGAGAAGATAAAAAGGTTTTTCGATTTACACATTCCAATCACAATCTATCAATGAGGGAAGTCAGGGCAGGATCTCAAACAGGCAGAAACCAAGAATCAAGAACTAAAGAATTGAAGATTTTAGTTTACTGGGCTATCAACCTAGGATGGCCTGCTTAGGAAGGGCATGCCTACAGTGGAATGGGCTCTCCACATCGTATAGCAATCAAAAAAAAAAGAAAATGCTCCCACACACATGCTCATGGGCTAGTGTGGTGAAAGCAATTCTGGAACTGAGGTTCCCTCTTCCCAGTTGACTCTAGTCTTTGTCAAGTTAGCAAAAGCTAACCAGTACAGCTAGGCAAGCATTGTACTGCTGAGCTATACCCCTGGTTCTTTCAGCCATTTCATTAGCCATTTGATTAGGTTTTAGTTGTAGTTTATTTCTTCATAAGTGGATACTTACAAAAAAAAAAGCAAGAGTCTAACTCAACTCTGAAACTTGTTGGCTAAGATGTTGGAGCTCCCAGCTTATTGTGCGGTGAGGGTCCTCTGTGGGCTTATGTTGTTGGTGCTGCTCTTATGCACTAGATTACTTAGTATTAAATATACTGAGCCCTTACAGAAATAATATTTTTAGTTCTGAGTTTTATATTTAAGGTAGATAGATTAGTTTTTAAAATTAAGCACTGGACCTGGGGTAAGGAATGCTTTTGTTTTAAAGATTGAAGCAATACTATAAGAATACATCCTGGCCGGGCGTGGTGGCGCATGCCTTTAGTCCCAGCCCTCGGGAGGCAGAGGCAGGCAGATTTCTGAGTTCGAGGCCAGCCTGGTCTACAAAGTGAGTTCCAGGACAGCCAGGGCTATACTACAGAGAAACCTTGTCTCAAAAACCTAAAAAAAAAAAAAAAAAAAATACATCCTAAGGTAGTATATGTTGACATTTTGAAGGATTCATCCTTGTCTCTCCTATATGTAGCAGAAACTGTCTTCACTATCCCTTCCCTAACCTAATATTTGCTTCCAAACTTTGATTCATGAAACATAATTAACAGACTTATATACCTGCTTTCCAGAATAAACCCCTGTGGTGGTTTGGATAGGAATGGCCCCCATAGATTCATGTGTTTGAATGTTTGGCCATAGGGAATAACACTACTAGAAGGTGCAGAGGAAGTATGCCACTGTGGGGGCAGGCTTTCTGGTCTCCTATGCTCCTATACCTACTTTGGTACACAGTTTCCTTCTGCTGCCTGAAGACCCAGATGTAGAGCTCTCAGCTCCTTTTCCAGTACCGTGTCTGCTGGCACACTGCCATACTTCCCACATAATGGACTAAACCTCTGAAACCATAAGCCAGCCCTAATTAAATGTATGCTTTTATAAGAATTGCCATGGTCATGATGTCTCTTCACAGCTAAGTAAAACCCAAGCTAAGAAAACTGCTATATTAAATCGTATCTATTTTTACATTGCTTTCTGGTCCATCCTTCCTTTCTTCCTCCCTTATTTCCCTTCCCTTCCCTTCCCTTCCCTTCCCTTCCCTTCCCTTCCCTTCCCTTCCCTTCCCTTCCCTTCCCTTCCCTTCCCTCTCTCTCTCTCTCTCTCTCTCTCTCTCTCTCTCTCTCTCTCTCTCTCTCCCATCTCTTCTGGTGTGTATGTGGTGCAAGCAGTGTGTGTGCCTGTGCAGAGCCTGAAGGAGGGTGTAGATATCCTCCTCTATCCCTCTTCCCCATTCCCTTGAAACAAGCCTATTTTCTGACTAGGTTAGAGGTCAGCAAGCTCCAGCAATCTGGTCTCCAACATTCCTTGTTGTGGATAGTCCTGGGGCTAATTATATTTGATGTTAATTCTGTTCTCAAGTCAGTACTCAGGTGATTTCTTGTAAACCTACTTCCCACCTTAATTTGTAAAATAAAGGAGAGCTGATGATTGGGCAGATAAAAGGGAAGATGGAATGGAAGGTGAGGAGAAGGAAGGAGAAAATGGAAGAGGGAGAGGACACAGAGGAGGAGGAAGAAGAAAAGTGGAGCAGAAGCACATGGCCTGGAGAAACCACAAGTTCTAAGGGGTCTCATAGATGTGGAAGATGGTAGTGTAGCGGTAGATCTGCCCAATTTAGGCACACAGCATGTATTCATATTAATTGTGTTGTGTTTTCATTGCTGGGGCATATTTGGGATGGAGAGTTACTGCGACTATTCCATCTTCAAGCAGTGCTTTGTTCTTGGGTACTGGGGACTCAACAGGACTTCAGGCTTGCACAGCAAGAAATCTTCCCCACGGAGCCATCTCCCAACTTGCTTTCTGATTATTTATAACCCATTGTTCCATAGTCAACTTAAGTTGAATATATTTAAAGCTTAGATCATTGTATTCTCTCCAGTGTGACTCATCTAAACTGTACTACATTGCCTGACTTTCCTTGGGTAAAGGCAGCAGCAATTTATCTGGTCACCCAAGTGTAAATCTTTGAATCATCTTTTCTATCAGACCTTCATTTTATTAGTCACCAAATTCTGTGAATTCATCTTAGTACTTTCCAACTTTATTTCCTCCCATTTTCTATGTTATTGGGGTAGGCTCTCATTAGCTTTTGCCTGAAGTATAAGTGGTAATTATCTTCTATTTAAACTACAACATTTAAATAAAGCTATGGAGCACTTATTTAAAACATTACAGTTGCATCTTTAAAATTCCCTTCCTCACTCTAGCACCCACAATCCATCCTTTATCAGTATTACTTCTGTAAATTACCAATCAGGTCATTTTACCATTTTCCTTAAAGACCTTTTCTTTAGAGATAATTCTTTTACTTTGTATCATCATGGCATTTGAATCCCTTCTCTGACACTTAAGTGACTTCCTAGTTTATTTTCAATCATTTCTCTGACTCTTCCCATCTGCTCTAGCTAGCCATCTTTCTAGACTTAGTTTTGCTGTTTTACTCCTTTTTGCTATTGGAGCTAGTGCTCCCTCTGTAAATATCTGTCTTTCCTTCTGTCTTCATTAGGGTTTTACTGCTGTGGCCAGACACCATGACCAAGGCAACTCTTATAAGGACAACATTTAATTGAGGCTGGATTACAGATTCAGAGGTTCAGTCCATTACCATCTAGGCAGAAGCATAATAGCATCCAGGCAGGCATGGTGCAAGAGGAGCTGAGAGCTCTTCATCTGAAGGCTGCTAGGAGAAGACTGGCTCCCAGGCAGCTAGGATGAGGTCTTAAAGCCCACACCCACAGTGACACACTTCCTCCAACAAGACCACACCTCCTAAGAGTGCCACTCCCTTGGCCAAGCATATGCAAACCACCACACCTTCTCTACCTTAAAAGGTCAAGTGTCAAATACTTTATGTACTTCTCTTGAAATCCTGTTGTACAAACACACACACACACACACACACACTATATATATATATAAACTATTAGCATTAAGAAATGATTTATCTAATCCCAGCACTCAGGAGGCAGAGGCAGGCGGATTTCTGAGTTCGAGGCCAGCCTGGTCTACAGAGTGAGTTCCAGGACAGCCAGGACTATACAGAGAAACCCTGTCTCAAAAAAACCAAAAAAAAAAAAAAAAAGAAAGAAATGATTTATCAATTTGTTATAGATGATGAATAATTTTTGGTGCAGGAAGTGCTAAGATGGCTGTCTATCTACATAGCACAAGTGCCATGGACTCTACCTCTCTATGTAGTCAACGATGACCCTGAACTCCTCCTTCTACCTGGAATCACAAGTGTTCAACATCATCCCTGACTACCCAATACATTGTTAAATAAAAGAATGTTTATCCTAAAGATAGTGAGAATTTAGTTCTGTTTCTGCTGGGGAGGATAAAACAACCTCCTAATGAGGTGGGATCATCAAGTGGTGACACCACCTGCTCCTCCTCCCCTACTTCCTCTTTTTTGCTTAGTTTTCTGAGACTAGTTCTCAACCTTTTAATCTTCCTGCCTCAGCCTGTCTTGTGCCAGCACTACAGATGTATACCGCCACACCCAGCTTGCACTGTTTCTTAGGAAGTCATGTTTTTAATTGTCTGAAGGGGCATAGGTATATTTTAGTTTGGATTTCTGTTGCTATATTAAAATTATTTTTTTCAGGCTCCAATATAATCTTTTGCTAGATCAAAATATATTTCACAAGAGAAATCATATATATTGAAATTGCCCAAGGAAATGTAATAACGCAGAGGACATCCCATGAAAATTAGAGAGATTAAGGAGATTAAATCCTTTCCTCCCTTCCCTTCCTCTTTTTTGTTACAGTCTTTTGTCATTCTGGCTGGCCTTGAACTCTCATTGTAGCAGAGAATGACCTTGAATTTCTGCTCCCCTTCCTTCATTTCCTGATTGCTAGGGTGATAAGTGTGCCACCACCTGTAGTTTACATATCCTAAGTCTCAAACCCAGGGTTCTCTGCATGTTAGGGTCACACTCTATCAACTGAACTAGAGCCCCAGCCCTAGGTTCTTTTACTTGCCTGTTAGCTTTTTATTTTCATTGTTTTTAAATTAAATATTTAGGTGAGTATGTAAAGTACTAGTTTTTATCTATGTGTCATTCAACTATGTTCTTATTTTTTCTTCTCACCCCTGCCCCATCCCAAGCTCTCTTCCCTTCTGAGCCTCCCTTCTCTATTCCTATTCTGTGTTTTCTATTGTGTGATGGTTTGGATATGCTCGGCCCAGGGAGCGGCACTATTAGAAGGTGCCCTCCTTGGCTCTATTGGAGTAGGTGTGTTACTGTGTTATAGACCCTAACTTTAGCTGCCTGGAAGCCAGTTTTCTGCTAGCAGCCTTTAGATGAAGATATTGAAATCTTAGCCCTGCACTATGCCTGCCTGGATGCTGCCATGCTCTCACCTTGATGATTATTAACTGAATCTCTGAACCTGTAAGCCAGCCTGAATTAAATGTTGTTCTTATAAGAGTTGGCTTGGTCTTGGAGTCTGCTCACAGCAGTAAAACCCGAAGATATATTGCCATTGCTTTCCCTCACCTCCCATCAAAAATCTCCCTTTTTTGCCGGGCGTGGTGGCGCACGCCTTTAATCCCAGCACTTGGGAGGCAGAGGCAGGAGGATTTCTGAGTTCGAGGCTAGCCTGCTCTACAGAATGAGTTCCAGGACAGCCAGGACTACACAGAGAAACCCTGTCTCGAGAAAAAAAAAAAAAAAAATCTCCCTTTTCTCTCCAGCAAACATACATAGATAAACATGTCTCTAGCATGCATATAATTCTGGACTTAGGTTTCCTGTTTGAGAGAAAACAGGCAGTCTTTTTGTTTTTTGTGTCTGGGTTATTTCACTTCACCATGTCCAGTCCCACCCATTTCCCAGCAAATGTCATTTCACTTGTCTTTACAGCTATATGCAATTCCCTTGTGTATCTATGTCACATTTTCCTTTTATTCTGAAACAAAGGCAGATTTTATTTATGAACAAATACATTTCCCAAAAAGGTTTTTTTTTTAAAGTTACAGCGTCTTGCACAGCTACTACCTATGTATGAAAAGGATGAGAGAGAGGTGTGAAGAGGAAGGGAGGCCCCAGAGGAAGAGGAAGAGGGGCAGGAAAAGGAAGAAAGAGAGAAGAAAAGGAAGAAAAGAGAGAAGAAAAGGAAGCCTTGAAAGAAAGACAGATGAAAAGTGGCAAAACTGAAAAGCTGGCATCAGACCTTCCAAGGGCTGACCATGTTACATATCCTTGGGCCTCAACTGCTTCACCCAAGCCTGCTTCAGAAAAAGCAGCTGGACCTGGAGGAGACATCCCTGGGAGGGGCTCCCAGGCCCAACAGCCGGACAAATGTTCAGAATCTTGGTGGGTAGGTCCAGTGTTTTCACACATGGCTCTCTGTGGCCTCTCAGAGGGGCATGAGAGACCATACCTAGCGTAGTCTTCAAGAGCATGGTTTGGACGGGCAGTAGTGGGGCACGCCTTTAATCCCAGCACTTGAGAGGCAGAGGCAGGCAGATATCTTCAAGGCCAGCCTGGTCTACAGAGTGAGTTCCAGGACAGCCAGGGCTGTACAGAGAAACTCTGTCTCTGTAAAAACAAAAACAAAACAAACAAACAAACAAACAAAAAAAGAGAGCATAGTCTGTACCTGCTTCTGACCTTTAGCCTCTGAAAGTCTAAGCTTCTTATACTACTGTGGCCAATGCATCCTCTTCTGGAATCTGCAGTTATGACATCGGAAGTTTGGAGAAGGCCAGAAGCTGCTCCTCAGGTTTTTCTGGCTTCTTGTGGAGACAGCCCGACTTTTCCCAGGGCTGGTTAAACCCAAACATGTTTTGTTTAGCTGCTTCTGGACCTGGGTTTGCATGCTGGACTGCAGAACAAACTGCCAAACACAAGTTCTTGTTCAAGAAGAAGTAAGAAAGAAACTCAAGGAAGAAATGGGTATACAGGTCTGGGCACTATCTTGCTGGCACTCAGGACATGTTCTAGATGGCTTCTACCAGGCAGCATTCAGAGCCCATCACTTCAGGTAGCAGAATGGGGCCCTGGAAGGTGTTTATGACCAGGGACCTACGCCTGAGCAGGCAATCAAGCCAGGAGTTGTAGCTGGGATGCCTTTTACCACTGAGCATCAAACAGTAGTTGAAGGCCTTTTTCTGCTTTGGCAGGAACAGTGATAACTATTGATAAATGGCCCTATGTGGGGCCTAGTACCCAGGTTACTGAGCAAGCTACTTATCCAATTCTGCTCTGGTTTCCTTAAAAGAATACCACGTTGCCTGCCTCATAGTAGTGAATGAGATGTTGGGCCATATTCAGATCCCTGAGAATGGTCACATGATGGCTAGTGCAGGCTTCTGCTCAGATCTGCCCATAGAAACATGCCTTTAAGAAGCCTCCGCTTCTTAGGCTTCCCAGGATGCACATGGGGCAGTACATATCAATTAGGGTAGAGGTCTTCTTTCTCTTACCATGTGTGGATTTTGTACTGTATAATGAGTGCCTGGCCTTCACTATCCAGTGTTGGAAGATCCTCTTTGGTGAACTCATTTGTGTTTCTGTAGCAACTGACATGCCTGTCTTTACAGCTACTGCTGATATGGAAACAGGAGTTCCTGATCGCAACAACAGCTAGGAATATTCACTGTTAGTATATCACTGGGCCCTCTGGTCTGTTGGAGACCGACAATATCAGCATCCAGTTTGTTCAAAATGTGTCTCAGGGCCATGGGACAGTGGCTACTTTCCTGGAAACCCAACCCCTTATATGAGCTTCATTGATGTTCCTGTTTATTACACATGACATTTAGCACAGGTGGATTGCCACAGGGAAGTTGACAAAGCTTCATACATCATAGCAGGACTTCTGCATTCTCCATTCATCTGTTGGTAGATATGTAAATATCCATTTCCTGGCTATTTGGATAGTGGGATTTCTTTTCCTGACTTAAAATTTTATTTTAGGTTCAAGACTAATTACTAACATGGCTGAAGAAATTGATCTCATTTCTGTTTTTACTCTTATTAGTAAATGAATGCACTTTGAACCAAAACATTAACCAGGATTACAAAGCTACATTTCATAAAATTCTATACCATACAGAACCTAAAACGAGGGAACTGTTAGGGTAAATCATGCAGGAAGCTGTTACAACTTCCACTTAAGCCAAAATTACATTTCAGTGTTTTGTTTTTTCCAGTACAAAGAATGCATGTAACTCAGCAGTGCACTTGAAAAAAAGGCAAGTCCTCTTCAGTAGGTAAAAGAGCTATGGCAGAAAGCTCTTGAAACAGGTTTTATGTTGGAACTCATCTTTTATATTCCAATATATATGCAAATATATGTATCTGGCCCTTTATCTTTTTCAAGGGGCATACATGCTATAAGGCAAATTTAGCCTGTTCTACATATGAGTTTAGGTAGTGATTAAGTGTTTTGCAATAGTATTAATACCATAGCACTGGAACGGCGTATTCTTCTGAGTAGTGACCCTTCTTTACCTGAAAATGTATAAACAGACTTTGTATCTGCTTTGTTTGGTGCTGGTAGAGTACATACCTAATGCATATTTTTTGTATAAACCAATAAAACATAAAATGCAAACACAAAACGGATGATATTTCAAGAAACTTTTGCTATGTAATGAATCACCTAAAAAGGCAGTGGTTTAAAACAACAGTGACACGTTACTTTCCATGGCTGTATATTGGCTCTAGGATGAAGTCACATTTTTGAGAGAATATCACTATGGCTGGGATAGTTAGGTGTCTCTTTCAATGTCTCTTTTCTTCCAGAATGAATATGACCAGAATGTGTGTGAATGTTATGCTGTGTATATGTGGGACACCGTGCAGGTGCCTGGCTCCTGAGGAAGTCATAAAAGTACTTTGTATTTGCTGGAACTGGAGTCATGGAGAGTTGGAAATCACCATGTAGATCCTGAGACTCAAAATCGGGCTGTTTATTTACTGCAAGAGCAGTAAGTTCTCTTAACTAGTCATCTTTCCAGCCCCATTACATTTTTAAAGTTTTTTTTTAAAAGATGTGTGTGAGTGTGTGTACACATGCGCACACACACCTCACACAAGTGTACAGGTTCCAGAGGAAGCAATCCCTGTAACTGAAGTTATAGTGATTATGAGCTGCTTGGATGCTGGGAACAGAACTCAGGTCCTGTTAAAGCTGTTGCTGAGCCATTTCTCCAGCAACCCTCACCAACATCTACCACACCCAATTCTTTCTTAAAACTTAAACCAAATCTAGGGTAACATTAATTTGTTGGGACTACGAATTTGCTTAAAAACCAACAAAATCCATGGCAATCAAATATCTTAGTTATTAGAACATGCATTTAAAAGTTTCTACAAGCTGCTTCAAAAAGAATACAAGTGAACTTGATAATATAGTGTACTCATCCCACTGTATCCAAAATACTATCAATGCCAACATAAAACCAATGTGAAGCAGAAATTAAAATATTTCTTATAAATTCTGGGGATGTAGTATTTTATTCACAGAGCACACTTCATTTCAGTGCTCAGGAGCTAAAAGCAGCCAGTTGCTCCAGTACTAGACAGTGCACATGCAGACTGAACAACTGGAATGCAGGCAATCCTCCCTCCAGAGTAGGCATGCAGCTAGTATTTTTGAAAAGTGTATCAGAAAGATAAAAGGACTCTCCGAACCTTTGGAGCAAAGTTTTCTATGTTCTACCGTTTTCTTTAAAGTGCAGCTTTGGGTGAAAAAAAAAAAAAAAAAAAAAACGCACATCAGGAGACATGCCATTCCAGCATATCAAACCAGTGAGTGTAGGGCTTCCCGACTCCTAGGAAGCCTGAATCATCCGGGATGTTGACTCATCAGCCTAAGGTGAGTGAAAAATAGTGAACCAATTTTGCCTTCCAAGGCATCTATTTCAACGTTCCTTCCCCCTTCTCCCTTTCTGGTGACTCATTCTCCTTGCACTTTTAGAGTCCGGCAGAATGCAAGGCCGAAAGCATTCTAAACAGTGAGTCCAGAGCGCCGGATAATCTAGCACAGCTGTTTTGCCTACCTCATTCCAGGCCTGCAGTCTAGAAAGGGAGGGAACTTGAAAGTGTCAAATGTTTTGTTTTTATTTCTCCTTTTGAGGTGGTGGTAGTTAGGCGTTGGGACCATGTCTGAAAATAAGTTTTTTATTTAAAAAATCCGTAAAACCTAATTCAGTCTTGTTAGTACCTTTCTCCACTGGTGTTTTTTTTTTTTTTTTTTTCCCTTTTCGGGGAGGAAACTTTCCACTCCTAGGTCCCCAGGATAACGCCTTTCCACAGGCTTCTTGGAAAACTCTCCGAATCCTGGGGCCGCAGCCCGCCCCCTCTTGGTAGACTAAAATCCCGCTGTAGGCAAGGCCAAGTCCCCGCCCCATTCCCCATCTACACTAGGTGGGGGTGGATCCCAGCTCCAAACCCCGCCCTCCGAACGCCGCCAGCAGGAGAGAGGAAGTATGGCAGGCCCCGCCTGCACCCTATTTCTGTTGGACAAGCCCGTGATCCATCTTCTCTATCCCGCAGCCTATTGGCTCTCTGTCCCCCGCGCCGGCCAGCCCTCCCCTGCCGGGAAGGTGAGTCACGCCAAACTGGGCGGAGAGTCTGCTGGCCTCTCTCAGTTGCTCTTCTGGGCGGCGGCGGCGGCTGCAACTGAGGACAGGGCGGGTGGCGCATCTCGAGCGCGGAGGCAGGAGGCGAAGTCTTATTGTTCCCGGGAGCCGTCGCTTCTGCGGGTTCCTCGGCTTGGTTCGGCCAGCCCGGCCCCTGCCAGTCCTGCCCAACCCCCACAACCGCCCGCGGCTCTGAGGAGAAGTGGCCCGCGGCGGCAGTAGCTGCAGCATCATCGCCGACCATGGAAGACATGGACCAGTCGTCGCTGGTCTCCTCGTCCGCGGACAGCCCGCCCGGGCCCCGGCCCCTGCCCCTGCCCGCATTCAAGTACCAGTTCGTGACGGAGCCCGAGGACGAGGAGGATGAGGAAGACGAGGAGGAGGAGGAGGACGACGACGAGGACCTGGAGGAATTGGAGGTGCTGGAGAGGAAGCCCGCAGCCGGGCTGTCCGCGGCTCCGGTGCCGCCCGCCGCCGCCGCCGCCGCCGCGCCGCTGCTGGACTTCAGCAGCGACTCGGTGCCCCCCGCGCCCCGCGGGCCGCTACCGGCCGCGCCCCCCACCGCCCCCGAGAGGCAGCCGTCCTGGGAACGCAGCCCCGCGGCGTCCGCGCCATCCCTGCCGCCCGCTGCCGCAGTCCTGCCCTCCAAGCTCCCGGAGGACGACGAGCTTCCAGCGCGGCCTCCGCCGCCAGCCGGCGCGAGCCCCCTAGCGGAGCCCGCTGCGCCCCCTTCCACGCCGGCCGCGCCCAAGCGCAGGGGCTCGGGCTCAGTGGGTGAGTGCTGCTGCGCGTTACGCCCCTCCCTCTTTTGTGTCTTGGCCCGTGGGGGGTGGGGGGGAGGTGGGGACGGGCAGGGCTGCTCGGGACCCTAGGGCTTTGTCTACGAGTGGCAGGGTGATGGCGCCCCCGCTGGCGGGAGGCGGCCAGAAGGGTGGGGCGGCCGCGGAAGCCTGGGTGCCTTCATTGTTTGTCGGGGTTTCGGGGAGCACGTGCACCCCAGCCAAGTCGCTGGTTCCCATTCCAGCACGAAGTAATCGCCCATCAGCATCTAGTAGTGTGATGAAGAACTAGGATGGTGGATTCCTTGGGCTGGGCTGGGTTGGGCTTGGAGGTGGGAATGGGAAGGCTGTGTTGCCCTAATCCCTTTATTTAAAGGATGGGCGTTTGTCGACCACTCCACAGTTTTTTTTTTTTTTTTTTTTTTTTAGGGCTTGCCTTCCTTTCTGCCGGGCGTCGGGTTACCCCCTTACACTAATCCCCTGTTTCTTTCTCCCTTTACTGGTGGGGAACTGGCCGAGCTGCTAACGTCTATACAGTGACCCAACTGCGGTAAAGGGGGAGCGAGCGCCTCCAGTGGCGTGGTTCCAGGAGAAATGGGAAGGAGAGACTTTTGGTGAAGTTCTGCCACCGCCCAGCCCAGCTCATTTGGGTTTAATGTGGCGATTCCTACACCAGCCTGAGAAACGAGATCTGGGCATTGTGTTCCGATGGGGCATAGTTATCCAGGACCTCAGTTGTGCTGTAAAAGAAATTGTCAAATTTAATGGGCATCTCTTACCCTTTTTAATGCATCGAGACTTGTAGAGAAAAGGCAAAATGGTTGACCTTAAAAAGGCGTAAACCTGTGGATTCCTGGTCAGGAATTAGTTGAACTTGTATTAGATTTGTCTTGAGAAATAATTAAATGTTTTAGGACAAATGTTCCTATGTTAGTTAGAAGTTTTTATAAGTATATGATTTAGATGGACAAAATACATTGAATATTGTTTTATTGCCCTTTTTATTTTGGAAACGGAAAACAAATTCGATAGAGAACGAGAATCCATCTTAAGTAGTTTATTACTTTGGGACAAAGTGTTTTGCTAGCAAAAAGCCTTTTTTTTTTTTCTTTTTGTAAATTAAGGTAAAAACTTAAGTGGTATAACTGCCTGCTGGGAAATTTTCACAATATTCCAGATCTAGGAGGTTTTATTTTTTTAGAGAAATAATATCACCCTGTGAGCTCGCAGTATCTTTTTTTTTTTAATTACAATTAACTCTTTCATAATGGGAATAATGAATCAGTAGCAGTGTTTCTGGATAACAATTCATAATTCATTATCGGCACACTCAAGGCACTATTCAAAACAACTACAGCAAAGAATTTAGAAGGTGAAGACTACCTTGGTTTTTCATTTTTATTTTCCTTTCCTTTTTTGAGGGAAACTAAAGTAGAAAAAAATAAAGTATTAAAAATTTAAACTGGAAACATAATGATTGGCCAAACTATACTTTTCATTTTTTCTACTTTCATAGAAACAAGGTAATAGTCTTGTCCTTTGAATATTGAGGGGACTCAGGCAGCATCAGCATTTTCTTGAAATACTGACAAATTATAGAAGATTTAGAAATACTAACAAAGTTTAGAAGACAAAAGAGGATATTGTCTACCCAGAATTTTGTACTCATTGTATTATTTTGGAAGCTTTATTCCTTTTATTGAACACTACAGCAGTGAGTTGTGGTCATTGATAGTTAAGTCATCACGATACATTAGATTTTTTTTTTTTTGGGGGGGGGTTCTCTATATAGCCCTGGCTGTCCTGGAACTCACTTTGTAGGCCAGGCTAGCCTCGAACTCAGAAATCCGCCTGCCTCTGCCTCCCGAGTGCTGGGATTAAAGGTGTGCGCCACCATACCCGGCTGATTTCTTTTTTTTTTTAAGATTTATTTTATTTATATGAGTACACAGTAGCTGTCTTCAGACACACCAGAAGAGGGCATCAGATCTCATTACAGATGGTTGTGAGCCACCATGTGGTTGCTGGGATTTGAACTCAGGACCTTTGGAAGAGCAGTCAGTGCTCTTAACCGCTGAGCCATCTCTCCAGCCCTACATTAGATTTCTTAATGCAGAGTTTGTTTATTGGCTGATCCCTATTATTGATTACCTAGGACACTTTACACTTTAGGAAGTTCTGGGCTTCCAAGGTGTGGCAGTAAGCAAGACTTATGCTCTCCTCATGGGAATAATACACAAAATAAGTACACACAAAAAGTACTAAATATGATGGTGTTATGAAACGATAACGGCTTGAAGGGATGAGAATAACTGACTACCCTTTTTTTAAAAGGGTACCCCCTTTTTTTTAAAAAAAAGATTTATTTATTTATTTTATGTATATGAGTACACTGTAGCTGTCTTCATACACACCGGAAGAGGGCATCAGATCTCATTACAGATGGTTGTGAGCCACCATGTGTTTGCTGGGAATTGAACTTAGGACCTCTGAAAGAGCAGTCAGTGCTCTTAACCGCTGAGCCATCTCTCCAGCCCCATGTGGACCCTTTTTAAGGTTGCTTAATGATAGGAAAAAGAACTAAGTTTTGAGCTGCAGAGAAAAAAAATCTAAAGGAATTCCTAGGGCAAAGACCCTGAAGCAGGCGTGAGCTTCTTTATTAACTAAGATTAGTAAGGAAAACCTATGCAGAGGCAGGTTGAGGTCAGGTAATTAGGAGCCTCTTGGGTCACAGTAAAAAGTATGGCTTAAAAAAATAGTTATTTTAGGAATATGCTACTTGAATAATTACATTGTGACTTTGGAGCAAAAATGTAGTTTTGAAGATTTATAGAGGATTAGAATAAATACAAAGGTGAAAGCACTCTGTACATGGTTAGACTAGACAAACTGGGAGAGGCTATAAATCCCGAGCAAATGTGTGTTTAACACTGCTATTTACATTAGTTTTTCTCCTTAACTCTGATATCCTTCAGTTAGTAAGTTATAGTTTTCCTGATTGCAGTCTCTTCATTGTAATATACTGAGACCTGTACCTTTTATTTGATGACCATTTTTCTAGAAAGAATGGTTCATTTGTTCTAAGGAAACTTAGAGATTGCTTTGAGGAAAGTGCAAACATCAGTTAAGATGACTGAGCTGATCTTTAGACACATCGGTAATGTGAAAGTGACTGAAAGTGTGTGATAGGTTAACTGGAATTCTGAAGGGTATTAAGTCAAAATAGAAGAATCTGGATCTTATCATACTTTAATTCATATTATGCCATGTAAAGCTGCTTTTATATCATGAAATCAAAATTGTTCTTCCAAAAAAAAAAAAAAAAGGATTAGTGTGTGTGTGTGTGTGTGTGTGTGTGTGTGTGCAGGTGCCAGGGACAAGTAGGTATCTCTTGTTGAGTACAGATTTTTAGATGTTGGTATCCAGCTTGATAATGAGATTTTATAAGTTGGTGTACTGGCTAGTTTTTGTGTCAACTTGACACAGTGAAAGGAGCTTCAGTTGAGGAAGTACCTCCATGAGATCTAGCTGTGGGGTATTTTCTCAATTAGTGATCAAGGGGGAAAGGCCCCTTGTGGGTGGGACCATCTCTGGGCTGGCAGTCTTGGGTTCTATAAGAGCAGGCTGAGCAAGCCAGGGGAAGCAAGCCAGTAAGGAACATCCCTCCATGGCTTCTGCATCAGCTCCTGCTTCCTGACCTGCTTGAGTTCCAGTCCTGACTTCCTTGGTGATGAACAGCTGTATGGAAGTGTAAGCCAAATAAACCCTTTCCTCCCCAACTTGCTTCTTGGTCATGATGTTTGTGCAGGAATAGAAACCCTGACTAAGACAAATTGGTACCAGCAGAGTGGGGTATTCCTGTGACAACCTGACTATGTTTTGGGGAGGACTGTGGAAGGACTTTGGAACTTTGGGCTTGAAGATCCATTCTGTGTTAAGAGCTTTGTCAGATGTTGTGAACAGTGCAGAAGATGGGGACCTGGCTTGTAAAATTTCAGGGGAAAAATTAAAGACTCTTTTTAGGGCCATTGCTATTTTGATTGGGAAGATGCTGTGGTTCTGGTTAGCTGGGGCTGAAGAATCAGCTGTGATTAACAACATACCAGAACTACTAAAGCAAAAACTTACTGGGACTATTGATGCTGCTTAGCTGGAGCTAAGAAATTAACGGTGATTAAGAAGAGACCAGCATCATTGACGTGGCATCTTCTGGGAAATGTTTTCTGAAAGCACAAGGAGGCTGTGTTCCAGAGATAGCCATGGTTGTACCTTGTGCTGTGACTGGACTTGGTAATGTGTAAGAGTTACCTAGGTGGTACTGGTTTTAGAGGCATGAAGGAGTCATGCAGAGCAGCTGAGGCCACGGAAGCACTGTGAAGGTGCAGCCTCGGTTGCAGTTGATGGCCCAGGACTGAAGGGGTCATGCAAAGGAGTTGAGGCTCGGCACCATGAAGAGAGCCTATGAGAGGCTAGTGTTGAAGCCTAGTTATAGTGGAAGACAGAAGCATTTTGGAGATGCCAGTACCATTAGATGACCACCAAGAACAGCAGCAGCAATGGAGTACAGGCATCTGGAGCCTAGAGCACAACATGTGTGCTACAAAGGGCATGGCTGCCAAGCCTTTGGAGGAGCCCAGAAGATCGTGAGTTGGATCCCAGACATTGGACGGTTGGAGATTGATTTTTTGCTTTTGATTGTGACTGTGCCCTGATATTTTTCCCTCTTGAAGGAAGTTTTTAAATGAAGCCCACAGTTAAGAGACTTTGAATTTTAAAGTACTTTGAACTTTAAAAGATACTGGATTGAACTTTTAATATGTAAAGACTGTGGCACTTTTAAAGTTATTTAAGATCTTGGGGATGAATAAGAACTAAGGATTGAGGCTTACTAGTGATGTATTTGTGTGGCAAGTTGACAAGGGGTCAATTGTACTGGCTAGTTTTTGTGTCAACTTGACACAGCTGGGTTATCACAGAGAAAGGAGCTTCAGTTGGGGAAATGCCTCCATAAGATCTAGCTGTGAGTCATTTTCTCAATTAGTGATCAAGGCCCCCTTGTGGGTGGGATCATCTCTGGGCTGGCAGTCTTGGGTTCTATAAGAGAGCAGGGTGAGCAAGCCAGGGGAAGCAAGCCAGTAAGGAACATCCCTCCATGTCTTCTGCATCAGCTCCTACTTCCTGACCTGCTTGAGTTCCAGTCCTGACTTCCTTGGTGATGAACAGCTGTATGGAAGAGTAAGCCGAATAAACCCTTTCCTCCCCAACCCGCTTCTTGGTCATGATGTTTTGTCCAGAAATAGAAGCCCTGAGTAAGACAGATGGCTAGTCTGCTTTGTTTCGTTTCAAAAGAAAAAAGATTTATCAACCTTCTGGTTATGGTGGCTTCAAGGCATGGCATCTGCCATCTGCTTGGCCGTGGTAAAAACCTTGTAGATAATGTCACAGTGGTGAGAACCTGGACTAGAGGACCACAACTACATGGTGAGACAGGGAACCTGGGAGAAAGTAGGAACCAGTCTTGGCCTTTTATAACCATCACCTTGTGAGAACTCAGGTTTTAGTAGAACCTTTATTCTTCCTAGGATTACAACCCAGATTACAACCACTTCCCAGTAGGCTGGTCTCTTTTTGTCCCTGGGTATTGAATTGATAGCCTTGTGTTCTATAGTGAAGCCACTACTGACTGACTGACTTCTCCAACCTCTCCACTTTTAATATTAATGTAGGTTCATTTATTTTGTGACTTGGGGTCTTTCTGCCTCAGCTTATTGAGTATCTGGAACTACAGGTTTGGGCAGACAGGCCTACCTGTGGTCCCCACTTCTTAAAGATATGATTATCTATTGATGTAGACACGTGGGAGCCAAGCTCTCTATAGTATTTTTGAATGGTACTGAAGTAATGCTAAAAATACCTTTTCATCAGCTTTTCTAAGTTGTACTCTTGCAGATTGTACCTGTTAGAAGTGTCTTGACTATCTGTCTAGAGTTCTGTGGAATGGCATTTATATGTGTGTACCTTTTCTATTTTGTACCAAAGTGTCTGCAGAGGTCTTGGGAATATGGCTCATTTGTAGAGCATTGCCTCAAGAATTCCAAGTTAAGGGTTTGATTTTTAGCATTGGAAAAAACACTGCTATCCACATACCCCAAATGATGAAACAAACAAATAGATGCAGAGAATTCCACAGACATATAGCACAGTAGTCCTCATCTCTCATTTCACTTTGTGAATTTCATTACTTTATGTTAAAAAGTGGAAAGATTGCAGAAATAACTCATTAGCTTTAAATTATATGTTGATCTGATTAGGGTGATAAATTATCCCCTTCCCAATGTATCCATGCTGCCTATGTTGTACCTCCCATGTTGTCTCTTTGTTAGGAGATAAACTAGTGACTTCAAGTGAGCTTATATTTAAATGAGCATTAAAATAATGAGATTGGCAAAGCTGTAAAATTACTTCCCTTGATTAAAACATGAAAATTTATCATAAGTGTATTTGTATATGGAAGAAAATCAGTTTATTTCGGGTTTATTTACTGTCCTTTCAAGAGTCTACTGTTATCTGGGCATATACCTCCTGGTTGATGGAGAATCCATGACCTTTATTTCACTTAATAATAACCCCAAAGTGCAAGAGTAGTTTATCTAAGCTTTATCATAGGTGTGTGGTATAGGCAAAGAATAGTATATATGGAGTTGAATACTATTCCAATTGCAGGTATCCTCTGGCAATAGTAAAAAAAAANTTTTTTTTTTTTTTTTTTTTTTTTTTTTTTTTTTTTTTTTTTTTTTTTTTTTTTTTGGTTTTTCGAGACAGGGTTTCTCTTTAGCCCTGGCTGTCCTGGAACTCACTTTGTAGACCAGGCTGGCCTCGAACTCAGAAATCCGCCTGCCTCTGCCTCCCGAGTGCTGGGATTAAAGGCGTGCGCCACCACGCCCGGCCTCTCCGGTTCTTCTAAGTGCTGGCATTGCACACATACACACCATTGGTTAGCTTCTGTTTCATTCAGTAAAGTTTGGTGTTCTTAATAGTTCTCAGAAAAAAAGCCATTTTCCCCTTTTTTATAAGCTTAATTAGTGTATATATCAACTTCCTCAGAAATGCAGAGTGTTAAATCTTTTTTATTTAAAATAGCCTCCCTAATTATAGTCATTCATTTGCAAAAGTGAAGATCTTTACAAAAAAATGACTAAGCTAACATCAACAGCAGTTTTTCAAAACAAGCGATACTCTTTGGCATTTTTAGACTATAATTTGTTTCGCCTTCTGCACCAGTTTGAGATAGATCCTAATATGTTGTTTTATGAATGAGGGACTGAGGAGGAAAGCTAGAAAATCACCCCCCAGGGCCACACATGGGCATAGAAGACCCGAGATTTGAATTCATATGTACTTGCCCACCACTGCTTGAAGGCCCAAAAGGCCTTCCCTCCTGCGAAGCATGTTTAAAACTACAAAACTTATTTTGTGATTAGTCCTGGATGAATTCCAAGTTTAGATAATGAGGATTTTGTTTTCTTTAAATTAATGATTTGAAATACTAACTTAAATGCCTTAGTTGGCTAAATGCCAAGTATTTCTATCGGAAATATTCTGGTATTAGTTAAAACTAAGATACGTTTTTAAGAGATTCTTGAAAAAAATTGGCACAATTTTAAATTAGTTCATTTTTGTGTCTAGTCTTAACAGTAGCTTTTGAATCAGTGACTTCTAACTATATTGTGTATAAGGTACCATTTTCTTAAAAAAAAACCTTTCTTTTTAAATTGATTCATCTAGTTGAATATGTTGGTTCTACCTTTTGAGCCCAAATTTGTTTTTTCTTTTTCCCCTTTTTTTTTCTTTTTTTGATTCTTTAGCTGAGAGCAAGAGGATTTATTGTACACAAGATACACTTGTCCAAAGTGACATCAGAACTAGTCCAGAATGCCAAAGGCAGAGGGCCAGCAGAGGGCCAGCAGGACTGTTTTGGTTTCAAGAAAGGCAGTCGGTTTCCCAGGTGTTCTGGGCAAGATGACGTTCTAGGTCCACTGAGACTTATTACCAACAGCAGCATGCATGCAGTCTAACAACTGTACCTGGCCTTGAGCATCTTTTCTGCTCCTGTAGGCATCGTGGGTGCACAAGCTAGTTTCCTTGGACATCTGCCTCATCTTTCTTCTCTTGAGCTGTGCCTGGGCTTTCTCGTCTTCTGCCGCTTTGCTCTCGTGGCATGGCACAAGAGTTTCAAGGAAGATGGTGCTAAGGCCAAGCACTCTTTTTTTTAAAACAAACAAACAAACAAACAAACAACCCTAAAACCTAATATCACTGTGATGGTTATCTTTGTTAGCTTGACACAACCTATATTCACCCTGGAAGAGAGCCTTAGTGCAGAACTGTCTATATTAAGTTGGTCTGTGGGTGTGTTTGTACAGGATTGCCTTAGTTAATTGATGTGGAAGGACCTAATCCAGTGTAGGTTGNTTTTTTTTTTCCTCACCATTTCTCTCATCTAAGGATGCTGTGACATTGTCCCTTGTGGGGATTTAGTCACAACTTATTTAGCATTATGAAATTAGCTATCCCCTGTTGATTAAGGGGACTTGGAAGACAAGTCCATTTTTTTGTTGACTATATATATCTTTTACTCGGTGTTAATTAGCCTTGTTTAGCTTGTATTTATTTGGTAGAAGTGTCTTTTCAAATTTATTGGGTCATCTTTCCTGTTATGCTTTGAATTATTCCAAGTAGTCCTGTGCTGGAGTCTTTCCCTACTATAAAACAGAAGATCTTTTAGTTTTCTGAACAGGTACAAAAGATATCATATACAAGGTTAACACTGTAATGAATAGTGTATTGTCTACTCTGAGTTGACAGTACAAAATATAAAATGGGTAACAAAAACAACAGACATTTCTCACAATGCTAAAGATTGAGAAGATTCAAGTTAGCTTGTCAGCAAGGTGGATTTTATTGTGAGACAACCTCTCGGTAGCTTGCTTTCTGTGCATACTCTCTGTTATCTCCTCTTGTGAGGGCAGTAATAACATTGAGTCAGAGCCTCATTTTCAGGACCTCATCTAACTATGGTCAACTCCCCTAAACTATATCTGGACAGCTGATGTAGGCCGTTAAAGATTTAACCTGAGAATGTGGCCAGGGCACAAACATTGCTGTTTTTTTTTTCCCTTGTTCCAGTCAACCAAGCTCGTTCCACTTGACCCCGCTTGCTCCGGCAGGCTTCGCTAGCTCCGGCCAGCCCCGCTCCCTCTGGCCGTCCCAGTTTGGCCCGCTCGCTCTGGTTGGTCTCTCCGGTCCAAGGATTTGCTTATTATTCTTCTTCATAAGTACGCTGTAGCTGACTTCAGACACACCAGAGGAGGGCGTCAGATCTCATTACGGGTGGTTGTAAGCCACCATGTGGTTGCTGGGATTTGAACTCATCACCTTCTGGAAGAGCAGACGGGTGCTCTTAACCCGTTGAGCCATCTCACCAGCCCACATTGCTGTATTTTATGAAGGAAAGATTGGAGCTTAATTGTAGGAGTGCCTCCTGTTAGTTGTGAAACGAGTTTTTGTTGTTGAATTGTTTTTAATTTTTATATAAAGGGGAACTATTACCACCATTATGACAATAGAGTGGTAAGCAAAGTAAATTGTAGGGTATAAAATAATTAAAACAAATGAGAAGTTAACTCATAATAAGAGTAGGAATGCTTTTATTTTTGAGTGGCATTTGGACAGTGGCACATATCACTTATCTTCAGTACTGTACAGTGCTACCATGCACTATTAGAGAAGAATGTAAAAGAAAGTATATAATTCTCAGAAAGTGCTCTTTTAAGTGGAACATATGCTAGGAACAAATGATTACTTGAAATAGTTATTAATTTTATCATATTTAATCTTTTAAAGTTTTGATCGGAGTAGGACAAAATTTGGATGCAGTATATTAAGTGATAATACTGTGTGGAAAACCGCTTTGGTCAAAACTCAGTATAAACATGCTGTATTGCCTCTTAAACAATGGCTAACATTTAGTCATATTAGTTACTATTTCCTACTTCCTTTCTGCCTTACTTAGCCTTTTCTCTAAAAATGTGGTTAGCTCATTGTGAACTTACCTTGCTTAGTCTCTTGCCTTCACTCCTCCAGCCTGCTTGTATTTCTGCTGAGGTTGTATTCTGTTTGTTTTTCAGATGAGACCCTTTTTGCTCTTCCTGCTGCATCTGAGCCTGTGATACCCTCTTCTGCAGGCAAGTTCTTTCTGCCAGCCTTTGTCTCTGTATTCTAACTCACTCTAATGTTAACTCAACAGAGTACTTTGCATTTACTAGAAATCAATGTTGGTCCAAGAATGTTGTTTTTACTGGGAAAAAAAAGACTAAATTTACATTTTATATGTTACATCCAAGAGAGAGGCATGGTCAGGATTTGGTTCATAATTGTAATTCATAAGGAATTCTTGGACTCTTGGTTTATATTTACATAATCATTGATTTTTCTTCAAATAGTTTGCCTTTGTATAGCCACAGGACTTTATGTAATGGAATACCTGCCTCATTGCCTTTGATAATCCAGTACCCTGTCTGGCCTATGCAGCTGGGTACTCACTCATCAAATCTTACTTTCTCTTTAAACTATTTAGAAATAGCTTTTTCCAATTAGTAACACCTGAGGTTTTCTCAGATTTGATTTATATCTCTGCATAGTAGGTAACTGCCTCTGAAACTGCACATTATTTTTTTTTCTTTAGGTACTTGAATAACTGTATTTATAGGGTACAGTGTGATGATTCCGTACATTATTCATTGTTGCATGGTCAGGACTAGCTGATTAGCATATCCATCATCTTAGATGTTTTTAATTACTTTGTAGTGACAGTACTTAGAGTCTTCACTTGGCTGTAAACATCATTAACTATGTTGTACAGTAGCCATGTACCTTTAAAATTGACAGCAGTTCATATTTTCAGTAATGATCCAAGTCTGTGTATTTATTAACTAAATGCTATTCATATTTCATTTAATAATAAATGTGTACTAACACTTTTATTAATATGTCGTAAAACTTGCATTAGCTCTGAGAACACTGGCATTCTCTAATTTTCCTTTCTATCCATGGCCACAGAAAAAATTATGGATTTGAAGGAGCAGCCAGGTAACACTGTTTCGTCTGGTCAAGAGGACTTCCCATCTGTCCTGTTTGAAACTGCTGCCTCTCTTCCTTCTCTATCTCCTCTCTCAACTGTTTCTTTTAAAGAACACGGATACCTTGGTAACTTATCAGCAGTGGCATCCACAGAAGGAACTATTGAAGAAACTTTAAATGAAGCTTCTAGAGAATTGCCAGAGAGGGCAACAAATCCCTTTGTAAATAGAGATTTAGCAGAGTTTTCAGTATTAGAATACTCAGAAATGGGATCATCTTTCAATGGCTCCCCAAAAGGAGAGGCAGCCATATTAGTAGAAAACACTAAGGAAGAAGTAATTGTGAGGAGTAAAGACAAAGAGGATTTAGTTTGTAGTGCAGCCCTTCATAATCCACAAGAGTCACCTGCGACCCTTACTAAAGAAGACAGAGTTATGTCTCCAGAAAAGACAATGGACATTTTTAATGAAATGCAAATGTCAGTGGTAGCACCTGTGAGGGAAGAGTATGCAGACTTTAAGCCATTTGAGCAAGCATGGGAAGTGAAAGATACTTATGAGGGAAGTAGGGATGTGCTGGCTGCTAGAGCTAAGATGGAAAGTAAAGTGGACAAAAAGTGCTTTGAAGATAGCCTGGAGCAAAAAAGTCCTGGGAAGGATAGTGAAAGCAGAAATGAGGATGCTTCTTTCCCCAGTACCCCAGAACTTGTGAAGGACGGCTCCAGAGCATACATCTCCTGTGACTCCTTTACCTCAGCAACCAAAAGCACTGCAGCAAACACTTTCCCTTTGTTAGAAGATCACACTTCAGAAAATAAAACCGATGAAAAAAAAATAGAAGAAAGGAAGGCCCAAATTATAACAGAGAAGACTAGCCCCAAAACGTCAAATCCTTTCCTTGTAGCAATACACAATTCTGAGGCAGATTATGTCACGACAGATAATTTATCAAAGGTGACTGAGGCAGTAGTGGCAAACATGCCTGAAGGTCTAACGCCAGATTTAGTTCAGGAAGCATGTGAAAGTGAACTGAACGAAGCCACAGGTACAAAGATTGCTTATGAAACAAAAGTGGACTTGGTCCAGACATCAGAAGCTATACAAGAGTCAATTTACCCCACAGCACAGCTTTGCCCATCATTTGAGGAAGCTGAAGCAACTCCGTCACCAGTTTTGCCTGATATTGTTATGGAAGCACCATTAAATTCTCTCCTTCCAAGCGCTGGTGCTTCTGTAGCGCAGCCCAGTGTATCCCCACTAGAAGTACCGTCTCCAGTTAGTTATGACAGTATAAAGCTTGAGCCTGAAAATCCCCCACCATATGAAGAAGCCATGAGTGTAGCACTAAAAACATCGGAAGCAAAGGAAGAAATTAAAGAGCCTGAAAGTTTTAATGCAGCTGTTCAGGAAACAGAAGCTCCTTATATATCCATTGCATGTGATTTAATTAAAGAAACAAAGCTCTCCACTGAGCCAAGTCCAGATTTCTCTAATTATTCAGAAATAGCAAAGTTTGAGAAGTCGGTGCCTGATCACTCTGAGCTCATGGACGATTCCTCACCCGAATCTGAACCAGTTGACTTATTTAGCGATGATTCAATTCCTGAAGTCCCACAAACACAAGAGGAGGCTGTGATGCTCACGAAGGAGAGTCTCACTGAAGTGTCTGAGACAGTAACACAACACAAACATAAGGAGAGACTTAGTACTTCACCTCAGGAGGTAGGAAAGCCATATTTAGAGTCTTTTCAGCCCAATTTACATATTACAAAAGATGCTGCATCTAATGAAATTCCAACATTGACCAAAAAGGAGACAATTTCTTTGCAAATGGAAGAGTTTAATACTGCAATTTATTCCAATGATGACTTACTTTCTTCTAAGGAAGACAAAATGAAAGAAAGTGAAACATTTTCAGATTCATCTCCCATTGAGATAATAGATGAGTTTCCCACATTTGTCAGCGCTAAAGATGATTCTCCTAAATTAGCCAAGGAGTACACTGATCTAGAAGTATCCAACAAAAGTGAAATTGCTAATGTCCAGAGCGGGGCCAATTCATTGCCTTGCTCAGAATTGCCCTGTGACCTTTCTTTCAAGAATATATATCCTAAAGATGAAGTACATGTTTCAGATGAATTCTCCAAAAATAGGTCCAGTGTATCTAAGGTGTCCTTATTGCTTCCAAATGTTTCTGCTTTGGAACCTCAAATAGAAATGGGCAACGTAGTTAAACCCAAAGTACTTACGAAAGAAGCAGAGGAAAAACTTCCTTCTGATACAGAGAAAGAGGACAGATCCCTGACAGCTGTATTGTCAGCAGAGCTGAATAAAACTTCAGGTAATAATCCATGCACTGTCTCACCAACTTCTTGGTTTGCTATGGAGTACAGATAACATTTTATGACATAACATTTATAATGTATCATGTCTAATGTGTCATGTTGATGAGAATCTTTTGTACTAGTTCAGTTTTAGTTCTGTGGGGCTGGAAAGATGGCTCATTAGTTAAGAGCACTTGCTGATCTTTTACCCTCTACAAGACTTAATTAAGTTCGCTTCCCCACCACAGATGTGGTCTCTCACAATGGGCTGTACCTCCAATTCTAAGGGATCTGATGCCCTCTTTGACTTCTATGGGCACCAGACACATTTGATCCACATGCACACACACATGGAGGTGAAACACTCATACACAAAAAAATCTAAAATAGAAAAGGATTAAGAAAAAAGTTTCTGTTCTAACCAGGTAGTACAATATAGTCTCAACTGCAATCAGGAGCCCAAAGTAAAAGAATTCTTGTGAATTTGTTGCAAAAACCAAGAATATAAAAGTTTTGTGTTATTTCTTTCCGCCTCACTTCTACTTAACACTCATCTTTGCTGTAGGCTTTTCCATAGTTAACATTGCATCAATGGAACCAGGAAAAAGTTAGTAAAATTATCTTTCACGATGCATTCTTTTCTTCAGTGTTTTCTGCTACTGTGACAAGCAAGGGATATTAAAACAATATTTTCATATGTGTTTATTTTTATCTTAGATATGATTTCATGCCAAATTTGTGAAAGATGACCATTTCTGTTGCTTGCTTTTGGTATTTATATAAAATACATTATTTTTCTAGTGAGAGGTATGAGGCTAGAAATACTAAGTATAGATTTTTTTTTCAGGAAAGTAATTATTGAAACATGCTATAAATTTATGAAAAGCTCTGTTTATGTATTTTTAAGTGTGGGAGTGCTCTGTCTGCATGTATACCTACATGCCAGAAGAGGGCATCAGATCCCTTTATAGATGGTCTCGAGCCACCATGTGGTTGCTAGGAATTGAACTCAGGTCTTCTGGAAGAGCCGCCAGTGGCCAGTGTTCTTAAGCACTGAGCTATCTCAGCAGCCCTCAGTTAAACTTTTGACTCAACATTTGCTATGCTTTTTTTGAATGCTTTTTTTAGTATATGTGCTGCTGAAGCGAGCATGAATGCTTTTTTTTAAACTTGGCATTCTGTTAGCTGTGTTTTCTAGTAGCAGTTACATTGTATTTACTTACATATCATCAGACGAGTATAGAAATTAATTCTGTTACAAGAGGAGATTCTGAATATTCAGATAATGAATCAGGCATGGAGACTTCCTGTTTGGAGGATATGGAGAGAAGGGCCAAGATTCTGGGTGCCTGTTGTGTGTGAGTTAGCAACATGAGAAACAAAGGTGGGGGCACATGGGAAAATAAAATTGGTTTGGGAGAAGATTAATTTAATTTGAATATATTAGTATTGAGACAGAAATTATTAATACCATATCTAAGAAACTCTGAAACACCTTGTCTGGCTATTATATGCATAATTTGCCTTGAACTTGGAGTTAAAAATTAAAGCCACAGATAGGATCAAAGGAAAATCAGAATGCAAAGATAAATGGTCAACACGTTAAGAGCTAAGGATTGAAAAAGGAGGGAAGGGCATGATGTAAGTGCGTGCAACCAGGACGCAGACAGACTCAATTTTGATAACAGAACAAGAACAAGAAGAAAAAATGTTAGCCAGCAGAGGAATGGAATATGGAATCAAAGAGGGGATTCTCCTTCCCACTCACTTTAGGAGGATCAGTTAACAGGTGCTAATAGTTAATAGTTAAAATGTATATAGATGCCAGGGTAAACTCCAGAGTTCAAGTGAAGGGATTGGCTTTGTAGAGGAAGAAAGAATACTGCATGTAGTGGGTAGAAAGAAATCTGTGGATGGGTTTTGATACTGTTAGGGAGGATTTTGTGTCTGAAACTGAGGGACTTGGTTGATGTTAATGTTAAAGCAGTATATGAGGTATTTGCCAAGAATAAGTTGAAACATATTTGGCAAAGTAAGTATGAAATTATTCCAACTAGAGGAAGCAAGGGCAGTGTGTTAAGAGTTTACTCGGGGGCCTTGTGAAAGCAATCTAGGCAAGTGCATTATTGATTGAGCTATACCCTCTGCCTTTCAGTGTGCTACATAGTCTGGATATAGGATCAGAGAATGTAACAGGTCTTATTTGAGGTAGTTCTGTTTTGTTGCATGGGCCAATAAAAGGACAGTGAGCCAAGAGAGTTGAGAATAATAGGAATGAAGTAGTTTGAAGTCATTGAAATGATGGGCTGGCATCCAGGTTGAAGTGAATAGGAAGCTGATAGATAGAGAGTAGTAAGTAGTAGATCAAGTGAATTGTAGGTCCAGATTAGGTCTAAGGACGGACCAAAAGTGTTAGGAAGAAAAATGTGACTCTTAGAATGTTTTGGGAAACATAGTAAGATGTATGTGTTGGGTATTGAGTTTAGAATTTTACTGCAAAAGCAGCTTCGTGACCAAGGTTTGGCCGTTAAGAAAGTTGCTGAGGCCAAGAGGTGACTGTATTGCATATGTGTTAACAGCTGCTTAGAATAATGACAGGACTTCAGGTAGACATTATGGTAAGGGACAAGGGACTGGGGAAATGGTTCAGTGGATACATCACTTGATAAAAGCATATGGCCAGAGTTCAGATCCCCAGTACTCACATAAAAGCTTTCAGGTACAGCACACTGAAGGCAGAAAGTGGGATCTCCTGGACAGGCTACCTAGACTACCTGAGTCAGCAAGCTCAGGGTTGGGCAAAAAGATCCTGTCTCAGTAAAGCGTCTCTATGTGTACTTAAATGAGCACACATGCACACTCCTTCTGCCCAAGGTATAAGAACAAACAAACAAAAGGACAAAAGTCTTTTGTAAAAAGCTTTTGGGTAACTGATGGAGAGAATAGAAAAAAGCAGTAAGCAAAGGTAGAGTGTGACCTAGCCAGGTTTCTAAAATGATAGTCTAGATCTGGAAGCAGCATTAGATAGCAGAGAGTACTTTACATGCCTTGTCTCCAGTTGTGCAGCCTTGATTTTAGAAGCACCACAGGGAAAGCAATGTCAAAGGAGAGTGAGGTTTTAATGAAAGGGAGGGGAAAGAAGAAATGCTTTAAAAAATGAAGGATTAGAAGAGATGGCTCAGGATCAATAGTTTCAAGCAGCATGTTAACATGCCTTAGGGAACCTGTAAACATGCATAGCAGTATGATAACACGGTGAGGTAAGGCTAGGGAGAAGCAGGCATACAGGCAGTATTTGAGCATACCTGTCAAATTGCCTTCTAAAAGGCTACTTCCCAAAACTCAACTCTAGTTTTCATGTTCTTAGTTTGATTTTGGTAAACCTAGGATCTATAGCCCCTAGTTTGGAATTAAAAGGATTAAAGAGCAGCAGTGCCTTTGAAGGCTAAATAAAAATGCTGAAGAATGGGTTGGTGCTGATTTTTAAGGAAACAATATCTTCAAGAAAATCATTTAGCGGGCTGGAGAGATGGCTCAGTGGTTAAGAGCGCCGACTGCTCTTCCGAAGGCCGAGAGTTCAAATCCCAGCAACCACATGGTGGCTCACAACCATCTGTAATGAGATCTGGTACCCTCTTCTGGAGTGTCTGAAGACAGCTACAGTGTACTTATAATAAATAAAATAAATCTAAAAAAAAAAAAGAAAAGAAAATCATTTAGCTCAACCTTTTTCTCCCTTGTATGTATGTGGAGATAGAGACAGTGTATGTATGTGCCCCTGAGATTGATGTTGGGAATCATTTGCAACCACTTTCTACCTTATATTGAAGCAGGTCTCACATATAGCCAGTCTGTTCTAGGGACCCTATCTCTGCTTCTCATATGCTGGGATTACAGGTGGGTCACTGTGCCTACCTGGCCTTTTGTGGTTCTAAGATGAAGGCTGATGCTTGTTTTTGTGGAAGGTGTTTTAACTTCTGAGCCATATTTCCGACCACATTTTTAGAAACTGTAAATTGGATAAAATTGTTTTTTTGTTTGGTTTTTTTGTTTGGTTTTGTTTTGTTTTGTTTTTTGAGACAGGGTTTCTCTGTATAGCCCTGGCTGTCCTGGAACTCACTTTGTAGACCAGGCTGGCCTTGAACTCAGAAATCCGCCTGCTTCTGCTTCCCAAGTGCTGGGATTAAAGGTGTGCACCACCACGCCTGGCAATAAAATTGTTTTTAACTGAAAAAATTATAAATATATTTAGGATACGATGTGATAATTTGGTAACTATGCAGTGATCAAGTTAATTAGCATTCCCATGTCCTTTTTTTTTTTTTTTTTCTTTTTTTTGAGACAGTTTCTCTATGCAGCTCTGGCTGTCCTGGAACTTGCTTTGTAGATCAAGCTATCCTCCAATTTTCAGAAATCCACCTTCCCCAGACTCCTGAGTGCTGGGTTGCACCTCCACTGCCCAGCTTGTTCAGTAATTTTTAAATTTAGTATTAGCTCCTATGTCCATTCTTACTAGAGGAATAGAACATAATTTGCATGTAACAAATGTGTAAGCTTTTAATCCTAGCACTTGGAAGTCAGAGGCAGGCAGATTCTCTGGAGTTTGAGGCTAGACTGGTCTATTGTGAGTTCCAGGACAGCCAAGGCTACACAGAGAAACCCTGTCTTGGAGAAAACAAAACATAACAAAACACCAAAATAATAAATGTGTATATTCCATAAAATTCATAGGAAGTTTTTATAATTTGAATGACATGAATTCTAGTCTTTCTCACATCTAGATAGATGTTGACTTCCTTTTCTGTAAAAGAAATGGAGTTAGATTAGATTTTTCTGCTTGATATTTTTCTTAATTACAATAAGCATCTATTAAAAGCAGGTACTTATAATTGCTTTGGCATGGTTGTTTGAAGTACTATACTATATTTCTTTTCTTTGAGAGTGGGGGAGACAAAAAAACTTTCTCTGTGTCACACACACACACACACACACACACACACACACACACACAGTTTTGTTCGAGTAGCTTACAGGCTGCAGACCAGGTAGTCCAACAATGGCTACCTCTTGAAAGAAAGGCCAAGGATCTGGTTATGAGACTGAAATTCTTAGTCATCTTAATCTTTTGCAGAGTTCAGATAATTCCTTCAGAGGTCTTGAGTCTATGTTGGAATCTCACAGAAATGATTCTACCACCACCAGAGGAGTGCCTTAGTAATGAGATAGATGAACTTGCCAGGGAGACTGAGGATAAGGAGGCAAAAAGCAAAAGCTTTCTTCTTTCATGTCTTTTTATGAAGGCTGGCCCAAATTTAGGGTGAATCTTCTTCCACCATCAGATAATCCAGGTTTAAGGTGGGTCTTCCCATCTCAAATGATCAAATCAAGAAAATCCTCCACAGGTGTGCCCAACTACTTGGGTTTCTTGAGATTTATTTTATGTGTATGAGTGTTTGCCTGTATTGCCTGTATATATGCATCATATGAGTTCCTGGTGCCAGGGAGGTCACAGTGTATTGAATCTCCTGGAGCTGGAGTTAAAGATGGTTGTGAGCTATCATGTTGATTTTAGAAACAGCACTGTGACCCAGGTGTTAATCATTGAACCATCTCTCCAGCCCCATTACTTCAGTTTTATTCTTTAGTGTCTTAAAGGAACTTTCTTTGTTAGGTTTATTCTAAGGGTTTTAAAATTTGAAACAGGTTCTCTCTAGCCCTGATGGGGAACCTGGGACCCTCCCTATGTAAATCAGATTGGCCATGAGTTTAATTCTTCCCGCCTCTACACCTTGAGTTCGAGATTAAATGCTCTTCAGCACATTGTCTCTTGTTCAGTGTGCCCTTTGATGGTATGTAGACAGTCTACTGTATCTTTTTTTAATGCTAACTTTGAATCCTAACCATTTTGTAGAAGGTGTTTATCAGATTATCAGCCTTCTTGTGGAGTCTTGAGGGTCTCTGATGTATAGAATTGTAAGACTTGAAAATAGGATTTTTTTCTTGACTACTTCCTTTCTTATTTATATGCCTTTTATTAACTTCCTGTGTGTTACTACCAAAGCTAGGGTTTCAAACATTTATTGATCATTTGTGCTTTAGTTTTTATGAATTGTTTGTTCAACCTTTTCATTTTTCAATTTTGATACGCTATGAACTTATTTTTACGTGCAGGGTGCAAAGTCTTCTGTTTCTCAAGATTTTTATGCTACATATCAGTGGACAGTTTGACTTTTCACAAACGAAGCCTGTTTCTTTTTTTCTTTTTTTTAACTACTTGTAATTTTATTCTTACTTAGTTCCAATTTATTTATAATTGTCTGAATTTTCGCAGTTATTTTTATTCCCATCATATTCTGATCTAGCCTCCTGGTGCCAGGCAACCATTCAACTGTTGGATGATTGAGAATTGCTTTTGCTAGCTTCCCAGTTAGGCAATCAAATGCAGATTTGGGTGTTGGTGCCATCTAGTGTGGGTAATGGAAAAACCATTCCTATCGAATATTTGATAAGTAACCATACTGAATAAATGTGGTTGGTTACAAAATTTCACACTTGCCAATGATTTTTAAAAACAAATTTATAAACTATTTTGAATTTTGACATTTTGTACAGAATTAAATACTTGAGCTATGCTATAAGCATTCTGAAATGACCCTGAAGATGTGTTTCTGTTAAGGTAAAAGGCCTAATGACTTAATTTTTAAATTGTAAGTTTAGAAATACTTTGGGTCTTTAGCATTCTCTCTCTCTCTCTCTCTCTCTCACACATACACACACACACACACACACACACGCACATACGCTTGTGCATTTGAGGTCTCATATTTGATGGCATGTCAGTTTGACTTTACAAAGGAAAGCCAGTTTCTTTTTTTACTACTTGTTTTATTTTTACTTTTAGTTCTGATTTATTTATAATTGTCTGGATTCGTGCAGAGTTATTTTTATTCCCATCATATTCCTATCTAACTTCCTGGTGCAAGAGAAACAGTTTCAATTTATCTGGATTTTAATATTCATATATTGAAATTGCTATGTGATATTAAAAGAGTTTGAAAATGCTCAATTGTTTTGGTCATTTTGAATGTTATTCATTTTTTAGATTTCAAATCCTTTTCCATTTTGAATATTGAGTTCACCATTGTTGAAGTACTGACTTTTAGTCCATAGAGGGCATTAGATTACAGCATATGGTAGGGTTTATGGTTGTTAATATCTCTCCACAGTAAAACATCTAGTTTTGTACCTCTGTGTGCTTAGAATTCTAAAATTAGTTTCAAGACTGCTGTGTAACTGTCACTGTTTCATATTAATAAAAGATTCGGGCTCTCCATTGTTAATAGACATCTAAATCGTAGCTTCCCAAACAATATACAAGCAAGGTAAAAGGCTGCTCTCTCCTCTCCTCTCCTCTCCTCTCCTCTCCTCTCCTCTCCTCTCCTCTCCTCTCCTCTCCCCTCCTCTCCTCCTCTCCCCTCTTCTCCTCTCCCCTCTTTTTTCCTTTTCCTTTTCCCTTCCTCTTCTTCCCCTTCCTCCCTTTTCCCCTTCTTCCTCTTTCCCCCTCCTTCCCCTTTCCTTTTCCTTTCCTTTCTTTTTTCCTTCCTTCTTTCCTTCCTTCCTTCCTTCCTTCCTTCCTTCCTTCCTTCCTTCCTTTTAAATTTCCCTGTGCCTTTAAAGATTGAAAAGAAAAAAGAGAAGGGAAAAAGCAAAACAAACCAAAAATTTTGCTGGCATTAAAAGTAAAAGAAGCGGAAGGAGTTTGAAAGAGCAGGATGAGGTGAACACCAGTGTGGCGTACTAACTGACATACCTATATAGTGTTAGCTGGCCTTGAACTCAGAGAATGCTATCTGGCTGCTTTCCCAGTGCTGGTTTAAAGGTCTTCTGTGCCATTCTGGGCTTTCACATCTGCTTTGAGACAGTTCTCTTCTGCTTAAAATCTTTCCAAATAGATACAAACTTAATTAAAAAAAAAAAAAAAAAAGCTCCCTGGGCAGTGGTGGTGCACACCTTTAATCCAGCACTTGTGAGGCAGAGGTAGGTGGATTTCTGAGTTTGAGGTCAGCGTGGTCTAAAGAGTTGAGTTTCAGGACATCCAGGGCTACACATAGAAACCCTGTCTTGAAAAACCAAAAAAAAAAAAAAAAACCCTCACACATCCTACTTCATTACTATTTTTTATGAACACATTCAGAGATTTTATTTTAATTAGGAACTTATTTAATTATATTTTCTTAGTTAACCATGCATTGTAAAAAACAGTGTTTTGACTAAGTTAAGAGAGACATTGAAAGTAGGTAATTTTAGATCATCATACTCTTTAGAAGTGAGTTGGAGACCTTGTAGGTCTTTGGTTTTATTTTTTAGCACTATATTTAAAAGTTTGATCTGTGACTCTTTCTTTGGCATTCTGTAAGGAGAAAATAGAATACTACACCAAATAATCAAAGCATCATGTTGCAAGTTGGTTTGCATGTGTATTATTTGAGGACTATTCTTGAGAGAATTTTATTCTTTAAAGGTTGGTATTTAAATTCATTTAGATGAAGTTTGATGAGAAAGTATGACCCATAAATTGTGTACTCATAAATTTTGCTTGTTGGCTTTTCAGATTAAAATATTTTTGCTTGGCTAACTTAAAAACTGCAGTTTTAAAACACTGAGAAAGAAGTGGGTAAAAATGTCAGCTGGTACCTGAGTTAGCTAGTTTTCTCTGTACTTACCATAAATTGTGATAACTAAAACTAAAGAATTGATTATCATTCTGCAAAAACTTCCTGAACTTAAGGCTTCTAATTTGCTTACTTAAATAAAAGCTTACAGTATGAAAAGTACATTTAATATTCATATGAGTGGATTATTACACACACATTCTTGGCACCTTAAAAATTAGCAGACAAGTGAAGTATTATAAATACGTGAGTTACATATATGCTGAATACACTTACCTTAGAAAATATGTAACTTGAAGGTAACTATTTACTGTCTTCTGGTGTTTTTGTTCTAGTGGAGCTCAGATTAGAACCCATGCCTTGAGCCTGTTAGGCATACACTTTACCAGTTAACTACACTCCCCGTCCTTGCCTGTCAGTTTGAAAGAGTTCATTTAAAAAATACTATCTTGGAAGTATTCTGTATTCTTTGAACAGTTTTGGATGCTAAACTGTTATGTGAAGAGGTCAAACATTTTCATCTTTGGTGTAATATGGTGGTGACAGTGTGCTCAGAATAATTATATCATAAGGTCTCAGCAAGTAAAGTTAAACATTAGTTCAAAATTCTTTTAAAATTGCTTTTATTTATAATTGTGCAAGAGGGACTTAAAAATGAGTAATTGGCGTTCTGAACACTTAAGGATTTTGCAAGGTTTTGCAGCCCACATAATGAGCAAATTTCAGGAAGATGTCCCCATTTCAGTGTGGTTACAGTAATGAGATATATGTACTTTTATGCATTGATCATATACATTACATCTTGGTATGCCATATGTATTTAAATATATTTTAGCTGATTGAATTGGCACTGTTCATTTCCTTTTCTGCTTAGGCAAATTTAGCATCAGGTAAAAATCAGTTGTAGAACATTAGAAAGAAACACTGGAACGACTGAAAGTTTAATAAATTTTGAAAAAATTAGAAATGATGGAACCACTTATTTATTTATTTATTTATTTATTTGTTTTTTTTGAGACAGGGTTTCTCTGTATAGCTCTGGCTGTCCTGGAACTCACTTTGTAGACCAGGCTGGCCTCGAACTCAGAAATCCGCCTGCCTCTGCCTCCCAAGTGCTGGGATTAAAGGCGTGCGCCACCACGCCCGGCAGGAACCATTTATTTTTATGGCTATTAAATTATTCCATTTTCATGGGGTAAATGATATAGTTATTAGTACATGACTGTTTCTCTCCCAGCCAAAGATTTATTGCAATGGTAGGTAGTTGAGTATTTATTAAAATATTGAATTGGAGCAGGTAATAATTAATCTAGATTTGAAGGAATCTAGATTTTTAGAAATGTAAAGGGAAAAAAAAGCTTAGGTTACTGAAACTGAAAATGTCTCCACTAAAGTAATTAATTTAATAAACATAAATAACTATATTGATTTTTTTTTTTAAACCTGATCATACCTTCCAGGATACAAAATATGAGTTCTTTAAGCCTCAGTAAACCCAGAAAAAAAACGCAGTTCGAAACCTTGAAGTTGAAGTTATTAACCCATTTGGATTAGTCCATTTCTGTCTTGTGGGTTAACTGTTGATTTTAGAGTTTCAAGTAAAACTGAAACAGAGCAGCACAGTTGAACTGTCCTAATAAAGAAGAGTCAAGGCTGTGGGTGCAGGCTTAGTTCTGCGTGTTTCAGGTATACTTAGTGGTTGGCTCTGTTGAGTCTTTTTCTTTCTTTTGGTAGCTGCCTCCTTCCCTGCAAAAGCAGCTCCATTTGGCATGATCAGCAAGCAAATGGCTAAGACAATGAACAGATAGAAGGAAAGCATTAATGTCTGGGTATTAGTAGCCTAGTTACAGATTGGACTGCGTCAGCTTGCTCCACACCCCAAAGACATCAGGTGATTCCAGTTGTTCAGCCGGGACTGCAGGCTTAGGT
This sequence comes from Mus minutoides, assembly GCA_902729485.2. Taxonomy (NCBI): domain Eukaryota; kingdom Metazoa; phylum Chordata; class Mammalia; order Rodentia; family Muridae; genus Mus; species Mus minutoides. Next base: position 156,407 of record LR749503.1, on the reverse strand, counting down.
TGAGCAAACGGGTATCTCATGTCTCAGGGAGAATTTTGCAATTTACTGCTTTTCTGTTAGTATGCATAATTTGTAATTGCTGCTGAAGAGCAGATCGTGGCAAGAAATGGGCGATCAGAAGAAACATTGGAAGGACAAGGGTATGTCTTTTAATCTTTTACTCCTTTTTATGTAACCAGTAAGATTTCTGTGGGTAAGCTTTAGAGTTTAGATATACTCAGGATTGAAAGTGAAGCCTTTGATCATGTAATGCTTAAGATTAACATAAAACAGCTGCCTCTGGTGTTTTTTACAGTTGATTGTGTGCAGGAAAGATGTCATATTCTTTTTCACTGGTGTTTGGTTTAGTAATTTTAGACCTGTCTGTTGTTTCTTTTCTAATCTTGCGTGTTGAAATTGGTATGGGATTAACATCTCATTTGTTGTTCATTTTGGTGTGAAGAATGTATAACCATTACATTCTTCTGTAGCCTGTGATGGCATTTCATGATGACTTTAAATAAAGCTCGGCTGGTGTGCCTGAGATCTATCCGTAGGTTTGTAGGTAGCAGAATTGCATTGTATCTTTGAAAATCAAAAGTGAACATTTGAAGTTCTTACTTGAATGCATTTTAATTTTTATGTAACTTGAAACTATTCAGATGTATACATAGTTTTAAACGTATACCCAAATTTAAAGTACTAACCTTTGTCCTTGTAATAACTAATCAGTGATCTTGATCCCCTTCCTCCCCCCCTTGAAAACTCAGATTCTTTAAAATCTTAGTGGTTCATTGTGAAGAATTTAAGTCTGCAAAGTAGTAGTAAAATATCGACTATTGAATATTTCAACAGCACTTTATTATGTAGCTTGACAACTGCTATATAATGAGAGGGAGGGAGGGAGGGAGGGAGACAGAGAGAGAGAGAGAGAGAGAGAGAGAGAGAGAGAGAGAGAGAGACCGAATAAGCAAGAGTGAGTTGTTTATCTGACCATCTAGAATAAGTTGTCTTAAAAATTGTTAGAACTGTTTTTAAATGGCTGAGATAAACATTTCTGTAGCTGACTAGCTGCAGTGACCTGCTTTAAAAACAAAACCAAAACCGATCAGAAAAAAAAAAAAAAAAAAAAAAAATGTGGGGGAAAGGTGATTTTAACATTGAATTCTTATGAGTCTTTGTTAAGGATCTTTTATTCAATATAAAGGGGAAAACAGCTGTGAGCTTTAAAAAAGGATTTCATTAAAAAGCTTAATAAAAAAGAACTTTTCTTTAGCTTATCCATAAATATTAAAAACGAAGTGAATCAATGTGCTAGTTTTTGGTAAATAAAAAGATACTTGAGATAATAAAGTGGGCGAGAAGCCACAGTAGGGCCCATTCTGCAACTTTCAAGTCTCTGCATGAACGACTTCAATTGTAGAGTGAGTATAAAAATGTTAAGCTCTTATAAGATAATGTAGGGATATAAAGATAGAAATTAAGATGTAGTAGAATCTATCTTTTAATCAGAGATTTAACTATTAAAAACCCTTAAATTCAGAATCTCTGCTGATCCTTTCTTTGTTTGTAAATCTGGTCGACTGATAATTGTAGTGTCCTTTGTTTTAACCCTTGTCTGAGTAAATCAGACCAACTTAACTATTTTTTCCTTATCTAGTGATTTAAACTATATACACTTAGACCTGGTCCCCATACCTGAGGCGTCTGGGTAAACTTAAACTATATACACTTAGACTTGGTCCCCCATACCTGCATTCTTGTGCTCTCAGGCTCCCTTCCCAAAGCTGTCAGCAGTAACAAATATTCTGATTTCATGTTTGGCTTTGTTTTTGTTTTGGTGAAGTTTTAAATGTGTTTGCTGTCTGGGTGATTTTGTTTTTGCTTATTAGATATCTAGTCGTTTAGGCAAAGAGAGTTATAATTGGTATGGTTACAGTCTTACTATTTTCTGTTCATTAGCAGAACATTTTGACAAATGAAATCTGTAATATTTCTTTTTTTTTTGGTTTTTCGAGACAGGGTTTCTCTGTGTAGCCCTGGCTGTCCTGGAACTCACTCTGTAGACCAGGCTGGCCTCAAACTTAGAAATCTGCCTGCCTCTGCCTCCCAAGTGCTGGGATTAAAGGCGTGCGCCACCACCGCCCGGCAATATTTCATTATTGAGGTTATATGGAAAACTTAGATTAAGATGGGAAGACTTGCAAGTCTAGATGAGTTGGGTGGAAGAATGATATAACTGTCAGCAGCAGAGACAACTCCACAAGTAACCAACCCATGGTAACCTGCAAGTTCTTTTTTATACAACACCACAGGAAAGAATTTTAGGACCAAAAGAAGAGGTTAACAGAAAGAGGTGCCTGGGAAAAAAATACAGCATACTGTGCCCACAGTTCTCAAAGAATTGGAATTAGCAGCAGGCATGTGCATTTTGGTGGCTCTCAAGATACATATCAAAGGATTGTTCGGAAACTTTTTCTATATATAAGGTTATAGACTGTCTGAAATGATAGTTCCAAGGGTGGGCTCAAACCTAATAAGATAAAGTCAGGACTTTAGGATTGCACCAGAGGTTAGGACATGCCCTTTTGTTTGTAAGTGGGGCTTTTGATGAGATTCCTAAAAAATTACAAATGTTAATTATGTTGGAATTCTTGATTCTTAATTGGTAAGAGGCTTCACCAGGGTAAGGAGCTCCTTTCCCTTCCTAGCCCCCATAGTTTTTCCTTACTTTCTAATCACACCTGCTTTATAAGCACTAAGAAGATATTGTAAGTACAGTGACTAGAATTTCCTGGATAGAGTAGACTGTATAGGATAATAGTTGAAAGATAGATTTGTAGGATCAAAGATAATAAAAGGTTAGAAGGTCTAGGTCAGATTTCCGGAAGCTTCTCTGGTTCACAAGAAAGATTCCTATGATTCTATCAAAACAAGTTCTACAGGGCCTGGCAATCTGGTGTCATCATTTTATAATTGGGCAGATTTGGAAAACAATCTAGGGTTCACACCTTAGTTCTAGTATGTTTTGATTTATACTAGGTAAGAAACTACCTCTAAGTTTTTATTCTGTTGTGCGACTTATAGGGTTCCAGTTTTGAGGTTCTCTGGGGTTTTATGACAAGATGCTCTGGGCCAGGTTGTATTGGTTTGATGTTTTAAAGTAGGTAGTAATAATAGTAGTAGTGGGTTCAGAAGGCCATCTGTGGTATAGTATAAGCTGGAGGAGAACCTAGAGACCTGAGTTTGGGATGATTTTAGCTATGCCTGGAGTTAAAAGAATACTTTGAACCTTATCTGAAATGGGGATGAAAAGGAAGTAACAGATATGAGAAAAATAAGTGAAGAAATACTTGATATTCATCATAGGTTGCAGGACTACATGAATTTGAAGTCACGATGAACAGCTATGCTTAGCATCAGTAGATTTTTTTTTAAGCCAAATTGAGTTCTAGACACTTTGAATTTGAAGTGATGGACATAGCAAGCAATGATAAAGATTACAGAACAAATGCAAAGTGAGAGTGTCTTTCTGAAAAAAACTGAAGATAGGGAAGCAAAGCCATTAGCACCAAGCCTACATTAATGGAACCTCAGGAAAAGTTAGCTCTAACAGCAGTAGAAGGAGCAGGAGAGTGTGGTTTCACCAACAGGAGAGGACTGGAGATCTTAAGGAGAACTGGCTGTAGAGAAACTGTTTAGAATGAAGATAAAATGATTCTCAGATTTTAGGAGAAAGTGCAGTATTGCCCATTTTTGTGAGTGCTTTTGTAGATTGGGAAGTTCAACTGCTTTAAGATGACCTTTGTGAGAAGTTTCAGTGGCATTGGCTTCAGAACATCATATCTGGTGCATTCTTCCCTTGTGGACTCTATAGGGCTTCCTAGTCTTGCCTGGAAGTCATTTCAGCTTCTGTGAAAGCTTAAATTGGTTGAGGTACAGGTGTATGTGCTGCTGCTAAGTAGCGGGTGGGGAGTTGGGGGCCTACAGGGTGTGTGTCTGTGTGCGTGTGTGCGTGTGTGCGTGTGTGTGCGTGTGTGTGTGTGTGTGTGTGTGTGTGTGTGTGTGAGAGAGAGAGAGAGAGAGAGAGAGAGAGAGAGAGAGAGAGAGAGAGAGAGGACGTGCACGCGCAAAGGGCCTGCCCAGGTGTCTGAAATGCTAGCTTTTTTCTCTTGGGCCTGGGAAGAAAGCAGGCTGAGAGAGGAGTTTGTCAAAAACCAGTTTTAAGAACTGCCAATCTTAGGAAGACACCTGCTTTTAATTCTAAACTTAGCTAAAACTCAGTGTAACTTGGACCTTCATTGTCTTTTTCTAGATTTTTTTTATTTTTTATTTTTCTGGATTGTTGTTAGGTAGCAGGACTGTGTGTTGTAGAAAATAGAGAATGGCTTTGGGTTTTGTTTTTTAATAATGAAGTAAGGGACTAGAAGATTGTATTATACATTGTATTCTGTAATCTTGGACAATTCAGTAGATATTTCCACTTAATCACTTTAATATGTTGCTGGTTAAATTGAGTAAAATTAAATTCTGTTCTTATTCATGGTTATTGTTCAGTTAATGAATATTTGGGCTTAATACATGCTTGCAGCATTGCTTTTCAGAAAGATTGCTTTGAGCAACAAGTTATTGTTTGTCTGGGAGCCATGGTTAAAATTAATTCTGACGGTTTTAACTTTAGGAATTTTTATCAGTTTTAAATAAATTACAGAAACAGGTTTGCATTTTTTTTTCAAAAGTGGATGTATATATGTTTTCAGTGGTTATAGAAAAATATAATAAAGAATCTTCAAGGTATATGGATTGATACCACTGGTAGAAATTTATTCTGTTGCTTTCCTTATTTACTGTGATATGAATATTCATATTTTTTTAATCAGGACTGCTAACTGATCTATATTTCATGTGATGGCTGAATTAAAATTATCTTCTTAAAGAACAGTTGTAATTGTGCCACTGCAAGATTTTTCTTTGCTTTACAAGTTCAACTTATACTGATCATCCTGGGCTAATTATAAAGGCATTCCATGACTCAGTCCTAGCCTACTTCTATCCCACACCACACTGAAGGACCTGTTCCATCAACATGCCTGCTGTTTTATTTCTCTGATCTTACCTCTTACACCTTTTCTTCCAATTTTTATTTTGACCATGCAGTATTGAAGACACATTCTTCCCGGATAGACATGATGCCGGCCTTCTTTAAACTCTTCTTTTGGGTTGTGCCTTCTATTACCATTACATAGGGTCTTTATGTGTGTACCATTAATTAAAGGCAAAAGTGGTCCTTTCCTCCTGGGCCTCCTAGATGGCATGCATACTTTTTCTATAAAATGACAGATTTAATGGTTTACTCCTTGCCTTGAACTTTATACATATATTTCTGATTAAAAATAATACATTTTTTTCCCCAATTGGGGACTTAGGATTCTCCTTTTCCCTTTTCTTTCTTTCCTCTTCTTCTTTTTTTTTTTTTTTTTTTTTGGTTTTTCGAGACAGGGTTTCTCTGTGTAGCCCTGGCTGTCCTGGAACTCAACTCTGTAGACCAGGCTGGCCTCGAACTCAGAAATCAGCCTGGCTCTGCCTCCCAAGTGCTGGGATTAAAGGTGTGCGCCACCACCGCCCAGCGTCCCTTTTCTTAAAGGAGCAGTAAAACAATTAAGAATCATAGGAGTTCGGAAAGATAGCTTAACAGTTATAAGCACTAGCTTCTGTACAGGACCCAGGTTTGATTCCCAGTATCCACATGGCAACTCACAACCATTTGTAACTCAATTCCAAGTTCCAGGGTCTCCTACATCCTCTTCTGCCCTCCATAGGTGCCAGGGTTACATATGGTGCACAAACTAAATGCAGGCAAAATACACATGTAAAAGTAAATACTTCTTAAAAAGAATTTTAGATTTTACCTGCAGATAATGAGTCTTGTCATTTACATTTATTGCAACCATTTAGTTTTATAGATAAGGAAACCAAGAAAACTAAATATGCTAAGTTATTTGCATAGACCTACAAAGCTGGAGTATGAGGCCTTTATTTTATAGTTTGTATAAGAACAACCAAGGAGTGATGAGGAAAAGGCTGAAAATTGATCCATGTTGTGATATTTTATCCATGCATAGTTTACTGTGGCAGCTTTTTGTATGTGGTACCATTTACCACTTACTTTTTTGTGGCTCTTATCTTTTTTAATATTTATTTATTTTATGTATATGAGTATACTATAGCAGTCTTCAAACACCCCAGAAGAGGGCATCAGATCCCATTACAGATAGTTGCGAGCCACCATGTGGTTGCTGGGACCTCTGGAAGAACAGTCAGTGTGCCCTTAACTGCTGAGTCATCTCTCCAGCCCCTGGTTCTCACTCTTAAGAAAAAATGAGCAGTAGTCTTATTATATCAACTGTGGAAAAAGGTAGGTGCGGTTAGTAGCTTAGTATTACTGAAACTTCTACTGAGCCTGTGGTATAATTTCCCTCTCTCTCTCTCTCTCTCTCTCTCTCTCTCTCTCTCTCTCTCTCTCTCTCTTTGTTTTTCGAGACAGGGTTTCTCTGTGTAGCTCTGGCTGTCCTAGAACTCGTTCTGGAATTAAAGGCGGGCAACATAATTTCTCTTAAGGACTGGATTACATCCTTGACTGTAGGAAGAACATTTCAACAGTCAATAGAATTCTCTTTACTTTTTCTTTTTCTTTTTCTTTTTTTATCTTAATCTCATCTGTTGCTAGAATTTGGGCTAAGGGTGTTGAGTTTAATTTAGCCAGCATTGTTTGAATTCTTGGAGCTATGTTCTGAGACCAAATTATCTTTCTTTACTTTATCATAGTCAAGGTTGACTTTCACTGTGTATGTAAGGTGTTGTGTGTGTGTGTTCTGTTTAATGGTTTTTACATTTACTTAGTATGCATGTGTGAGATGTCATAAAATATGGCACTAAAAACTAATGTGCTGGCTTTTCTTATATGTAACACCATCTTATTTATTTTGTATAAATGTAAACCAACTCAAATATAAAAAGCCATGAAACATTAACAGACATCTTGCATATCTGAAAGTAAGAGTTGAATATTAAAATAAATTTGGGAATGTCTCCTTTCAGACTACAGACTTTGCAAAATTAAAATTTTTCTGTAAGAATGAGGAATATGCATGTATTCCATGTATGCAGTCTTTTATAACTAATTTTTATAAGTAAAAATTGTTAAATTTTGTACAAGGAGTGTTTAGGAGTAGATAGATACATAAAGAGAAAATACTTAGCTTTAATTTAGAATGGTATTAAATGTATGGATTTTGCTATGAATGGAAAATTATACCATGGTTTAAAGAAATTGGAAATGTGAAGTTAGGGATATTTTCTATTCTGTTTTTGTATATTGATGTCCCCCAACATGAAAAAAATTTTTTTTATGTGTGTAAGTGTGTGGGCTCTCCATGTTGCAGTGTGTGTGTGAAGATCGGAGGATGACGTCTGTGAGTTCTGTGGGTCCCAGGTATCAGGCTCGGGACATTCAACTTGTCATGTGATCAGTTTGTCAGCCTGTTTTGTATTGAAAGCTATATGAACTAAATAAATCAATCAATGGTTTGAATTATTAATGAGTCAAATGTAGTGGTGGTAGGAGCTTTCTATTCTCTATTTTTTAAAAAAAGTTGTTTTTAAAATAGGGCTTTAAAATTGAAACCTGACTTCAGGCTAAGTTGAATGTAAATTTAAGGAAATTCATTTAAGGAAAATGTAACAGGATGACTTGTGCATGTAACGCATTTGATCTAGCACTATTTTTAGCTATAGCAGATGACAGCCTGTGATTACCAAATGTAGGCAGCTCTTCTTTCTTTGTACCAAGTCAGTGAAAGAAAAACTGGGTTCCTTTAAATTTAAATTTTAGTTAGGTAAGGTGCACTATACAAAATAATCAAAAGTTTTCTATATTTTTAAAATTTGAACACAAAGATAAACTGCAGGGAAATAAATCCTTTTTCTAAATTAAATAGATTGGCATAAACCCCTGTGTTGTAAGGGAAAAATCACTGTTCAGTTCTTGGATCTTTAAAAGTGGTGTTCTATGAACATTTTATGAGTTAAAAACTTCTTTATAAAAACATGCTTTATCCAATATTTTCATAAGAATTTCCTGCATGTGAGTGTGCTGCCTGCCTGAGTATATGTGTTATCACACGTCTCCCTGGTGCCCATAGTGCCCAGTAGAGGAGCTGGGTCCCCTGAACTTCATTTACACATTGCTGTGAATCACAGTGGGGTGATGGAAATCAAACCTGTGTGTTTCTAAAAGAGCCTTCTCTCTAGCACCCCTTATCAGATATTTACTTTGTATTTCCTCCCATTTTGTAGATTATCTTCACCTTCTTCTTTATGTCCTTTGAAACATAAAATATTTTATTTTATGAGGCTCAGTATATTTACTTTTCTTGCGTTTATGCTAATACAGTATGTTAAGAAACACAATCTCGAAGAGCTACACTTTCTTTTTTCTTTTAACAAAATTGTTATTTTTAAAAGCTACCCTTCATGTAAGCATGTGTATGGATGTGTATAGAGGTCAGAAGACAGCTTATAGGGATTAGTTCTTGCCTTCTACCATGAGGGGCTAGGAGATAAAATGTCTTAGCAAGCTTGTGGCAGGTGCACTCAGCCATTTTGCCAACCACCTAAAAGCATTTTATAGTTTAAACTCCAATCTCTAAATTTTTTTATTCTATTTTGAGTTAAAACAATATTTTGTTGTTTTTTTTTTGGGGTTTTTTTTTTTTTTTTTTTTGGGTTTTTTTTTTTTTGTTTTTTTCGAGACAGGGTTTCTCTGTGTAGCCCTGGCTGTCCTGGAACTCACTCTGTAGACCAGGCTGGCCTCGAACTCAGAAATCCGCCTGCCTCTGCCTCCCGAGTGCTGGGATTAAAGGCGTGCGCCACCACGGCCAGCTATTTTGTTATTTTTAATAGTGTGTTTTTTCATGAATGCAGATAGCTACTGTGATCAGTAGAGTGATCAGATCCTCTGGAGCTGAAGTTAAAGAGATTTGGGAACCATTAATGGCTGAGCCATCTCTCTACCCCATAAGTTAACCTTTCATGTAATATAAAGTACAGGAATCTAGGGAATCCAGTGGCATTCCCCTGCAGTTGGACATCCAGTTGTTCTTAGCCACTGGATTCCTGACTATAAATATAAAAGTTTGATTGTATTTCACTTATGTTCCTGTGTATCCATGTATATGGGGGTCGGGTTTATGTTTTGTTTTGTTTTGTTTTGAGACAGAAGCTTGCTATATAGGTCCAACTGACTTCTAGCTTGCCATTCTCTTGTTACTAAAAGCTTTGCAGGAAATTTTGCAGAGGAGAAATGTGAGCCCTTTAACTTTATTATTGTTTTCTAGGATTGCTTTTGGTTCCAGATTTTTTTCCCCAGCTGTCTTGTCAGTTCCTGTTGGCGACACAAGCTGGACTTTTTTGTTTGTTTGTTTGTTTGTTTGTTTGTTTGTTTGAGACAGGGTTTCTCTGTGTAACCCTGACTGTCCTGGAACTCACTCTGTAGACTAGGCCTCCCTCTGCCTCCCAAGTGCTGGGATTAAAGGCGTGTGCCACCACGCCCGGCTGGGCTTTTGAGATGGGGTTTGTACTTGAGACTAATTAGAGGAATGTTATATGTTATCCAAGACTGTGTGATATCTTTCTGCTTAATTCAGTCATTAATTTCTTTTAGCTAAGTTTTCAGTTTCTTTCATTTGTTTTCAGCTATGTATGTTCCTAGGAATTAATTTCTTTTTTCTCTATGAAAGTTAACAGGGTTGTTTTGAAAGTTTGTTAAGTCAGATGCAGTTGGCTTTGTATGAGGTTGTACCCACAATGTCACTAGACTTGCTTAGGAATTCTAGTTGCTGTTTTGTGGCTTCCTTAGGAAATTCTAAATATAAGATCATATTAGCAACAAATACCTTACTTTCTTTTTGTCCAATCATTCATTGCCCAAATTCTGGTCAAACCTTCCAGGACATGCGTGTGAAGTGTCCGAGAGGTTACCCGTGTCTTAGTACTAGTTTTAAGTGGGAAGATGCTAGTCTTGCAACGTGTTCACTGTGATTTTGTAGATTTTATTTTTGATCAGTTTGAGGCTAATTCTTTTTTTTTTTCCTTGCTGTTTTGTTGACTGTTTGCCATGAAATGATGTTAGACCCCATCAGATGCTTTTATGCAACAAGTATGGCGAGTGTGTCTTATTCCTATTCTGTTTTTATGGTCTATGTGTGGGTTGTTATTCATATGTTGCACTAACTTTGCATTCTCAGATTATGATGTAATCTGTTTGCATTGCAGGATTTTGAGTTGTTAATATTATGGTGAAATTACTGTTCTGTATTCATATGGGATGTTTATCTGTACTTGTCCACTGATGTCTTTGTCTGATTTCCATATCCGAGTTGAACAAATTTCTAAATGAACTAATGATATAAGGCTCTGATGAGTTATCAGAGGCATATAGATATTTCTTTGGATTTTTGTATCCTTTTTTTACCCCCATGGACAATTACTGCTCTTGGGTGAATTTAATCTTCCTAATTTTAAAAAAGTAAAACCAACCTAGTCTATATGAAACCAAAGTACTTTTGACAAGTATGAAAACAGACAACTGTTTTTGCTAGAAATTTATGGTTTTCTTCTTTGCAGCTTCACTGACCAACTCTACAAAATGGGGCTGAAAATGTTTTAGTATTTGTCACCGTGCTTTGGAGGATGTATTCTGTCCTGTGTGTACTTAGCACTGTGTAGCTGTCTCACCTCCTACCTGTACTCCCTAATGGTCTCAAGAGTATCTCAACTTCTGCATTCCTAGGACTTACTTCAACTTGACTAATCTGTAGTGTTTGCTTTGAGGTAGTCATGCGTTTTCATGTGGTATCTGTCAACTTTCATGTATGACTTCCAGAGTTCTTACATTTATTAACAAGATCTGATTGCATCTGATCATTTATTAAACTATCAGGCAGCATTGTTCTTTGTGTATGAATGAGTGTGTATGTCTCTGCACATACTGGTATGTGGATATGGAGGCTCTAGGGCAGCCTTGAGTAGTGATACAGAGACAGGATCTCTTATTGGTCTGGAGCTGGCATATGAGTTGGCCTTTTGGCCAGTGAGCCCTAGAATCTGCCTCCCTCTGCTTTCCTGACATGAGGATTACAAGTGTTTGCCATTGTGCTGGCCTTTATGTGTTTGGGGATTGAATTTAGGTCCCTGAACCAACTGAGTGGCTTCTTCAGTCCGTGGTGTTGTCTTTATAGTAGGAAATCCTACTGTGCCACTCCTTGAATGGGGATTAAGGCAGTATTTTGTGATTATAAATTGTGGTTGCCACTAGAGTGAGACTGTTTCAAGTAGCACAAAAATGTATAAAGAAACCGGTAAGACTTATCTATAATTCCAATATTAAAGAAGTAAAAATATTATTTAGTAGATTTTTTTTTCAGACTTAATGGTTAGACGTGTTTTTGTTTGTTTTATATGTAGCTCAAACTGGTCTCATTCACTGTTGTAGCCCAGGCTGGCCTTGTTCTCTTGATTCTTTTAATACTCCGTTTTCAAGTATCATTATAGGCATCTTTATCTTTCTTTACAGACCAGTGTTTCCATTATATGTATACTAGTTTTAATCAAATTCATAGTACTTTTAAAAGGTATTTTCAAAAGCTTGATGGGACACTGAGATAGCTCAGTGGGTAAAGGTGTGTGGCACCAAGTCTGACCTCCTGAATTCAATCCCTGGAACCCACATGGTATAGAGAAGAACTGGCTCCCATATGTATCATACCCCTGATTGCCACACATGTACTGTGGTATGCACATGCTCAGTTAATTCACAAGTACATGGAAAGTGACTGTTTAAAAACCTAATTATACTCTTTGGCTCTGAGAGTTACTTGTTAAATGTGTTGCTCTTAGCTGCCCTGTCATTGGTGTGTAAATGTAGGTATCTATGCTGGCTAGTATATGTCAACTTAACACAAGCTAGAGTCATCTGAGAGGAGAGAACCTCAACTGAGGAATTACTTATTTCTGTAAGATTGTCTGTAGAGCATTTTCTTTTTTTTTTTTTTTTTTTTTTTTTTTTTTTTTTTTTTTTTTTTTTTTTTTTTTTTTTTTTTTTTTTTTGCATTTTCTTAAGTAGTAATTCATGGGAGAGTGCCCAGACCATTTGGGTGATACTATCCCTGAGCTGGTCCTGGGTTCTATAAGAAAGCAGGCTGAGCAAGCCATGGGGAGAATGCCAGTAAGTAGCACCCATTCCATGGTTTCTATATCAGCTTCTGTTTTCAGGTTCCTGCCCTATTTGAGTTCCTGTCCTGACTTACTTCAATGATGGTCTGTAATGTGAAAGTATAAGTCAAATAAACCCTTTGACCCTTGTTCTTCCCCAACATGCTTTTGGTCATGGTGTTTTACTTTAGCAATAGAAACCCTAACTAGGACAATATCCTATATATTTTTAATTTCACATAGACATTCTTCTTGGTCTTTGTGGCTCATTTTACATACAATGACTCTTAGTCTATATTCTGCCCATTCATCAAACATGCAGATGTACAACATTCTGAAGAACTTGAATATGCTGACCCTTTAGTTTATGCACAGAGTGCTTTAACAATAGCAAGTCTCATTATATATTTATCACCTTCCACTTCTAAAGTGTAAAAAGCTTTTTATACATTTTTTGGTTTTCTCATAATTACAGTTATGTACAATTACAATTATGTACAATTGCTTGAAAAGTGATAGGATTAGGTACTTACTGATTTCATGAAGTTTATGTTTGGCACATAGTAATGTTTCTGAGAAGGTTCAGTTTAAAGCATTTAAGCCTCTTATACTCAGAAGGATAGATCTTAAAAGGAGATCTGTTTTAAAGTTGCATAGGCATAGGCTAATGCCAGTAGTAAAAGTTTACTGAGTAGGACCCACTAATAATAATTTGAGTGTAGGACTTTGTATTAAGCAGAAATCATGTTAGCCTCTGAAGGCAAAAGAAATCGGAAGACTTACTTTGTTAAAGATAAAACTTAAGTCAAGGGAGGTTCAAGTCTCACTTTAAGTTACACAGTTGCAGAGCTAGTGCCAGGAGGTGGGTCTCTGAACTTAGCCTTTTCTTTCTACCACATTCACTAGTATAGAACCTGTAGCTTAATTATAAATCTTGAGTAATCATTAAACCTGAATTTTCTCTGGCTTTTACACATGTACACAGACACTTGGAAAGCTCAGGTTGATGTAGCCATTGTTGGATGTTCTTAATGAAGCGCAGTGAGTACACGAGCATGTATTTGATAATCTTACCAATAGGGATGCTACAGATGAATAAATGGCTGTCAGTGCTTTGAGACCACTCATTTTTATATGAGTATTTTGCTATGAATTAGAAGAAAAGTCCGCTGATTGTTCAGTTCTAGGTTGGTGTTATCTTAAAATGTATTATTGTGTTTATGTATTTAGGCATGCTTGTGTGGAGGTCAGAGGTCAAGTTTAACATTTGCTTTCTTCCACTTAGGTTCCAGGGAATCATTAGCAAGTACTTTTTCCATTTTTTTTTCCCTGTGTGGGGTTTTTTGTTTGTTTGTTTTGTTTTGTTTTTGTTTTTTCGAGACAGGGCTTCTCTGTGTAGCTCTGGATGTCCTGGAACTCACTCTGTAGACCAGGCTGGCTTCGAACTCAGAAATCTGCCTGCCTCTGCCTCCCAAGTGCTGGGATTAAAGGCGTGCGCCACCACTGCCTGGCTTCTGTGTGGTTTTTAAAGTGACATGTTTATGTGTAACATCATAGTTCAGGTCAATAACTTAACCATAATGTTGAAGTTTTCCCTTTTTATGTCTTAAGTACCTAGAAATAAAGGTGATTTTTTTTTTTTTTTTGGGCAATATTAGTAACACACCTAATAAATCCTGAGTCTTATATTAAATACTTTAACTTATTTTATTGATGGAAAATCTCAATTCATTTTCCTCATTTAATGAATCCCATCTCAGTGTGACAATTCCTATTTTATACATAGTTTAATGATGAGGCTAGAAGTGTAGAAGGGTTTGGCAACTTGCCTGAGGTTACATTGTTAGTCATTTTGTGCTCCTGTTGGAGTCTAGGTCACCCAGCTCTAGAGCTTTGACTCTGGGCTTATATAAGCCACTGTTAGAGCACACAGGGGAATCTCACAGGAATTATGCTGCCACTGCTGTCTATGTCATGTCACTCACTACCTTCCTTGCATTCCCAACGGGGAAAGATGACATTATTAGAGCTTCGGGAAGATGTGAGTCCTGCCAGTTTCCCTGGCTTTTTTTTTTTTTTTTTTTTTTTTTTAAATGAGTACACGGTCTCTCTTCAGACTATACTCTCTTCAGACACACCAGAAGAGGGCATTGGATCCCAGTAAAGATGGTTGAGCCACTATGTGGTTGCTGGGAATTGAACTCGGGACCTCTGGAAGAGCAACCAGTTTCTTAACTGCTGAACCATCTCTCCGAACCCCTAGCTTCTTAATGGCAGCTGGATTCCTCTGTTTCAGAGTTTTTAAATTTCTTTCAGCTTCTTTGTCCCATCCTTAAGTTTCTAGTACAGTGTAATATTTACTTTAAAACTTTACTGAGTGTTCTCTATAAGTCAGGTAGTCCTAGAAAAGATAAACTTTAGCATTTTAGAATTAAAAAGAGCCTTAAAAGTACATTTCCCAGCTTTCTGCTCATTTCGCTAGGCTGACTTTTTGTTTTATGATCTTGTTATATATACCTGGCTGGCCTGGCATTTGCTGCTTTTAGTCTGGTTCTCCTGAAATGTGCAACAGTCATGCTCAGTCTCCCAGGTGCTAGAATGCCATCGTCATGCCTAGCTCAATGTCAAAAAACTATTGATATTGCTGTGATCTCTTTGTTGACTGTGATGTTATTTACAGTATCATTTTGATAGCACAGATTAGGCTATTTCAAGGTCTGGTCAGTCCTCAGATGCATCGGTAGGAACAAGTTGCACACATCAGAACTGATGTAGGTGTTAATAGATGGAGGCTTAAAATCATAGTGGGAAAACAATCAATGAAACAGGCTATGGATCATACATGGAATGGAGATCTGGCCCAGGATATGCACATTGCTAGGCATATACACTCCAAGCCCCACTTACTAAGTGCTTAAGATATATACTCAGTGGAATTAAACCTTTGTAATAATACTTAGTGTTTTGTAGCTTACGTAATTTTTCTTACAAAGTACTTCCAGCACTAAATGGAAGCCATGCTCATTTAGGATCCTGGGGATCAAAACCAAAGCATCCCTTTAAAGTGTGACTTTTAAAAATGTTATTCCCTTTATCTGAAAATTAGCCGGAGTTAAAAGTTCTACTTGCGTATTTCCCTATTTGTTTTACCATAAAGTGTATGGAGTTTTTTTTTTTTTTTTTTTTTCCCTGCTCCTGGTTGTTCACCATCTAGAGGTGAATACTGTATAGTGTGTCAGAGCCCTTCAGTGCACTGTTGAGTATAATCTCAAGAGACTACAAGCCTGTGGTTATTTGAGCCTTGCAGTAGCTTTGTTTCCAGTGGCCAAAAGCAGACATGCTAAACTGTCTTTGTCTGAGTCTATAGGAAATGGTATGGAACATTGTGGTGTGTAAGGTTGGAATATTGGGCGGGGGGTGGGGGGTGGGGGGGATTGTTTGTCAGCTTCTGTTTTTTGACCCCTGCAATTTTTATGACTTTTTTCCTCTGTTGAAGGAAATTAGTTTTTTAGATGTCTGAATGCTGTTCCCCCTTTGTCTTTTATTGTAGGTAACTTCAGTTAGTATTAGGCTAAGATATCATTTTAGGATTTTGAAAGGAGAGCTTCTAAAAGCCAAGCTGTAAATCTTAGGTGCTCAGCTGTTAACATTTCAATTTTTCACCTTTTTTTCCTTTTAGATTTTTATTTTATTCTTTTTGTTTTAATTAAATTATTTATTTACATATTTTATGTATATGAGTACAATGTTGCTGTCTTCAGACACACCAGAAGAGGGCATTGGATCCCATTACAGATGGTTGTGAGCCACCATGTGGTTGCTGGGACTTGAACTCAGGACCTCTGCTCTTAACCACTGAACCATCTCTCCAGCCCTTCAACTTTTTTAAAATTTGATTTCCTATACTTATGTCTTACAATAGTCCTTTTAGTATGTACCATTTCCCTGTAATTTGAATATCATGCATAGTATGAAGAAGAAATGTCTCAAGATAATTTTAAGTGAGCTCTGCCAGGCCTAAGAAGTATATAAGGGTAATGTGTAGCTAGAATGATTTGGTCACTCAGGAGGGAGGTTGGCCCAAAAGAAGGAAAAGTACAAACTTAGTGTTTTACTGACAGGTAGCTTATATTGGGTTTAATGTTTTAGGTGTGTTTCCTCCATGTAGAACATGTAAATGTGCTACATCCAAATGATTAAGATAGTATTCTAATTTCAGACTTCTTCTTTGAATTTTTAGTTGTTGACCTCCTCTACTGGAGAGACATTAAGAAGACTGGAGTGGTGTTTGGTGCCAGCTTATTCCTGCTGCTGTCTCTGACAGTGTTCAGCATTGTGAGTGTGACGGCCTACATTGCCTTGGCCCTGCTCTCTGTGACTATCAGCTTTAGGATATATAAGGGTGTGATCCAAGCTATCCAGAAGTCAGATGAAGGCCACCCATTCAGGTGAGATGTCTGAAAAATGAGGCAACAGTGTAACTAGAATTGATCTCCTATCTGTAGAATTATAGTTGTGTGATTTCTTTGTTGCTTAGAGAGACTCTATCAAGAACATATGTATGTGCCTTTGAGATTTCTTATGGTAGAAAAGACTGGGCTCATTAATATTTATAGTAGATATTGGTTATCACAGTGAATTTTAGAATTGGTGAAGTTGTATTGTTCTTACTGTTTACATTCAATACTTTCTAATACTATATACCCTTTCCCATTGCTTTCCCTAGTATATGTTCTTACCTACATTTGCCTCAGTTTCTCAGGGCTTTATACAGAGAAGGGAGATACAGATTTTAGTAACTTCAAATTGAAGCTTCAAAATGACAATTGTATGCCATGAACCATTGACAAATAGGATTTTAAAGCAGTTGTAATGAAATACATGAAAATTTTACAAACTTCTAATTTATCCACAGTATTAGTTTTATATATTGTTTAGTTTTAAAGAATTTTTGAAAAGACTACCAGTTTCTTTCTTTCTTTATTTTATATTTCTTTTTAGACATACCTTTTTCCTAAAGGCATTTACCATCTTTTACAAATTCAGCTGACATGCCAGTTTAGGCCTGGTTAACCGCTTTTCAGTTGCCTAGTCACACTGGTGCAGTTGAAATTACACAGTGGTAAGTGGGAGCAGTGATGAACAGCACTTAAACTTTTCATACAAATGTCTACCAGGTGGCACTGATGCAGGATGCTCTCAAAGAACAAGCCAGGTTTTTTTATATTTCTAGGAATTGTATAGACAGGACTCAGAAGATGGCTTTGTGGGTAAAACTTGTTGTGGAAACAGGAGGGCCAGAGTACCACATAAAACTGGTCACTGCTATATGGATGTCTATAACCCAAATGTTGGAAGTCAGCAACAAGTGGATCCTGGGAACTTACTGGCCAGCCTTGCCAAAATTAATGGACTTCACATGGGCCCACATACACACATAAAAAAAATTGCATAAGTAACTTTTTGCTGGTTTAAAAGTTGATGGGAAACTTTAGATGTTTTAATGTGATATTTATGAATAACATTAGTATACGAGTATCTCCTGCTGTTGTAAAGAAATATTCTAAATAGTCTGTGATAAAGTGGGAAAATTTGCTGTCAGCATTCAGAGCTGGATGTAGTACTTAATAATGTGGAAGAAAACATTGTTTTGGAGTATAAAAGAGTGGTAGATTACACTGGGATCTTAGGACTCAGGTCTGACCAGTCTTCATGTCTGGGTCGGGTCTGAGGTGAGGCTAGTTCATGGTATAAGTTGTTATCACAGGAAGAAGTGACCTTTGCTTTAGGAAAGAAAATAGCATGACGACCAAGGCATTATGGTTAAAGAGAAATGTTTTTAAATGACTCATAATTTATTTCTAGCTTTAACATAGGGATCAGTGGAAAGGTGACCAAAATTAGGTATGCTCTCTGTTGGAATCAGAGTAATACATTGCTTGAAGTAGACATGATTCTTTATCTGATTTATAGAGTTGGAAACTTGACCCAGAGAATTGAAATGCTTTTTTGCGAGCTTACTTGGCTAGAAAATAGCCAATCTTCTAATGCTTACCTGACCTTAACCTACTCTGCTATTTTAGGAAGCTCAGATAAGCTAATCTGTTGTTGATGCAGAGAAAACAGGCTTGCATACTAATAGAGTATCTCAGTGTGCAGATAATAACAGATACTTAACTAACAAGAGTGATCAGGAGACATACTTGGGCCATACTGCAAAGGTAGGGGTATGAGCTAAGGTAGGGATATGAGCTAGGGTTGTCTCAGAGGACACTGTGTTAGGAAATAGGATTAGTTAGGTATGGTGAATGTCATCTTTGAAATAATCAAATGATCACCCCAAATTGTTATCTTGTTAAATCTAACACTTCCCACACACTATAGCATACATGAGAGCATGAAAATAGAGAGTAAATATTACCCTTTATTGGTATTGCCACTGTACTTTAAGCAGCTATTTTACATGCTAATATTTAACATTTTTGACATTTTTCCATAAAGAGAATATGGAAATGAGTAGGATCCACCACAGCCAGCTTACTTTGGATTTTTATAATAAGAGTAGGCCTTTATAGTAGATTGTTATTAATCTCCTCTTTTATAGATCTGTGATTGCTGATTGACATGTGAGAATCAGTGTCAGTTGAGGACTTTTTTTTTTTTAAGGGCATATTTGGAATCTGAAGTTGCTGTATCAGAGGAATTGGTTCAGAAATACAGTAATTCTGCTCTTGGTCATGTGAACAGCACAATGAAAGAACTGAGGCGTCTCTTCTTAGTTGATGATTTAGTTGATTCCTTGAAGGTAAGTTTATTTTACTTTTCATTTATATATATCAGACAGATTGGCAATATAAAATTTTATTTTTCTTTATTCAAAAAATCATAAAGATGAAATGAAATTATCAATGTAAATTTAGATTTGAAAATTCAGTGTCCTGTGTTTAGATTTGTGTGAGAACTATAGTTTGACACTTTTCTCCTTCGGGGAATACTTTAAGAAAGAGAAATTGAGAAGAATATTTTGCTTTTGATTGTGGGTTTAAAAACCCAAAACTCAAGAAAAGTGGGTTGATGATGTCTTCAGATGTAAGTTCATGCTTCATCATATAAACATACAAAGTGAGCCTGAGCAGGTCTCATCATCAGCTTTGACAAAAGAATAAGACAATGTTTTTTCTTCCTTTAAAGGTGGCAGATAATAAACACTTCATCATTTAGGTGCACAGTCTTCAGGGAAGGGTCTTACTGGGTGAATGGGGCTCCACTACACGAGACTGCTTTCAGCATGTTACTATATATGGGTATCACAGATTCCAGCTGTTTATGAGTTCAGGATGTTTGTCTTAAAATTCACCAAAAACGTAAGCACTCCTCAAGTGGTTATGGGCTAGGCATGGTGACACATGCCTTTAATTTCACCACGCAACATCAGGGGGGCTCAAATAAAATAAATAAAAATGGATTGTAGCACTCAAGACTCTGAGTGAAGTTTTACAGATAGTATTGCCTTTCTAAAGAGAGTTCCTGCATGTTAACTTTGTATGTGTGGTTGTGTTTATTCAGCATAATTTTTGTTTCTATGGAAAAGCAAATGGTGTTCCTTCTGGGAATGGACTCCTAATTTGAATTTTTTTTAAAGGTGCTATGAGCTTTTGACTGGAATTGCTTTGATTTCTAGTTAATGGAAACATTTTAATTTCTAGAAAACAAATTGACATTTTATAATGGACAAACTCTGTAGCTTTGACAACAGTTTTTAAAGGAACATTTGCAAGTAGTTTATCTCATACATTATCAGCTCTCTTAGGTGTCCTCAGGTTACAGAATGGTAGATTCTAGGTCCCAGTATCACTTACATTTGAAACCTTTGTAAATATTTGAATCACTCTTGCAAACACATGACAGCACACCCTCCCCATTTCCTTCTCCCTTTAAATTCCCTTTTTTCCCTTTCCCTCCAGAATAAGGGAAGTGTTTCTTTCATTTGATATTTCATCAAAAAAATATCAGATTCCAGGGCTCTGCCTGCATTCAGCACCTGAGATGAACTGATAAGCTGACCACATACATGAATGTCCCTGGTTTATTTCTGGTAGTTGACTTGGGCAAATGAAAATAGGATATGTTGCCGGGTGTGGTGGCGCACCCCTTTAATCCCAGCACTTGGGAGGCAGAGGCAGGCGGATTTCTGAGTTTGAGGCCAGCCTGGTCTGCAAAGTGAGTTCCAAGACAGCCAGGGCTACACAGAGAAACCCTGTCTCAAAAAACCAAAAAAAAAAAAAAAAAAAAAAAAAAAAAAAGAAGAAGAAGAGAAAATAGGATATGTTGTTACAAGTTCCTTTCTAACTTTCTGTCTGCTTGTTTCCTTTGTTTTGCTCCTCTGAAATAAAATTTAAGATTTTAGTCCTAGATAACGATTTCAAGTATCTGTAAAATAATCAATTATCCATTTTCCCATTTTATGGGCCAGATCAGTCACTGTTGAAATAATTCTTGATCCATTGAGAAAGTAGCTTAGACATTAGATACTGTCAACATTTTAGGCCTATTTATTCACTTTTAAAACCTTGGGTCTTAAAATGGGCGGCAGTAGCATAGGCAGAAGAAAGTAGATCTCTGAGTTAGACTGCTGCCCAGTTTAGGGTGAGCTCCAGGACAGCCAGAGCTGTACAGAGAAACCCCGTCTTGAAAAACTAAAAACAAAAACAAACAAAAAAAAACCCCCAGCAAAACCAAACAAAATGCCGAGAAAACATTGGGTCTTCCACTGCCGCAGCATTGCCCAGGCTGGCTCTGAGCACCACAGATTGGCAGCACAAGTATGTATCACCCGGTGCTGTGATGGGGATGTTTCTTATTTGGCTAAGGATTAATTAAGTTTTTTTGATTTATCTGTGTAAGGATCTTTGGTGAGGACTCTTGTTCTAAAAAGCCGTTTTCAGTCATGGCTGCACATTGGAGTCAAGTGAGGAGGTATATTTTATATAAATTTATCTGGGAAAGTGAAGGAACTGGAGTTTCCATTCCCTGAAGGTCTGATTTAATTTATCTGAGAACACTGAATGGATGATGACTGTTTTAGAAAGCTATGGTATTAGTTATAAAACCCTATTTGTCCCTACCTCCAGTCCGTCCGTCCTTCCTTCGTTCGTTTCTGAATGTCTATCATACCTATTGGGGTCATCTTTGGCACCCCTAGAGGGAAGCTTGAAGCTTTAACGGGAAAGTTCCTATCTTGTAAGCCAGGAATGTGCACACAAATCCTCTCTCCCCTCCCCCATGTGTGTTTGTGTGCGGAGGGGACACATTCTTGGGTACTTAGGCTGAGGCTGGGAACCGTTTGAAGCCAGATCGACACTACCATCTCCAAAAAGTCCATCTAATAGGGACTAAGACTAGGCAATTTTAGTGAGTTCTTATGTATGTCTGTAGCAAGGCTTTGGGTGATAAAGACTAGACTTTATATGATAGTAGATAAGTGACTTTTAGTGAAAAATTGTTCTAGCTGAAGTTGCCTGATATGCAATTATGTTTTAGGATATGATTTTTTCTTTTTATTGGTTCTTTGGTCACATCATATACCCCAATTCCACTCATTTCCCTGCCCTCTGGCCTTGCAAATTTCCTTCCAAAATAAAATTTAAAATAAAACAAAGCATAGAAAACATGTCACTGTGAAAGCCATAGCGTGCCCCACAGCATACCCTTTTGTCCCTACATCTTTACTTGCAAATGCTCATTTCAGTGAGTCATTGCAGATTTGGAGCTGCAGGACCAGCCCTGTCAAGTGCTCGCTCCATCAGGTCATTGAGGAGGTAAATTTTGGAGTGGGCCAACTCAGAGCCCTAGTTCTGGGCTTGGGTGGTGTCTGAGCTGGTCTGTTGGCCGGGCGAGCTCTGTAGCGCCTGCACCAATAGGGCAAGCTCTTCAGCATTATCCCAGCTAGTTTACCCAGGGTTGGAACTGGTGAGGGGCAGGGCCAACTCTCCTGCTCTCAAGACCCTGGAGTCAGATCTTCTGACTGCTCTAGGTTGTGAGGAGGTGGAGGGTATCACTCCAGTGCCCAAGGCACCTCATGGCAGGCAAGTGGCGGGGCTAGCTCTTCAGCATTCATGCCCTCAGGTAGGCCCAGGGCCAGCTCTACTGTGCTTACCTAAGGGAGGTACAGAGCCTCAAGACACAATCTTAAGTCTGGGCAGAGGGTCCTGTACTCTAAAAATAGCTGATGCAAAAGAACATTACAAGGCTCTTATGCTGCTGTGTTAACATATACATTTCAATATGTGTGTTTTCTGACATGTTTCTTTGACTTAGAAAAAAATTGAAGGAAAATGTAGAAAGTCAAGGGAATACTAGAAAATGGGTTAACCTTTCTAGAAAATGTAAAATAGTTTTCAAGTAGCCAAAATTGTCAAAGTATCTGAAATTCTATTGTGTACCCCTCTATTTTCCTTAAATATGTGTGTTTCACCAAATAAAGCCCTACAGAGTTTTTAATAAGACGTGTTTAAACTTTATTCCCTTATACTTGTGGAGAAAAGGCAAACAAGACATTGGCCTTGCCCTCTTCCCATGTTTATTACATTTTCATACACTTAACTTGTTGCAGTCCCAGTACTGTCAATAGAGAACATGACAGACAAGCTTGTTCTCTTCAGACACTGGCCATAGCTGAGAAATTCTTTTCAGAGATCTACACCCAGGCTTAACCTTGATTTGTGACTTAGATGAAGACAAAACTTTCAGGGTGAGGTGGTAGGAAGTACAATTTATTAAAATTAAGGCCAAGTGGCCAGAGAGGAGTGCTTTCTTTTCTCCCATTGTTGAAAAGCTAGACTGTGACTAGAACTAGAAGGGCAGTGTGTCCTTCTCATGCTCTCTGTTCGGAGGGAAAGCAGTTCTGCTCTCTTGGCTTCTAAGGAAAGTGAATCAAGTCCCATTTTTGGTCGTAAGGTTTCTGAAGTAAGACAATAAAGACTGACTTTATTGGGTTTTCAAGGTCTGTGCCTGTTAGATTGGCATTTAAATGCATACTTTTCAGAAGAAAGTTTAATTTTGCTTATCATGGGCTCTTGTTTGATTACAGTTTGCAGCGTTGATGTGGGTATTTACTTACGTTGGTGCCTTGTTCAATGGTTTGACACTACTGATTTTAGGTAAGTCTACAAAAAGATTGACAAGCACTTAGAGACATTTTTGTAGAGAATATCTTTATTGTAAGAAAAAAATATATAAATGTGAGGTTGGGAGGTCTTTAAGTAGCTGATGCTAATACTGTTTTATTGAAATGCTATGTTAGCTCCTGAAGACCACTCCAGCTAACAGCTGCCTTACCTGATGGTGCAGTCCTGAGTTTAAATTGGGGAAGCTGTATTTTATAAAATCTCTGTGATGTGATTTGAAGCTAAGCATATGGTTCCTTTAGCACATGCAGAAGAATGTGAGCGTTTCCCAGGCCTCAGGAGAATGTGAACATTTCTGTAGGCTGTAAGAGCACTGCCTGGTTACCTTGATTACTCTTGGCTTGATGGTATGATGTTCACTCCTAGAATGGTACCAGTCTTTGTTTTTTTTTTTTTTTAATTTATTTTTAAAGCTCTGTGTTTACTTTTTCAGCTCTGATCTCACTCTTCAGTATTCCTGTTATATATGAACGGCATCAGGTAATTTCTTAACTGTGGAGATTGCAGAATATATTATAAAAGACTTAGAGCTAGTCTTTAGTTTGTTGGTATGTAGATTGATATTCTTTGGCAATATTAATTTTGTAATGCTTTTATCCTCTTTTCTCAGGTGCAGATAGATCATTACCTAGGACTTGCAAACAAGAGCATTAAGGATGCCATGGCCAAGTAAGTATACCCTGCAGCCTTCTTACCAAGGATGAGGGAGGCCATCATCATCCTGCAGTGTCCTTTCAGCATTGGCAGAACTCGTGCCCTTCTGAGGCCAGCATTAACTCTTTTTAATGCTTTTTTAAACCATTAGGCAAAGGTGGAAAAATTAGTTTGTATTTTGGTAGCTTTACGATTCTCTAAATAATATATACAGCATAGTGTTTTTTAAAGAAGTGGGAAACAAAACAAACACAAAATTTGACATTTTTCTTTTCATTTGTAGAATCCAAGCAAAAATCCCTGGATTGAAGCGCAAAGCAGAATGAAAAGGCCCCAAACAGTAGACATTCATCTTTAAAGGGGATACTCACTTGATCACAGGGGTGGGCGGGTCAGGGTAAGCCTTGGTGGCCGTGCAGTTTCAGTTCTTTATTTTTAGCAGTGCACTGTTTGAGGGAAAATTACCTGTCTTGACTTCCTGTGTTTATCATCTTAAGTATTGTAAGCTGCTGTGTATGGATCTCATTGTCATACTTATTTTCCCCAGATGAGGCACTTGGTGAATAAAGAATGCTGGGAAAACTGTGTGTTATGTTCTGTTGCAGATAGTCTGCCTGCATTTGGAAAGTTGCAAAGAAGGTAGATTTGGGGGCAGGAAAAACAACCCTTTTCACAGTGTACTGTGTTTGGTTGGTGTAAAACTGATGCAGATTTTTCTGAAATGAAATGTTTAGATGAGCATACTACTAAAACAGAGTGGAAAAATCTGTCTTTATGGTATGTTCTAGGTGTATTGTGATTTACTGTTATATTGCCAATATAAGTAAATATAGACATAATCTATATATAGTGTTTCACAAAGCTTAGATCTTTAACCTTGCAGCTGCCCCACAGTGCTTGACCTCTGAGTTATACAGTGTAGTCCCAAGCACATAAACTAGGAAGAGAATGTATTTGTAGGAGCGCTACCACCTGTTTTCAAGAAAACATAGAACTCCAACATAACTGTCATTTCAAAGATTTACTGTGTGTATAGTTAATTTTGTCACAGACTCTGATTTTGTGGACTGAATTTAATGCTTCCAAATGTTTGCAGTTACCAAACATTGTTATGCAAGAAATGATAAAACGAAGACCTATACCATTGTGTTTAAGCTGTATTGAATTATCTGTGGAATGCATTGTGAACTGTAAAGCTAAGTATCAATAAAGCTTCTAGACTTATCTTTGTGTTTAGTGTTTTAGTTCATGAAACAGCTTAAGAACAAAGAATATGTGCCGGGCGTGGTGGCACATGCCTTTAATCCCAGCACTCGGGAGGCAGAGGCAAGTGAATTTCTGAGTTCGAGGCCAGCCTGGTCTACAAAGTGAGTTCCAGGACAGCCAGGACTATACAGAGAAACCAAACAAAAAAAAAAAGAACAAAGAATATATTTACATAGTGAGATTTATTTGATCCATAACAAAAGGTTTTAAATTATTTTACACTTTGAAAATAAACTCATGCACCAATATTTTAACAGAATACAGTGCAAGATTTATGAATATACATAAAATTATACCATATAAATATTACAAACAAGACTTCCAAAGTCTTTATAACAGACACTATTGCTCTTCAAATATATCCGTACATATATCATTGATTAGTCAGTTGTTCATCCACATGGTTACTTAATGTAAGATCTGTCTGAATGAAAAGTCAGTAGTACAAGACAGGCAGACACAGCGGTCACTCAGCATCACCAGATACAGAAAACGGAATCAGGGCTGCAGAGAGCTCTACTGAGGACCCAGCAACCTGCTAGTGGGTTAATGTAAGGCATTAATAAGTTGGCGTGTAAAATAGCTTAATGTGTAATCTAATTCTTTTAGAATGCTGAAGCACTTCTGTGGTAAATGTTGATAATCTATTCTTTAACTGAAAATGCTTATTTCAGCCTTTCTCTAAATTGGCAACTTCCGATAGCTAGGAACTCAAGGTCTAGAATTTTAGTGCACAGACTGGAAGGACTCGGTGGTGTGTGTACTCACGACTCCAGCTCCCATCAGCCTTCTTAACTAATAGTCGTCAAGTCACATTCTGTCCGACAACTGACTGGAGAAACTCAAATACTCCTTATAGTGGGGAATATGTTCAAGAGGTTTTTAAAAATCTGAATTTACCCTGCATTAATCATCTGAAATGAGCAGAGCCAAGCCAGCCCTACCCAAGGGGGTGTAAACCAAATAGCCAGACAGATTAGCTCACTCATCACATTGGAGCTTTCCCCGCTTTATGTGTTGTAGAAGCTGCTCTATTTGAGGGATGATAGATTACTTTGAGGATCTGACATTAACATAAAATCCATGCTACTTTCTGTGGAACTGGACTCTCTTTGCTGCTCACCTTATAACTGCTTTCCCAGAGCGGGACATCGCGGTGACTTTGCTGACTTTGCTAATCCAATAGGCCTCAGTTTTGAAGTTTTAGCACCATGTGAAGGAAGAAGACGACGTGGGAGGTGAGGCAGCAGCCCACACAACTGGGAACTTTGAAGGCACTTAATGGATATAAAACTGCAAATGAAACTTTTAAAAATTAACATTTTAAAACGTGTTTATACATGGCTCATTTGGTTTTGAAAGCTAAATGTGGCAAACAAGGTATTTCTGTACTTCAGCGCTTCCCACTTACATTGTGTCCAGTGAACATTCTTGAAATACATAGAAACAGAATAGCAAGACACCTTTGTAAAAGTCTTAATGCAAATTAAAAGCTCCATATTAGTTAGGGTAATTGAGGATGTAAATTTTATCTTTGGGCTACATCATCCCAATTTTGCCGTTAGTGTAGTTATAATTAGTATAAGTTTTAGTCTCCAGAACAGAAGCAAACAGTCTTAGCATCACCATCTTGCAAAGTTCAGATTGTGAGAGTCCTACATCTCTAGTGTTTAGAGCTTGTGTGTCCCACAGCAGTTGGCATCGAGGAGGTGCCCCTGCACTGCCTACAAGTAGCTTGGAAGAAGCAGCCATAGAGCACGGGGTTCCAGTGTTTACAGACATCTCCACACAAATACACTGAAAGGCAAACGACAATTTTTGGGGTCAGATACTATAATGCTGCCAAGTGCTCCAGATGGAAAAGTGTAAACCCATTGCCACCCATCGCAGTCTACTCTCCTTCCCAGTCACCCTTTTGGCTTTTTTTTAAAAGGTGTTTTTGGGGGACAAGGTTTTACTATGTAGTCTGAGGATTATGGATGTGAGCCACCATGTCTGGATTACTGTTCTTTTTTAGAGTTCTTTGATGTGTATCTCTTCAGACTCCTTTTGCTGCTTTGAGCATTTGTGTATAATGAAGTCACTGGAGACTTGGCAGCCCAACTTCACACCGTCCTGTTACTATTGAAGAGGGTTTTGTGTTTTTGAATGAAGCCCTTTTTACATGTTATACCCCATGTCCTCAAGGCCTTATGTTTTTAAGTTACTTTAAGTCTTGTTTGTAAACAGAAGTCACTTTGTATTTCCTGCACTGGGCTGGCCAGTTCATATAGGTCTTTTCTTCCCAACTTGTTCTGTTTGGCTGGTACTGTTTTGAATGAATGTTCATGATTCCAAAGGAACTGGTGTAAGTACTACCCCAAGCAATAATCCCCACACAGTGATCTGGAGGTGGCTCAACAGGCAGGCCATCCATCACAGCACACTGTGAGCTTTATAGGTGCCTCTTACAATTTGACTCAGATCACTAAAAACATCAAAATTTATTTGTAATGGTTTAAAATTAATTTTGTGCCTGTAGTACACTTACATGTGCAAGCTCAATTTCAAGGGTGGGTTCTCTGCACTCTGGTTATCGGGCTTGCTAGTCCTCTATTTTACTTTTTCAGCTACTCCTGGGTTTTTATTAAACAAAAACAATATTTGGTAATGCAATAAAACCTTTGTATATGTTGAAATTGAGTTATAGAATGACCTGGTCCTGTCCTCTCCATATGCTAGGAAACCCTGTCCTACCTCAGAAAGAGGCTGCAGACCTATGGGTCAGGTTGGAAGGGTTCCTTCCTTCCAAAACAATGGCTTCCAAACCATGCTTCATGCCAAATAACCTGCGTATTTCACCTGAAGGCCAAAAGCTGCCTTGGCTCTTTGTCCAAATAGCTCCTTGGAGTTGGGCCAAGGACAGGCCCTAAGACTCAGCATCTCCCGTTCCTCATGGCAACTCATTTGCCTCCATTGTTTCTTAGTGTCACTAAAGACTCCGTGTTATTAGCATCTTTAAATTTAATAAGATGTTATTAGCATCATTAAGCTAGGCTGGCAATTCTCAAGGATAAATGGATGAAGGTTGATTTAACCTGATTCTCAATGATTGTTTCTACTAAAGTTAGCCATTCCAGATTTCTTACCCTTTGCCTCTCACCTCCCAGCAATGTTCAGAATAGCTGTCATAACCTGAGCTCAGCCAATCCCAGGATAGCCCTAGAGGGGACACAGGCCTGCCAACATTTGTTGAGTATGCCAACAACAGAATATGGTAGGAAGTTTTTGTTTTTCCCCTAAAAACTCGTGAAATTTCTTTTTTATTGTTCCATATCAGACCCTTCCTGTGTCCCTGGCAGAGCCTGGCCCACAGGACACCCCAACTAGCAGAAGCACCCCCGAGGAGCCAACAAAGTAATTCGGTACAACCTGCAGTCGTCTCCTCCAGTGCTGACCACATACTTGTCATCGGAAGAGAAGCGGATGTTCGTCACATGAGCAGAGTGACCAAAGTAACGTTTATGCTTGGCCTGTGAGGAAAAGCAAACGCAGCAGCTGAGCAAATGTTGACCCCAGGAACTTGTTGGGTTATTGATCCATCAGCTGCCCCACTTCCAGAAACCCTCACTGCTCTGTCTGCAGAAGGCCTTGATGAACAGGGTGCCTGCTGTGGCCTTGCAGTTTCCCTTCCTCTTAAGGCTGTAGACTTCTCTCCCCTGATAACCAGACTCAAGTCTCAACAGTATGCACTGCACTTGCCAGGTGTATCTATCAGCCACACTTTTGCTGATTTCCCTGCCTGATTTCTTCCCCAACTTTGTGGCCATTTGTCCATTCACCAGGGGCAAGCCAAAGCCCCACAAGGCTGAATCCATGATAGCTGATGGTCATCTCTATGACTACTGTATAGGAGCATGGCCCAGAGACAGCTCAGGAAGACTCACGAATTTTTCTGTGCATGGAAAATCAAAGAGCTTCACCAGCCCAAAGTCATCCCCTGTGACAATGTTCAAGCCAGCGTGGGTCACACATGCACAGTTGACATCAGCCTTGTCTGCATTTCGTGGCCAGATTCCAATGACTTCATCTCCAAGAACACTGTTCCAAGAGGAAAAGGTATTAGGAAGATGGGACATAATTTCCTAGGGTTATTGTCTCCTCCTTGGGTAAAAAGTAGATGGGAATTGTAGGTCATTTGGTCATGTGGGCACACCCTGCTCTGCATTTTCACCACCAGGCATTGCCCTTCCCCAACTCCCTCCCCTACATTCCAGAAAGAACTTTGATTTTTATTTTTTCTTCCTTATAGTTCCACTGAATATGTATGTTGGCAAGGACAGAGTTCCTGTACCTTCTATCTTTAGGTTACTAGAAGCTTCACTGCTGCTGGGCTTGGCAACACATTTGAACTTGCTGAATGTGTCTTGGGGTTGGTATGAATGATTAAACAAAAAGAAAGCCCTGATCGCATAAAATCTTCCCCCAAGCCAGTGTCTAGCAGCTATGCATCCTCCCCCACTGAGAAAAGACAGTTGCATCTCAGCTCTTCCTATCCTGGCCATCACAAACCCAGAGGCAGAGCTGGGCCTCTTCCTCAACAAGAGTTCTCTTCATTTACCTTGTCCAGGATGCCCAGGTGATCTTCTCAACAACCATGGCTTCAGTTACTTGCTTCCCCAGGGGAACTTCATGTACTTGGCGCTTATAGGCTCCTGTTGACACCTGCAAGAGGAGAGGAACTGAGTCCGTCTGCTTCCTCAGTTCCACAGACTCTCTTGGCTGTCTTTCCCAACACTAACTGCCCCAGTTACTCTTTTCCTTAAACCCAAACTCAGCTCCTGGCTACAAAACCACTAAACAGTCCGTTTCCCCATCGCCCATGCTAAAATTCATAGGCAGGGTGTCTTCTACTTCTCCAACCCCTGCCAACATACACACACGCAATAGCCTATGATAAAATTCATAGAGTATCTTCTATCCATTTCTACCCCCACCACGAGGGGTGATGAACATATCATGTGCCCTCTTGGAGTCTCCTAAAGGAAACTGGAAGGACACTTGCCAGGGACTTACATCCTAGGTCCCTTCTCTCCCCATGGGGATGGTGTCTCTACCCATGTCACCGGGGTTTTCTTTGAGTTCATGCCCCCTTTGTTAACTCCCTCCTACAGGGCAGACATTGCTCAGCCTGAAGAACGCTTTTTTGGAAGGGAGGCAGGTCTAAGTTGAGAGCCTCTTCAGATGCTGCCTAACAAGCTACACTTTGCTTTTTCCCACACAAGCATGACATGTCTGTCAGTCCTTGCCTTCTCCATGGAAGTGTGATAAGCTCCAGAAGAAATGAACATACTGTATCTATCCAAAAGCCTGCCTAGCTGAGACTTTGTTGGATACATTTGAAAAATGAATATAGGCACTCCTCCTTTTTCTTTTCTTTTCTTTTCTTTTCTTTTCTTTTCTTTTCTTTTCTTTTCTTTTCTCTTCTCTTTCCTTTTCCTTCTTTCTTTCTTTCTTTCTTTCTTTCTTTCTTTCTTTCTTTCTTTCTTTCTTTTCTTTCTTTTCTTTCTTTCTTGTTTTTCAAGGCAGGGTTTCTCTGTATCGCCCTGGCTGTCCTGGATCTTACCCTGTAGACCAGGCTGGCCTTGAACTCAGAAATCTGCCTGCCTCTGCCTCCCAAGTGCTGGGACTAACGGCATGTGCCACCACTGCCTGGCTTAAGCACTCTTCTTTCCAGGCTCACAGATGCTGAATGCTGAAGTAACTTTTGTTTTTAGCCACAAGTCCCAAAGGTATAGGACCCTTTGATCTTGCCTCTCAGCTGTGCTGAGACCCAGTGGTGAGCTCTCCAGCTCATTCTGGTACGCAGCAGCCATACTTTTCAATAGAATTTGGAGAGTAAACACTAGCAAGCTTAGAAGGGCAGCCCTAAAGAACTAGAAATTCGGAAGTTTTCTAAAACCTATTGTAATTAGTCCCCCAGTGCATGTGTGTACATGCAAACGCCTGCTGTGGTGCTTGCCAGAGGACACATTGTAGGGATCAGATCTCTCCTTCCATCACGTGGGTTGGGGGAGGGGCTGGACTTGGTCAGCAGCAGGCACTGTTACCTGCTGCCCATCTCCTCAGCCAGAAATTAGGAAATTTTGATGATGAGCTGGTGAAAGTAGGGTAAAGGTGACTAGGGATATGTTCTCTGGTATTCATGTCTTGTTTTTGTTTCTTACTAAAAGATGAGTACACACACACACACACACACACACACACACACACACTTACTTTCTTAATTATCCAAGCCTCTGTCTCTACATTTATAAAATAGGGATAGTACTTGGAAGTTGCCTGTGATGGGTGAATGAGCATGGTGCCCAGGACACAGTAAGCACACATGTGGAAACAATGTTTTTTTCTTTGTTGCCCTGAGACAAGTTAACCAGAAACATACCTGAATGTATTTGCTGTCTGCTGAAAAGTCCATCTGAATGACAAAGCTGGGGATGTCTTTGCAGTAGCCGATTCGGTTCAGACTTGTGCCCTGAGTAAGGTCATAGAAGTCAACTGTATGCTCAGAAGAACCCACAGCTAAGAATCTGTTGTCTGGGCTGATTCTAGAGGGGGAAATCAAAAGCAAGGTCCATGAGGAGGTAGACCTGGACACACAAAATGGGCTAGCTCTGTCTCAAGCCCAAAGACATGTGCCTAGCTTCTCCTCAGTTTCTATGAAATTAAACAATTTTTTCTGAATCTAATCCCAAAGGGTGGGAAAAATGGTGCTATGCAGCCTTTGGTAGAATTACAAGTATTTTTATCATAGTATCTAAAAAGACTGTGTGGGAGGTACCCTTGATTAGCCTGCTGTGGAAGCAACACTTTCAACTCAGTTCCCTCAGCTCTGTCTCCCCATCATTCCCAGAAGGACCCAGGTAAGGAGTGCTTGCTTACCCTTCTGGCTTAGACCACACACTATGTACCTGATATCTTTTTTTTTTTTTTTTTTTTTTAACCTGATATCTTGGATGGCAGATTTCCGGTCTCGTTTTTTCCCCCAAACTTTCAGGGTGTTCACCAGCAAGATGACAAACTCCCCATTCTTCATGCCAATGGCCACCATCTCCCCATCAGGGCTATAGGCTGCACACCTGGCTGCATGGCCCAGGTTCACCTTGTTTAACAGTTTCTACATGAAGACACAGAGAGACATATAAGCCCTTAACCACTTGTGCTGATCTCTAGGGGAAATCATCAGGACGGGGAAATCAGACTACTTCAGCTCCCACTAAAGGCCACCAATGCCATCTCATAGTAGAGCTACTTGGGAGATAGCACCTTTTAGGACAGGGTTTGGCAAACATTGCCTGATATGTTGTTATAACTTTACATTGAGCACTGTAGGATCTGTGTTCTAATTACCAGCTTTGTCATGCCAATTGTGGACAGTAGTAACAAATGTGGCTTCACCTATTGAAACAGGCAGCTGGCCAGACACAGGCCTTAGGCTTTGCCAGCCTCTTGCTAAAGGAAAAGAATGCGAACTTACTAGCCAGATCTTGACTGGACCCTCACTTTCTAGTTGGGTATGTGTATATACATTATTGCCACTACCACGGAGCAGAAAGGATACTGATAGCAGTATTGGAAGATTTTTGTAAGTATTAACAATAGCATACAAGAAACATCCATTATATACTGAGTTGTCAGTGAGTAGAAGCTGTTTTTAGTAAACTTAATAGCTTTAGAACTAAACTATATAACACATGCATGTGTTTGCATGGCTGCTCTTTGACCCTTACACTAAAACTGTGACCAAAATTTTTCCTAGCCATTTTGAAACAGAATTTGGCATTTATTTTGTGCTGGATAAGATTCAGTGACCTTTTTCTTCATATTTTACATTTTTTACCCCAGATGAGCTCTAAAGTTGCTTTCCCAACCTTCCTGGGATCTGATGGAAAATCTGACACTCTCAAACCTTTGTATCCCTCTCCTTCTCCCCTCATCCTTTCATAAAAAGAGAGTAATTCTCAGTTTGATTATTCCAGAATTATCAACATGTGGGGCTCAGTAGAGTGCTTGCCTAACATACACGGAGCCCTTGGTTCGATCCCCAAGCACTGCATTACCAGTGCTGGACAAGTAGAGGCAAGAAGCGTCAGAAGGTTCCATGTCTTCCTTTATTTCATATTGAGCTCAAGCTAAAAGAGCTCCATACTACAAATCTATCTAGACAAATGAACTGCTGAAAGTGTGGATGGCATGTGTGAGGGACTTCTATTAGTAGGCTTTCTAACTTAGTGCTGAACCAACCTACCCCCATCTCTGGCTTGACACAGGCCCTCTCTGCTCCTCCTGCTATGATGCTATGATAGTAGGCTCCTTACCTTGTCAGCCAGGTCCCAGATCCTTGCTGTGCCATCATTGCTGGCTGAGATGAACATGTCCTTGGAGGGGTGTGTGGCTAGGCCCCAGATCTCCCCCTCCATGTGTCCATCAATCAGGATGTTTGAAGCAGCGCTTTTTTCCCCAACTTCAATTATTTCACCATCTTTGGTTCCTACTAAGATTTTTCCCTGTTACAAAAAGATACTATTAGAAAAAAAGCTGTCTGAGTCCAATCCTCTGAGTTCCCCAGGAAGATCTAGTTCATAGGATACAAAGGAGAGGTGGGTACCAGGAGCAGGAGGGGAAGGAAGAGCTGATGTTTAAATAGTCAAATATTTTCTTATTAAAACATTTGAAGGTGACCGTGGTAGTGGTTGCACAAGTGTTTAATGGCAATGACTTGTATATAACGTGGTTAAAATGCTAAGTTTTATATGTTTTGCCACAGTTTAAAAATAATTTAAAAGCACTGCTAGTGAAACTGCTGTATTGTTACTAAATCAGGACATGCTGAGGCGACTTGCTAAGGGCTGAATATCTGTCAGTAAGAACCCCCTTCCTTCCCACTTTGCCGTTTCTAGAAGTTGCCTTGAGTGGGAGCTTGAGCAAGGTCCTCCATCACCCTCTTGACGAACATCCCACAGACTGTAAGCTCCCTCTAGACTGACTTAATTCCTCCCAGGGCCATACCAGGTGACCTTAACTAGTAAGTAAGTTGGTCATAGACATTAATCTTGTGTACCCAGTGTAGCTTGCAAACATCATTGCATACTGGCAACTACAACTGATCCTGGCAATTGTCATTATATTATGTTTCTAATAAATGTATAGAAAGTCTGCCTGACCCTATGACTGGACTGACTTAACCCCTTTCAGCCATATCCAGCAGCCAGGCAGGAGTCAGTAAGCACGGCTGCTTACAGGTATTGTTCCGCTTATGAGAACAGTGATTGAAGTGACAGTGGCTAAATGACTTCCCGTCAGGTAGAAAGAAAGATACCCTCCTCTACGAAACATGAAGCCCTCTCGACTGACCTAGGTGCTGGACACACACAGGTTCAGAGATATACCTGGAGGAGTAGGTTCACTTGGCTATGACTGACTGATGAGCTATAATATAATCTACACATACTATAATATGAGCAAACACATACTAGCAAAGTGACTGGAAAAACAGCAAGCCTGCCAGGGTCCCCATCTCCTTCCTCAGCTCAGCTCTAAGGAGCGGCTCCCACAGGGCCAGCCATACTCACCTTGCCACGACACACCGAGCGCACACATTCCACCAATTGCCCCGTTTCCAGCTGGAAGGCCCGACAGCGCTTCATCTCCTGGTCCCACAACTTTACAGCTCCTCCTTCCTTAGTCCTAAAAATAAAAACAGCATAAAGAGGCACTTACCGTTGCCTCTTAGCACTCTCTCTACCAGCACTGATCATAGACCCAGTAGATTTCCTAAACTGCCTTCAAAAGCATAAACATGGAGGAAAGCAAGTGTACTCCTCAAAGTCAGTATGTTTTTATTAGCCTGCTGATAGAGTGTGTCACACATCTTGCCTTCCCTCTACAGGTCCCTCCTTTTGTCCTCCCTTCCCCCAAGAGCTGCTATGAGTAGCATTTCCTATGAGAGCCAAGTCACAACAGCTTTCTGAGAGGTATCGCCTAAGGTTTTAACTGTTAGTGGTTCTCTTTGCTACCCTCTTAGAAAGACCTTGGACTCTCCTGCAGAGATGACACACTGATCTAATACAGAAAAGAGAGGGGCACCACAATTGGCAGAGGTTTCTGTCATTTTGCGCCAAGATAATAGCAAACAAGTCCCCAAGAGGGACCTTTGCTTACGGCCGTTCTTTTCCGCCAGTCACAATAAGCCCATCTCGGAGGGTGGTGTACATTGTAAAAACAGGACCTGTGTGAGCCTTGGCCACCAGCCGGATGAGGAAGTGCTCCTTCCAGACATAGACATCTCCATTGATGGCACCAGTAAAAGTAAGGTTGTTCTGCAAACAAAGGAACACCTTGAGAACCAGGAACTCACTGAAGGGTTATTTCTCAGACACTGGCTTCTTTTTTGGTTTGAGATTAATCTTCATTATTTTTAATTATGCATTTGTGTGTTTGTGTGTGTGTGTGTGTGTGTGTGTGTGTCCAGGCACATAAGTATAGGTACCTATAGAAGCCACAGGCATTGGATGCCATGGAGCCAGAGTTATGGGCAGTCATAAGATACCAAG
The DNA here is from genome assembly GCA_902729485.2 of Mus minutoides. Classification (NCBI taxonomy): domain Eukaryota; kingdom Metazoa; phylum Chordata; class Mammalia; order Rodentia; family Muridae; genus Mus; species Mus minutoides. Next base: position 120,460 of record LR749503.1, on the reverse strand, counting down.
TGGGTACTGGGAATTGAACTAAGGTCCTCTGGAAGAACAATAAATGCTCTTAGCCACTGAATGATTTCTCCAGCCAGACTTGCTCCTTTGCTGAGAGGATCAGCCAAGCATTATCAGTCAGATCCAAATTAAGCCAAACAGATTTGCAGAGAACCTTGGAACATGAGACAGTCACCTGGCTTTGTAATTTATTTGCTAATTTGGGCATTTTTGCATCCCTATTGTGTGAAACTTTGGAGGGTCAGCAGGAGACAGAATACCACAGGCCACCATAGAGGAAGGGCCAACTCCAACCAGAGAGGAAACCTGACTAGGAAGTGGACACATCAGACTTGAAACACCAGGAGTTTCTACTGAGGTATTTGTGGAGGAGGGGCCAGGAAGAAAAAGGACCACTCCTTGAGAGTGTAAATTATTCCCAGCATCCTCAGGGGTTGCCTAAGCAGTGTGTACTCTGGTGTCACCTGCCCTGGGTGGTGACCTTACCCCTTCATGGTTGCTCGCTGTCAGTTTAGATGGATTAAAAATCATCATGGAAACCACTTCTCCGTGTTTCTGTATTTCTAGAAAGGACTACGTAAATGGGAGACCACCTAGGATGTGGATGTCAAGATCCCATTTTCTGGGGTGTCAGACTGAATAAGGAGAAAATGAGCTGAGCATAAGAGTTCATTTCTCTGCCTCCTGACTGTGGACACCACATGCTTATGCTATGCCATAATGTCTCTCCTGTCATGACGCTCTGATCTTAACACACCAGCCACACGGACTCTTCCTTGGTTAAGTTGCTTTTCTTAGCTATTCTGTCATAGCAATGAGAAAAGTAACTAATACTTTTTGATTCAACATTTTGAGAACAACAATAACAACAACAACAACAACTTGTAAAATGTAGTTAATTAAGGGACTTGCCTTTGCAAGAACGAGGTCCTGAGTTCAATCCCCAGAACCTAAATTTTAAAAAGCCTGGTGTGGTATGTGCTTGTGTGTCAGTGAGAGGAACTAGAGACAGGGAGATAGATCCCTGAGGGTCATTGGCCAGCCATCCTAGCCTAACTAACAAACCTCAGGTTCAGTGGTAGACACTTTGATGGAGCAAACAGCATCCATATTTGCTCTTTGGTATTCACACTTGCACATATCCTGGTATTCACACTTGCACATATCCACCAGCACACTGACAAACACACATGTGCACACATTGAGATCTATTCACCTACTGATGCTAAGGATAGGGAACTCTGATTACTAAAAGCTCCTTAATCGATAAAAGTAGCAGTGGCTTTCTTGTTGATTTTAGCTTCTTGGCCAATCCCTTCCCCACCATCCCATGCCCATGCCTAAGGGACTCAGGGCCGTTTTGGAGAAAGTATCTGCTGGAACTCACAGCACCAAAAGCCACGGACAGCATCGTTTGCATCTTGGCGGCTTCCATAGACCCGATGACCCCTTTCTTGTACAGCAGAGCACTTCCCGCTAGAGTCCAGAACTTCATATGTTTGACTCCAACAGATACAAATTGTGTGTCTGAGTCAGGGCGAAATTCCACCACAAATATTCGTTCCAGGTGGCCGCCTCTGCTGGCAACCTTGGTACCTGTGTGGGTGACAGAGTCCAATGATGCCAGTCCTCTTTCTGTTCATGGACCAGGGCAGGAAGTTACAGCCAAGGCTGGTCCTCCATTCACTCTGAATAAAGTCAGTGTTCCTTTGGCTGCACCAGCTCCCTCTCAGACATCCCAAGAAGGCCATCTATGCCATCTATCCGTGTCTGGGTAATTTCCAGAGAACTGGGTGCTACTAACAGAACGCTTACCCACAAAGTCACGACTAGAGTAGGAAATGACTGTGGGTGCTACTAACAGAACGCTTACCCACAAAGTCACGACTAGAGTAGGAAATGACTGTGGTCAGTGAGGTAGAAGCTTCTAGACAGGTAGAATTGATCATGCCCATACCTTCCTCATCCCAAATCTATTCACCCCAGCATGCCCCTCCTGACTCAGGGTCCCTTGTGCTCAGATTCTTTATACACCTTTTATTTTCTTCTTTCTGCTCAAGATTCCCTAAATTTATTTTCTTTAACCTCAGCATTCCTGTTCAGTTTGTGGGCTTTAGGTTTAAATTTTTTTACTTTTTATATTTAGTCACTTGTTTTTCTTACTCCACATTCTAAATGTCTTCTGTGTCTTACTGAGCCTTCATCTTGAATCTGAACTCCACTTGAAGAACAGCTTTGAACATCTTAACCTCTTTGCGCTGCCCTCAGCTTCCTTGCCTGTAGTTGCTACCTGCTAAGATGCAGTGAGAAGCTAAGAATGGATGCAGGGGACATGCTTGGTCATGGTGACCATTCCACATTGGTGACTAACTTTACCTCTGGGTTTCTATTCCTTTGGCCTGCTTTTGAAGACTCTTTTTATTCTTTTAAACCCTTTAAGCTTGCATTTTTATTTTAGACTTGTTACTTTTTCTTCAAGGCTCTTTCCACATGCTGTTAATGTTTCAGTTCCAATTTCTTCTCCCCCTCTCTATTATTTATCCAGATCTTTTTCTTCTCATCTTCTGTTGATTTGCTTTTCATGATGGCTCTCCAGGAGAGCAGAGGCTATGTTGGATTTTGAATGAAGTTGGCCCGCCCTTTGGCTTCAGATACTCTACAAAGGAAGCCTTTTCTAGGGGGATTATTACAATTATTATTATTACAATTATCAAAACACACCAATTGAAACTCATCACAGTAATAACAGATACCTCCCTACCTGAGACTTTAAAAACCTATGGACTCCAAAGATAACATAAACTAAGTTTGAAAGCAAACAATAGATAAGAAGAAAAGTATTTGCAACTCTTGTAAGAGTCCGAATGAACATTAATGATTTATAAAGACCAACAAACCATTGTCTCCAGGGGAAACACCTTTTACCAGGTAGATTATAGAAACAGCAGTGTAAGTGGCCAATAAGAGATTCAAAGAGCCTTACCAGCTATGGAGGAAATACAAAATTATAATGAGAGCCATATTTAAAGCACTGGTTTTCTCGTCTTGTTTTAATATCATAGGAATTTTTCATTGTAGATACAGTGACTTAGTCTCTCGTCTGTTCAGAAGAAGTTACATAAACATACATAGGACCTGAAACACGTGTTGTACATAAAAGGTCCACTTAAAGTCATTATTATGTAATAATATAAAGTATATATTAAGTATTTTATTACTCACACATGTGCTCTCTAAAATGACCCACTAGCAACTCAGGAATGCACACTATGCTGCTTACTGATAACACAAATGTATATATGTGCTCCCCCAATATGCTCTATTTATAGGAAGGAAGGACTTGAAGGAAAAAGCCATGTCCATTCAACTGTGAAGAGATAGCAACTGGTTAGAGCCCTTCTGTATAGATTGACAAAAAGGAGACCACCTTCCAAGCTTCTCTCCTCCTGGGAGCTCATCAAAAGGTCTGACTTTTCTAGTACTCACTCCCCTGGGAGGTCAGAAAAGCCTCAGATAAGAAGAATCTAGAACTAAGGCTGGAGTAGGCCTCGTGAGCTAAAGGGACAAGTAGAGGAAGTCAAGAGGGAACAGGAGCTTGAAGATGGGGACGGGCAGGGGCCATGGCCTCACTCTTCTCTCAGGAACCGCAGCTAGAGTCAGCAACCTGAGCAAAAAGGCACCTGGAACAGAACTCTGCCCCATAGAGAGAGGACTTTATGAAAAGAACTAACAGTGGACAGGCTTCTCGGGAAGTGATGGGGACAGCGTCTTTGGAGATACCCATGTAAATGGAAGGAAGCCTGCCAGGAAAGAACTGCAGGATTTCTGTGAGTTGGTCCTGCAAGGTAGGTAAAAGATGTTCCTAGCCCTTCTAACTCTGAGATGCTTCAAGGCTGTAAGGTAAGAAACTCCACTTCTCATCAGCACTGTCTGGTTGATTCACTGACCACCTGGTATCACAAGCAATCAATCTGCATCCCAGAGAGACGGGTTGTAGGTACACTTGAAGACAGTGAGCTGTCAACAAGAAGATGGTGGCATGGTTTTCTAAAAATATTGTGGGTCAGGCTGGCTCCCAGTGCAGTGTAAGGAGACTTGTCCTTAACATTTGTCAGCCACTGGCCTCTAAGTCAGGCTCAAGAAAGATGGCATTTTTTTTTCCCTCAAAATGTAAACATCCATGTAAAGCCCTTCTTCCCTCCCCTTCCATGAGAAGATGAGGAGATAATGGGATTCTAAAGTCCCAAATTGGAGCCACCTCTCTACTTGCCTGCTCAGCGTGTCCCAGATATCAGCTGCAGATAGACCTCATTATTGCCCTTACTAATTGGATCTGCTTTTGCCAAGGCCAGTCTGAGGATATACTTTGAAAATTGCATATTTCTAATTGTAAGACAATTACAAATTTAGTAGCAGCTAGTGTGTGTGTGTGTGGGGGGGGATGAATAAGAAAAAAAATCATCAATTATACTATAAACCAGTAGTTCTCAACCTTTCTAATGCTGTGACCCTTTAATACCGTTCCTCATGTGATGGTGACCCTAACCATAATATTGTCTTTGTTGCTACTTCATAACTATAATTTTTCTACTTTACGAATCATAACGTAAATATTTGTGTTTTCTAATGGTCTTGGACAACCTCGGTGAAAGGTCATTTGACCCCTAGAGGCATCTTGACCTACAGTGATTAAGGTGGAATCCTCATTTCAGAAGCATTAATGCCTAAAAATACCTGAACAGCTAAAATTTGCTTTCAGTGACTATGGTCACTTCAGTTCTAATAAGGCAGCCAAGGTAAAACAACTGGAGCAGAATCCAGAGGCCACCAGAGAGAGCGCTGAGGACAGCGTCTGGGTGGGAGGGGGTGGTGATGCAGAGGGACAGTCTCCTGAGCTGCCTCCAACTGGCCATGAACGGGAGGGGGGAGCTGAGGGGGAGTAGAGTGGGTCTGAGAGTAGCTCACCAAGGCTTGTGCTCGCCTTGCAGCAGGACCCATGAGGGAGGGTGGGGAAAGGCAGTCTGGAGCTCCATCCCATCTCTCACTCTACAGGGGAGCCCTGAAGAAGCAGCGTGAAGCCCACAGCATGTTTACCTTCTTGCCATCTCCAGACAGTGATGGTGTGCTCTGGATCCACGCCCACGGACACCAGGAGCTTCCCGGTTGCACTGAAGTTGATGTAATTCACCCCCTTGGTATGGAAGCACCGCAGCATGGAAAGGGTGTGTTTGGTCATTGCATCCCAGATATGAATTGAAGGTGTTGTCCCTGAGTATGGGAGGCATGAAAGAGATGGTGGTACCCTCAGTGTTTGTGTTCCATTAGAGGCCTTTCCTCAGACAGTTATAGTGAGGGTGGCATAAGAGACATCTAGTCTGACCTGGACAAAGAAAGACACTGAGGAACTTGCTGCTGAAGGCAGAGCATATGGATATTTATGTCTGACATGCTTGCAGGGGGAACTGGTGAGTTTGTATTTGTATCTGTAGCACATCCAGATATAACCAGCAAACGATACATTGACATGATCTTGCTGTGTGGATGGGAACTGTCCCAGCTGGGACAGCCTTACCTGTGCTCTCTGTGGTGTCACCTGCAATGGTGGGCAATGACAATGAAGACACATCAAGGGAAACAATGACAAAGTAAGTCTTGTTCCTATCAGTGCAGCTCTCAGCTCCAGCCCGGCAGACTCCAAATGATGTATGACTTCACAAATGTGCCAGTTTACATTTGTGGCAGGCAGTTTCTCAGGGCAGGGAGCTGGCACACATGCTGCAATACATCCTTGACAAGCATATTTGTCAGGCTTTGAGACAAGGAACTCACTTACATCTAAGGGTCCAGTCTGCAAGGAAGAGGACCATCTATCTGTTTAATTATCAGGCTTTGGCCTTATTTTATGGCCCCTCAGCATCACTGGTCACTACATGTATCAACAGAAGTTACACAGGTGCTATATTTTAAAACTCAAGGAAAAAAAAATCAACTGAGCCATGAGCAAGAGAGGGTCTAACCTGCTCATCTCCTGAAAGTGCTCATAGACCAGCAAGCGGTCTATACAGTCACAAGAATAGCAAGAAGCCAACAAGGAGCCCTACCGATCTGGCTGGTAGCCACCACGTTTCTATACTTTGGGTGCTGATTCACTGTGAGGCAGAGGATGTCATCCGTGTGCTCCAGGTAGAAGCTCTGGCTGCCTAGAAAAGAGGAACCATGGGAGGTGAGTAGTGAGATCCAAGGGCTTTCCGTAGCTGTCACAGAGCTGGACCGGGAACTCTGGATATATCTGGTAAAAGATTATGCTTTTAGAAAAGCCAAATTATCATTTTCAGAATAGCCTCGAGGCTATGGGGGACTGTTTAAAAACAAAAAAATCACATGCTCTGATGTAGGTCTGGAAGGACAGAAGCTAGTGCCCACAGTCTGCCTTAGCATTTCCCACTTCCTGCATGGGTCCGGCACATAGACCAAACACAAAGCCTTCCAGAGACTAAGGGATGAACTTCATCCCTCTTCCCCTTGGTAAAAGATCATTTTCCCAACATCTGTCCCTGCTCCGAAAGAGGGGGAGGGTGCTGAAAAGAATGATGCTGAAGGTGATGCTGTGCTGGGCAACGTGGCTCTAGGAGAACCATGTACAGAGTCCCCGTAGCAGGAATCTACCCACCTGGGTGCCTGAACGGTACAGGTCAAAGCTTTATTCTAAAGTCAGCATAGTTCACATGTCATGGAAGGAAGTATTTCACCATCTATTGCAGTGGGTTCCCAGACTTCCTAAAGGCCTTTTAAAACCTACTCGCATGCCCAAGTGGCAGTGTTGATAATGAAGGGGAAAGTTCTATTAAAACCATGGCATGTGCCTAAAAAACTGAGAAAACATGAAAACCCTCAAAGCCTTCCTACACAAAAGGGAGGAAAATCAAAAGGACTCAGTGACTACACTCAAATCTATCCATGAATTACTGGACTCAGCAAGGAACATGAGCCATGAAGCTGGGAAGATATAGGCTGAAATCTCTGATCTGGTGGTGAGGATATGGATGTGGGTCTGTTACACACTCTCTGCTTGCAATGTTTCCTTTTTGCGCTTTATTTTCTTGTTGAAATCATGGAAGAGGGTGCTGAGTACTTCTAATGATGGCATTATTTCTGTGAATATTGCTCCAGAGTCAAAACAAGCTGGGCCCTGTGGCATCACTTCTAACACTTGGGAGACAGAAGCAGGAGCATCACCATTCTGAGAGATGGAAACTGGTTCCGTTTGCTTTACTCTCAGCCTTCCACCCTGGCTTCTCCCTACTCTCTTCCCTCTCACTGCAGAGAAGCTGGCAGAAGCACAGGTAGCTCCCCGCCAGTACCTATACCATGGTCAGTCCAGGTTGAGGCTAGAAAGGCAAGAGGTCTGGATCCAAGAGCTGAGTGGGCGAGGCTACCTGTGGAGAGGTTCTGCACAATGCCGGCCGCCGCAGTGTGGAAGATGATGTCGGCACCATCATTAAGGTAATGCAGATTGTTGCGGCAGTCAAATCCTCGGTAACCAAACACGTGGTCCAGAGCCAGCTCCTGTGCACACAGTTAGTCATCCTTACAGGTTAACAGTGGAGGAACAATACCACGCTGCACATTGCACGAGCAGCCACATTTCTCACAGGAACATTATATGAGGCCGATATCACTCACTGAAGATACCGGACCAGATAAGGATGAAACACAGCCCCCCTTTCCAGTCCACTGAAATGGTAAAAACAGTGACTTTCCCTAAATAAACTAACTCGACTTTTAGGTTCTTCAGGTGAGTCAGGGGGGACAGGGGATACAATGCATACAGAATGGAGATGAGGACAAGAGGGAGCCAACAGATCCCATTTGGGTGCATTTGACAGGATGTACTCTCTAAGTCGGGCAAATGTAGACGTCACCTGGCTGTGTCAGAGCATCAGTAATCAGATAAACACGCATGATTGCTGAACCTCCTCACCTCAACAAGCTTCTTTTTTTTGGTGATGTTGTTCTTCTGGAGTTTCTCAGGCTGGGGAGCTGCACGGCTAACGGGTGGTCTGAAACAGAAGTCACAAGAAGCACAGGGTTGAATAAAAGGCTGCTGGCCCAGCAGCTAGCTAAAGCCAGAGCCAGGGAGGTCCTTGCTTCTCTCCCTTCTCAGAGGACATTCCCCCATGGGATGGTCAGTCCAGCTTTCCTCTCTTGCCCCATTAGAAACAATACCTTGAAATATAAGCTGTTCCAATGCAGATGTGGGTTTGGGCTCACAGGTCAGAGTTGGTTCTCTAAACTAAGCACTTTCATAGCATCAGGTCCCACTCCTCCAATACCTAACAATATCCTGGGACCCAAGGAGAATCCTTGGCTAGAGGGACTCAATTTAAAACTAAGGACAGGCCGGGTGTGGTGGCGCACGCCTTTAATCCCAGCACTCGGGAGGCAGAGGCAGGCGGATCTCTGAGTTCGAGGCCAGCCTGGTCTACAAAGTGAGTTCTAGGACAGCCAGGGCTATACAGAGAAACCCTGTCTTGAAAAACCAAAACCAAAACAAACAAACAAACAAACAAAACAAACAAACAAAACTAAGGACAAGCCTATGCTTGCAAAAGACGAGGTCATGCTTCCTGAGCTCACTGGCCATCTCGTCAACAGGTGGTCAATAGCCTAGCCTGCTGTGTAGCAGGACTTAGAAGCCAAGCTGTGGAATAGACTCTGAAGTTGTATGTAAAGTATCTGGCTGGTCTGGCCACAGAAAAGGGCAAAAGGAAGAATGGGCTGAAAATCTCATTCCCCCACTCTGGTCTGCCACTCAGGATTATGGTCCACATTAAGCTGCTGTCACTACACCAAAGTTTGCTTTTTCCTTCTACCTTTTAGTGAAAGATGCTCCCAAGTTTAGCTAAGAGAGTTTACTAAGAGGAAACTCTAAAGGACTAATGTACAAGTAGGCCAGTTGTTGGCCACAGTGGGATCCCTTTGTTCAGACTTTTGCAATTTTAGCATGGGAGGAAGGAGTCCTGTAGCAACTCCTGTCCCAAGTCCCACACCAGCAGTCAGTGTTCTAGGGAAACACAAAGAGAAAGAATTACCTGGATCCCCTTGGAAGCAGAAAACAAAGGCAAGTAAGAAACTTAGTTCAGGTTAGGGCAGCACCAGCAAGCACCTCACTCATGCACAAGCATGTAGCAAGTGACCCGACATTCCTATGTAGTACAACCCATGCTTCCACCGCATGCCAGCCAAGAGCTAAAACAGAAATGAAAGAGTGCACCAGGCTACATGGTTAGAAAGTCATACCCTGGTGTCTGAGGGCAGACTGTACTAATTGTCTACATGGTGGGAAGAGAAAAGGAGGCCTTGTCAATGCTTCCTGCACACTTGGTTTCATGCCTGGGGAGTTTGCTTAGTTTAGAGTGTGCTGGGGAGAGACTCATTGTCAGGAAGCAGCATCCTCTTGGATGACTGGAACGAAGCACAGTGGGTGGCTTTGTTCCCAAATTAATTTTGACTCATAATTTAGCCCAATCTCAGGTTTTTCAGTAGGTCAGCTTGTCGGCTGGAATAGCTAATGGATTTTTTGGGGGGTTGGGGCAGGGAAAACAAGGTACCTTTATTTTTCTCAGAAATTCTTCAATCAAAACCAATTATATAACCATAAGTGATAATTGGACCAAATGGTATTAAAATGGAGAGAAAGGACATCTCTGTAAATGACATCCCCAGCTGACATCGTTACCATCAAATTGAGCAAAATTTCGGGATTGTGGCATGCCAGTTTAGTCCCCTCAACAGACATTTCCTACACTTTCATTATCACTTCCCAGGGCATCTTCTCTTTCTCCTGTCTTAGTGGGACTTTCAAATACAATCTTGGGGTTTCTTCTTTTACCTAGGAATGTTGAAGTATATGACAAAAGCCTGCCAGGGGTTGTAATGGGAGCATGAGTGTGCTAGATCTACCACATAGGTCAGAACTTCTGATTCAACACAGGGTTGAATGGTTCCAGGGTACACACAGGTTATATAATATACAGCATATTATACAGTATAGAGTATGCATACAAGTGCAAACACTGTGTTTATATATATACATGAAATTGTATATATACAGAGAAAGGCAATCTGATGCCTTTGGTCATCTTTATTTCAGTTAAGAAAAAAAAAAAAGGCCCAAACTCTAAAAACCAAAGCAGTAAAGCAGTCTGGGAGTTTGTCTTTCTTCACAAGCACAGTCTAGAGCGGCATTGTTTTACAACTGAAGGCAAGAGGAGCGATGGGAAGAAACCTGCATCAGGCAGAGTCTGCCCTTTTCAGGACCAACCCTTCTCATTTGTTCATGGATTCCCAGTGACGCAGCACTAGGCATTCACTGAGCACACAGCACTAGGCATTCACTGAGCACACAGCACTAGGCATTCACTGAGCACACAGCACTAGGCATTCACTGAGCACACAGCACTAGGCATTCACTGAGCACACAGCACTAGGCATTCACTGAGCACACAGCACTAGGCATTCACTGAGCACACAGCACTAGGCATTCACTGAGCAC